>BSBK01003366.1:0-325091 GCA_027943335.1 Chamaecyparis obtusa | reverse complement strand
ATATATATATATGTATATATGTGTGTGTGTGTATATGTGTGTATATACATATATGTGTATATGTATGTGTGTGTGTGTGTGTATATGTGTGTGTGTGTGTCTATATATTATATTGTGTGTGTGTGTGTGTGTGTGTCGGCCTTACCCAGCAGCCCCATCTGGGAAAGCTAGAATACTGGCACCATATTTTGGATGATGTTAAAGATGTCATATGGAAACCATATTTAGATTGTGAGGACTTGTGCACAGATTCCCACCAAATGCCCTACTTCTAGAGTCGCTACCTGATTGGACATACTCGTTATATTGTTGAGCACTTCATTGTCACACAAGTACTCAAACAATATAGTTGAGTGCAAGGAATGCCCCAAGACCTAGTAGTGTATTCTTAGATTCGTGATGAGGAGATTCAGTTAGGAGCAAGACTTTCATATTAGGTTGTTGTATATGAGATCTCACAGATGGTACCAGTTGCTTGGGACTATATGCCAAAGGAAGCCAATGGAGGCATTATAGTTTCCTTTCACACATATTACACTCAGCATCCATTCACCATATTCACATCTATTGATGAGATTACTCCTTAGATCAGGGATGCATTAGATTATGATCCTATAGAGGAAAGTCCTGGTAAAGCGTGTGGTGGTAGAGGTAGAGATAGGGGCGGAGGTTAGGGAGATGATAGAGGGAATGGGGGTGATGGAGTGGGGATGGAGATAGAGGAGGTGGAGATGGAGGAGATGGAGGAGGAGGAGGAGGAGGAGGAGGAGGGGTGGTGATAGAGGAGGGGTGGTGGTGATGGAGGGGCTAGACAAAGAGGATTTGGAGGCGATGGGGACCAGCAGGGTCATCAAAGTAGATTGAGATTTGTACCACCATGTAGGGATCATGACCCTTTATTACCTCATCAAAAGAAACAATAGTAGAGAGATCTCAGAGAGAGTAGTGGTGGAGGTGGATAGAAGACATCTCGAGGTCCTCCTATAGATAGAGATGAGGATCCATTGTATGATTATGAGCAAGAGAGAGAAGCGTTGAGGATACAAGTTGTTACACTACATGCTTGTCTTGTTGATAGGGACACACAGCTAGCTGATTTGAGACCTGACAGGGATCAACAACATTTCATCTGAGATCAAGGAGAGATAGAAATGCTTACATGACCTCTCACCAAGGATAGAGGGCTGCCTACTATTTTTCTCTAAATTTTTTAGATGTTCCAATGGCACAAAGAGTACCTTTATATTCTACCATAGCCCAGCATCTCGAGGGTGTGATGCCACCACCTGTACCTTCCTAAGCTGATGTTCCACCTATTGTCCCTCCTCGACCTGATGAGGGAGGGATTCAGACTTGATTTATGTTGATACATTTTGATGTATTTGTACTTTGATATATGTATCTTTTGATATACTCTCAGATGTACCATTTTTTTTGTATATGTGCCATTTTTTATCGATACATTGATACACTTTGGACTATGATATATATACTCTCATTTGATTCATGTTATTTTGTTGATACTGATATTATCTGATTCTTGCACATGTTTTGATCTTGATATATATCTTCTTCTGATAATGATATCATCTTGTTCATACTTGGTCATGTGTTTAGATAGGTGATTGATTTGTTGACTTCATTGTATTATGTCACTGATATTTGCAGATATCTTTGTACTTTCCTTCGTATGGATGTATGGATGTAGAAATCATGTAAATGCATTTATTTTGATGTACTTTTATGTTATGGATGTATATGAGATTCTTTATTGAGATGTAATGTGATGTGATGTATGGACATCTCTCTTTTATTTATGTATGGTAATGGATGCATTAGTGTAGACGTATTTATGATACTAACATGATCATGCGGGTGCATAGATATCAGTGTTTAGATAATCAGTCATTGATTTGATCTTGATGATTATTTGATTTACATGGTCATACTTGTAAATGTTGATATTTAGAATTTTCACTTATGTTCATATTAATTAATCACATTGATACGGTCATACCGATTCAACTTTAAAATAAATTCCACTATGTTAAATGAATGCAATTTAAAATGTATGCATCTAGATTTAACACAACTAGATTAATTAATGAAAATACAATTAAATGAACTTAATGCATCTATATGAAATGCACCTGAAATGCAGGTAAATGAAACTAAAATGAAATTAAACTTAATGCAATTAAAATGAAATGCAACTTAAATAAAGACCTCTAGGACTGTCACTGTTTATTCAAGATAGGTCTTTTATAATCATAGAGCATTATAGTTTGAATCAGATAGGTTAGTACAATTTTCACTGATAGATTTAGAAATCATGAAAATATGAATACTATCCATTTTATATGTCATGTCAAAAGTGAACCTAAACATCAAAGCATATAGGCCAAAATGTTTTGTCAGTTACTTCCTTTTAATATAAGCTTTTTCTATTCTTGTGCAATATATATATATATATATCTATATATATATATATATATATATATATATATATATATATATATATATAGATAGATAGATAGATATATACACACACACACACACACACACACCCGTAATGACCTTTTATTATTCATATCCTTGGGTATGGTCTCATTTTGTGCACTTTACTAGGAAGTTGTTTCTTTTTAGATTAAAATAGACAAGGAAATAAATCCAATCTCACCAAAGGTTTCATAGGAAACAGGGAGACATATATGTGGTGTTCCAATCATGATGGAGGCTCTTACCATAGACATCCATTCCATATAATCACATTAATCACTGGATCTATTACCACGAGTAGAAGACAAAGAAAATGTTATGCCCCCAGTCCTTGTTTCTTTAGTCACTTTTAGACATCTTTGAGTTACTCAGGGAACACAACAATCAGAAATCGATAACAAGTCATAGAAAACTAAGAAAAATTCATGATTTCCTTGTTTTTTTTTCTCTAGTCCATGGACATTTTTGAGATAGCATGAAAACACATGATCAACATAAATTTCAAAGCATTTGATTTTTATTATGTAGTGTTAAGGAACACATTTGTTTACTTTGCAATCACTTGTGGAAAATTTTATCAACCATAGATTATTTTCAATTGTAGTTCATGTTTAGTGTAGTAAATGTCTTGTTTGTTTGGTTTTAGGGTTTAGGAACACTCTTATCTCCATGACTAGTGGTTAGGAACACTTTTTTTTTAGGTCCATGTATTAAGAAATAATGTTGTTGTTTTGGGTTGGTGGCATTAAAAAATACTTTTGTTAGTGTAGTTTAATGACAATTATGGACTAGGGATGACCGACACCCTAGAAGATAGTCCTAATGATGACTAGGTGACTTTGTGGCTCGTATGACACTGACCACTGCCTCCTAGAGAATACGACCTTCCTAGGACATTGTTATAGACATACTCCATTCTAGGGGTATAGGATATTTCTGATAATTTGGCTCAAGATTTAATTGTCACAAAAGTGACAGAAATATATACAAATTGAACTTTAGATTAGCCAATCATTCAAGCACTGCATTGATAGATAGAGTGTTGATTACAAGTAGTGCATGATTTCCAAGTTTTCAACACTTGGACCAATTTTTTATTTTCGCTACCAAGGTGCCTATTTACCAGGTTTTCACCAAGACACTTTTTTCCTTTTTCAATTTTTTTTGTACTTTTTCTTTTTTTCTCTTATTTTTCTTTGATTCACCAAGATGGTCATTTTTTTATTTTTCACTATTTTTCAGTTTTCTCCTTTCCATTATATTTTATTTTTTCAATATCAATATGTGTTGTTTTTGAATTTCTTCAGGATCAATTTTTGTTATACGGGTGCTTTCTCAAGAATGTCAGGCGTAAAACCATTTTAGGTGGAGAGTATTTATGGGATCTAGTAGGACATCTCTCTCAGGTGTAGCCAATTGATAGGATCCTGATCCAAATGAAGTTATGATGACAAAGGGACCCAAGTAGTTGGGTTCAAATTTTCCCTTTTCCTCTTGATGTTGTTGATTCTTTGGAATTCTTTTTTAAGACTAGGTCTCCCACATGAAATGTTCTTGGCTTTACTTTCTTGTTGTAACCTCTTCACATCCTCTTTTGGTAGACTTTGAGATGATCAAATGCCTATTTTGTGTGCTAATATAACAATTCTAACTCTTGTAGTCATGAGATTCTATAGTCCTCATTAGTGACTAGGTTTTTCAATGACACCCTCAGTGATGGAATCTCTACTTCAATTGGCAATACTGCTTCAAACCCATTTACCAGTGCAAAAGGAGTTTCTTTGGTTTGCATTCTAATAATAGTTTGATACACCCACAATGCTAGATTAATTTTCTAGTGTCAATTTCTTCCTGATTTGCTGACCATTCTATGCAAGATCTTTAAGATTGTTTTGTTTGATGATTCATCTTATATGTTACCCTGAGGGTAATATATCAAGGAATGGTGCTGAGTAATTTTGAATTACAGACATAAGTCATTTGTGTCTTTTTTTAAAAAAAATTCCTCCATTGTTAGTTAAAATTGATGAGGGTGCCCCATGCCTACAAATGATGTAGTTTAGAATAAACATTGAGACTTTCTTAACGGTAGCATTGGCTAGTGGTACACACTACTACATTTGGGGCCAAATTTCAACAGACACTTCCGACAGGTAAAAATTTTTTAATGAATTTGTTATTTTTTTTTAAAATAGGCCCTGATGGTGTCAGTATTCAAATGGGTTTTAAATTGACCATCAGAATTCAGACAGTTTCGAGTATACATAAAAAAAAAAAAGTGAAGTGCCAAATCATATTTATTTTGATTGGCATAGAAAAGGAGTGGAAGAAAATGAGTGAAAGCTAGGCACGAGAGAAGGTATGTGATTTCTTCATCTTTCAAGCCTCTGGCATCATATTCGACCACAAATTTCAAATCCATTTCATTTTATTTGATCATGAATGCTCTCTGAAATGACCGCATTCTACTGGTGTCATGCCCTAGCCAGTGCTTTATCTCTATTATTTGATGTTACTGGTGTCGTGCCCTAGCTAGTGCTTTAACTCCATTATTTGATGTTATTGGTGCGTGTGCTCAAGGATATCCATTTTTTTGAAATGTTGACTGTGGTTATGAAATGGACAACCCATGAACTTCTAGCTAGGCACCATTTGTATTAATAGCTTAGGGTATCAAATGTATTGTATCATTGATAGTTGAGACTTTGTTAAAAGAAAATTGGACAAATAATGATTTTGATTTAGTGCTTTAACTCCATTATTTGATATTATTGGTGCTTGTGCTTAAGGATATCCATTTTTTTGAAATGTTGACTGTGATTATCAAATGGACAGCCCATGAGCTTCTAGCTAGGCATCATTTGTATTGATAGCTTAGGGCATCAAATGTATTGTTATATCATTGATATTTGAGACTTTGTTAAAAGGAAATAGGACAAAGAACGATTTTGATTTAGTTTCTCTATTTTGATCCCTAAGTGGCTTACAACCCTAGAGAAGTATATGCAGATTTACGGATGCAGTTGCAGGATACATAGTAGCTGATAATTCACAAGAAATCCATGCATCCAATTTGAATAGTAATTAATACAAAGAAATAGGGTCCTCAAATGGCCCAATCATCTAGACCTTGACTGTCCCCTTAACTAGTGACCCTTCAAAACTGGGTTATCATGCAATCAGTGAGTGATCCTTCATTCTCCTGGTCTGCCCTACATCCAAACATATTGGAAATACACAATATAATGATAACAAGCCTTTCAAAATCCCCCTTCCCTCAAGGAACACTATCAACATCCAGACCTTGACTGTCCCCTCAACTAGTGACCCTTCAAAACTGGGTTATCATGCAATCAGTGAGTGATCCTTCATTCTCCTGGTCTGCCTTGCATCCAAACATATTGGAAATACACAATACAATGATAAAAAGTCTTTCACAATCCCCCTTCCCTCAAGGAACACTATCAACATCCGGACCTTAACTGTCCCCTCAACCAATGACCCTTCAAAATTGGGTTATCATGCAATCAGTGAGTGATCCTTCATTCTCCTAGTTTTCCCTACATCCAAACATATTGGAAATACATAATACAATGATAAAAAGTCTTTCACAATCCCTTCCCTCAAGGAACACTATCAACATATAGACCTTGACTGTCTTCTCATCCAGTGACCCTTCAAAATTGGGTTATCATGCAATCAGTGAGTGATCCTTCATTCTCTTGTTCTGCCCTACATCCAAACATATTGGAAATACACAATACAATGATAAAAAGTCTTTTACAATCCCCCTTCCCTTAATGAACACTATCAACATCCGGACCTTGAAACCAGTGACCCTTCAAAACTGTGTTATCATGCAATCAGTGAGTGATCCTTCATTCTCCTAGTCTGCCCTACATCCAAACATATTGGAAATAAAAAATACAATGATAACAAGTCTTTCACAATCCCCCTTCCCTCAAGGAACACTATCAACATCTGGACCTTGACTATCCCCTCAACCTTTGATCCTTCAAAACTAGGTTATCATGTAATCAGTAAGTGATCATTCATTCTCTTGTTCTGCCCTACATCCAAACATATTGGAAATACACAATACAATGATAAAAAGTCTTTTACAATCCCCCTTCCCTCAATGACCACTATCAACATCCAGACCTTGACTGTCCCCTCAACAAGTGACCCTTCAAAATTGAGTTATCATGCAATTAGTGAGTGATCCTTCATTCTCCTGGTCTACCCTACATCCAAACATATTGGAAATATGCAATATAATGATAACAAGTATTTCACAATCCCCCTTCCCTCAAGGAACACTTTCAACATCCAGACCTTGGCTGTCCCCTCAACTAGTGACCCTTCAAAACTGGGTTATCATGCAATCAGTGAGTGATCCTTCATTCTCCTAGTTTTCCCTACATCCAAACATATTGGAAATATACAATACAATGATAAAAATTCTTTCACAATCCCTTCCCTCAAGGAACACTATCAACATCCAGACCTTGACTGTCCCCTCATCCAGTGACCCTTCAAAACTAGGTTATCATGCAATCAGTGAGTGATCCTTCATTCTCCTGTTCTGCCTTGCATCCAAACATATTGGAAATACACAATATAGTGATAACAAGTCTTTTACAATCCCCCTTCCCTCAATGAACACTATCAACATCTGGACCTTGACTATCCCCTCAACCAGTGACCCTTCAAAACTAGGTTATCATGCAATCAGTGAGTGATCCTTCATTCTCCTGGTCTACCCTGCATCCAAACATATTGGAAATACAAAATACAATGATAAAAATTCTTTCAAAATCCCCCTTCCCTCAAGGAACACTATCAACATCTGGACCTTGACTGTCCCCTCAACCAGTGACCCTTCAAAACTATGTTATCATGCAATCGGTGAGTGATCCTTTGTTCTCTTGTTATGCCTTGCATCCAAACATATTGGAAATACATAATACAATGATAAAAAGTCTTTTACAATCCCCCTTCCCTCAATGAACACTATCAACATCTAGACCTTGACTGTCCCCTCAACCAGTGACCCTTCAAAACCAGGTTATCATGCAATCAATGAGTGATCCTTCATTCTCCTAGTCTACCCTACATCCAAACATATTGGAAATACACAATACAATGATAAAAAGTCTTTCACAATCCCCCTTCCCTCAAAGAACACTATTAACAAGTGATCCTTCTTCTTATCAGCCATATCCAATGTTTCATTGAAGTCACGACCAAGAATGAAGGTCACCTTACCCATACCATTCATGGATTCTTAAATGTTGTTCCAAACTCCTGAAAACTTTTATGTTGCTTCTTGATGCCCCTCCCTGATTAAGACCCCCCTCATCCTCAACATGGTCTTCATCACCTATAGTCTCAATTTCATGGATAGGGGACATGTAAATATCTTTAAATACTTCTTCTACCACAATGTCCTCCTACCCCATCTTCTTGATCTTCCTGGCTAAAGTGGATGAATCCACACACAATAACCCAAAATGAAGGGTTTTGTATCCTTTAATGAATCTCAGTCACTGGTAATGCATGGACAGTCAAACTAGTAGTCTCCAAAGCATTCAATAAGTGAATATGAAAGTATGAAAAATTTCCTCTCAACTTCCCCAACCACTCCTTTTCTCTAGTATGGGATTGAAGAACATAAGAGACTCCCTCTTATTGCATGGGACAAAGTTTGTCACCCTAAGAGAGCTAGCGGATTAAGGATAAGGAGGATCAGACCTTTCAACAAAGCTCTCCAAGCTAAACAAATATGGTGCATTTTCAATAGCATTGGGGAATGGTGTGACACCTTTGAAGATAAGTATATTACTAACAACTCAATTAATCATTTATTTGGTGATAATGATATTTTGAAAGGCTCTTATATTTGGAATGGTTTCCTCAATGAAAAGGATATTGTTAAATCCAAGGCAAAATGGAAAATAGGGAATGGCCACTCTATCAACTTCTAGAATGATAACTAGCTTCAGTTGGGACCCTTGAGGGAATGTGAGCCTTTCAATATATGGATGGAGGAGTGCATCCACATCTATGGATCCCAAGTCTATAACTATAGCATGGACAATGCCTGGGTGGACCTTTCCCATGTGTCTTGGGACCTGATTCCTCTTATGATTTTCCTTAATGCAGTCTCCCTATCCCCTTCTTAGGATGTGCTTATTTTGGAAGGTTCTTCTGATGGGGCCTTCTTGGTGGCCTCTGCCTATTCTACTCAGTTGTATCAGAATTAGGAAGCCAATCCTTTTTGGGCTAAAGCCTAGTTCCCTGGCCTTACCCCAAAAATTAATGTCTTCTTATGGCTTTTGCTTCAAAATCACATTCTAATGGTTGATAATATTATAAAGAGAGGTTTCCATATCCCCAATAGATGTGTGATCTATAGATGCCAAGCTAAATCTGTGGACCACATGTTTATTCACTGCTCCTATGTTAGCAAGATTTGGCAATTTATCCTTTCTGCTCTAGACTTATCCTGGTGCTTTCCCCTATCTTTTCAAGACCTTTTTACCCAATGGGCCTTCTCCTCTAAAAATATAGATTCTCTCTATTTCTACTCATGGATTCTCCCACATTTATGTTGGGGAGTTTGGAAAGAATGCAATAATCATATCTTCTAAGATTGTTCTACTCCTAAAATAACATTTGAAAAGATCCACTTTTGCACGAAAAGACCAAACTGTTGCCTATAAGAGGAGCATTAAGAAAAGATAGAATTACACATGGAGCTATCCCTCGAAAGGTTGGTCCAAGGCCAAATTTGATGGTGCAGCCAAAATAAATCCAAGCAAGGTGGTTAGTGGAGGTGTGATCAGAAAGTACTATAGTTTTGCACTTGCGGTTGTCACCTTCCCTCTTGGTTGTCAAACAAACCACTTTGCTAAAGCAAATGCAGCCCTCCAAGTTACTAAACTTGCCTATGACATAGGGGTCAAAAAGATCTAGCTCAAAGGAGACTCCAAGAACATCATAAATTGTTTAAATTTAAACCACTCCCCCTCATGGACTATATCAAATATGATAGAAGAAATGTGTGCTCTTTTAAATTCTCTTGAAAAGGTTCACATATCCCACATGTATAGGTAAGCCAACCAAGTTACTAACTAGCTTGCCAACTTGGCTGTCAAAAAGGATGCAATGAGAAGATGGCATCATAGCAGAGATTTCCCTCATGAGGTGAAGGATTTAGTCGAGAGGCACAGCTAAGGAGGATATCATTAATAAAAATAATGAAGTGTAATGTGGTTGATTGGATGTGCCATTCCATAAATGGTAAGTACTAGATTGACAAGAAGGATAATAACTACACATCCCTTTCACACGCTTTCTAGGTGTTCATTCCCAAGATTATTGTCTATTTTCAAAGGCAAAATAGGAGAAATTTATGGACAACCATAGTGAGAAAAAATTAGAACAATAACCATCTATTAAACCAAAGTTTTGTCCAAATTCATCCTTGTGTGATGGGAGGGGAAAGATATGGAAGGGAGCCCATGAATGACAGTGGGAAATGGAGGAGACACCAAGGTCTGGAACGCTCTGCAAAAAGGGGATATCTAGTCGACCTTCATAAAAAGGTTACATGGAAGCAAGTCGGGAGTCACTAAGATGTTTGTGAAAAGATGGAATGAAGGGTGTGTGGAGATAGAAGGAAAGAATTTCACTGTAATAGAGGAGGTCATCTCAAAAGTCACTAGTATTGTTAGGAATGGGAACACTGAGAGGGGGGGGTGAATCAGTGTTCACTATATTTTATCTTTTCCCTTAATCTTTAAACTGAACTTAAATGCTTAAGTACTAAAATGAACATAAACATGAAACATGAAACATGAAACATGAAATCAACTCATAACACAAATATGGTTACAGGGAAACCCAAATAGGTAAAAACCCAGATGGAAATTGACACGCACTAATATTATGTACTAGTGTTTTATGATCCTTGTTAGAAGATCCTTAACCCTGCTAGGAGTTGCTTTACAATGTATTAAGTACAGTAGACCTTGTCAAGGTTCAAACCTTGTTAGGAGTATTTTACAATAGTCCCTATTAGGAGAGTGGATGCACTATCCTAGAGCTCACTGCTCAAGTGGTGAAGGCTACAACCTTCTGATCTCAGATACACACTATATGCTGGATGAACTATCACTGTGACACTGCTTGTCAGATCAGTTCCTTTGATACATTGATTCTTTGACCTCTTGCAAAGATCTAATACATCTTATAGTCTCTTTGCACACTTCTTCTCTGCTTATCACTACTCTATATCAACTTTCATGCTTATTACAATGGGTGCATCTCATATTTATATGCGCATACAAAACAAACAACTAGGTCGGCCCTTAAACCTATTACATACAACACTTCCAAATGAATTGGCTCAAGCGTGTTTAAAAACAAACATATTTACATGTCGGCAACTTAATTACAATAGGCACATAGCCTTTACATCATTAGAATATAACCGCAACTCAAAATGCTAACAGTCAGCTACTTACTTTGTTCTTCTCTAGCGCACATTGGCTGTGTAACTTCAACTGTTTGTATCTTTCTCATACTTGCATATCTAATCATACACTCATAGACTAAGCATGAATATAGTCTAACCAACTTATCTTCTAGGGTGCATACCATAACTTGGTTATACACACATGCACTGATGCTCTAAGCTTCAGGTACTCTTTATACTGTCCAGTCTTCAACACTTAGCCGATTTCTGATCTTCTCATCAAGTGCACTGACTCCAAACTACTATATGACTTTGTTTCCATAATGAAAACACTATACCAAGTCATTTACACTAGTATGGCCAACTTTCCAACAATCTCCCCCTTTTTCATTGAAGGCAACAAAGGAATATGGCCAAGTTGCTAACTATTCCTTAATACAAAAAAATTTTATCTTATATCTCCCTTATACATAACTTTCTATCTTATATCTCCTTATACATATCTATACCATATTCTATACATACTCCCCCTTTGACATTAATGACAAAGGTGCTTCAAAACTATATATACAACTACTTACTATGATAAAACATCTAGATATGCTATCTGCAGGTTTTGGATCTCCTTCTTCCAAAATGAGATCAATGAATTCACAATCTAGAGATGGGCACATAATGCATATTGTATCTTCTCCATCTTCTCCAAATTTGTGCTAGGACCTTGATCATATTTCACCATGGTGGCATCGATCTCCTTGATATTTTGATTAAGTATGTCTAATGAGGGTGCAAGAGCATTCCTTAGCTGAGTCTGCCTAGCCCTTATCTTGGTCATCTCTTTTTCTACCTTCTCAATCTTCTCTATCTGTCCTTGGTAGACATTATTACACATGTTTACATCAACATATGGATCTTCCACTAATTTCCTCATGCTTTCTATCATGGCTTCTTCCTCTTGAATCTTCTTGTATAGATCACCAGTCAACTTGTCCTGGTTCATACAGTCAACAATGATCTTTCTACCCTTTGCTGCAAACTCCTTCAAGGATGCTTGACCAGCCTTTAGTGAGCTCAGGTCAAGTGTATAATTGCTAACCAATTCACTCAATCTCTTCTTCAAGTACTTCTCCTCTACAACTAAGGATGCATATTCTTCCAAGCTAGAGAAACTATTCTTGAACTATGAAATCATTGAGCTGACATCTTCCAAGTGTACCTTGGACACGTTCTTGTCTATTGGTAACAAGTTGTTCAGAATGTTTACTGATTATACAAGGAGGGGATTCCTCATCACCTATTTCTCCTTGGCCTTCTCCATATCTAAGACGTTGAACTTAATCAGGTCTTCTTCTCCCCATGAATCCAAACTAGTTGTGTTAGGTGTCAAACTTGACAACAATGTTGCTGAGGGAAGTGGAGTGATAGGATTACTATCCTTAACTTCCTCTTTTACCTTGATCACTTCAACTGATGGTTCACTTCTCTCTACTTCTTTTTCTATTTATTTTTCTTTTCCTTATTCTTTCTTTTCTTCCATCTTTTCTTCTTCTTTCTTTTCATCTGATATATCCTCAATCAATATTTCTTCTTGATTGGGGGTGGAGTTACCACATAAAGTCTCAACCTCTTGAGTACTTACAAATGCCTATTCAATTTTTTCCAACTTATTATCAATGGCCGCCATGGCTATCTCTATATTATCAATGATAATGGCACTACCCTTTAGTGACTCTGTCATGGGCACAGACTTATATGCCTTTGTTTGTGTTTCAACTACAGGCGCTGAGTCTTGAGGACCTATCACTAATGCATTAGTGGGCTCTGCCATCTTGACTTCTTTTGAGGATACTTGAGCTATGGTTGCAATAGGTGGATACATGTGCCTATTCATAAAGACCTTCTTGAAGGATTTCATTGTTTCCTTGGTAACTAACTCAAAGTTTTTTATCCATTATATTCAATGTTCTTGTCTTGGTCCTGAGGTGAGGCTTCACCAGATCTAACAATAACTTTTTCTCTTCTAGTTCACATACAGGAAGGGTTTCATCTAAAATCTTCTCTCTTATCCTTAGATCCTCTTCAATAGCCTGTCTCTTTTGGAACTCCAAGATATTCCATACATTATCATGGATCATAGTCTTTAGTTCTAAAAATATCTTCTTAAACTTCAACATGTGTTTGACTATCATTCCATGTATCTCTGATTTGTCTATCTCACTGTATTTCTCATAAAACTTTCCTACTTGATCAATTCTACCTTCATCAATGATTCTTGTGCTTAACACACTCAGACTAGGTTTGAAACTTACTTTAGGAGGCTCTTGAGTGTTCATTCTATTCCTTGTTACTCTCGAGGATGGATGACCAATGTTGATTTCTTTCTTCCTTTTAGGCATTGCCTTATACTTAGGAGGAGCAGAAAGGTCAATGGTTTCTTTGGGTGCATGAGTAACATCAATTATACCCTTCTGATCATCAAATTTTTCTATCTTCACCTTCTTCAACTTAGGATCATCTGATTTTGCCTTTGTTGCATCTGTGCTTCCTAATTCCAAAGCAATCTTTTGTTCCCTTGCTTTGTCTAGGTCTTCTTGAGACACTCCATGAATTCTCAAGATCTCTAAGGTAACTTTAGCAACCTTCCTTTTTGTTGCTACGCTATTTAACACTGCATCAACTTCTCTTGTTTTCTCTACATAGGTTCCCCATCTTGGCTCATTGGGGTCTTTAGGGGCTGAAAGAAATACTTGTGCATATGCTTCTAGAATAGGCTCTTCCACTTCATATCCTAGTGGATGAATCCACTTTGTTCTTCATTCAACTACCTCCATGCATGTTGTGTCAGTCTTAACCATGAAGCAAATAGTATCCTTTTATTTCTCAACAATGTTCTCTGGTATCCTATACCTCATCTGCATTTTAACCCTCAATGTCTTCAACTCTAGTGTCATGTAGTCCTTCAAAGTGCTCTCAGTACATGCCTTGAGAGATATCTAAGGCATTGTGGGAATGGATTTGTCTAAATACAAATTAGATACCTTTCCAAAAATATGGAAGTACATGTATATGATCAAAGGCCAAAATCTAAATATCTTGGTCTTATCATGCTTGATTGCCTTGATGTTGTCAACTAGCTATGCGCACAAGATCTCACATAGGTTGAACTCTCCATTTTCCTTCACTAGTCTTATGGTAGCAAGAATTGTGGCCGTAGACACATTGTTTACCCTGTTGGTGTGTTGGAACCTGTATCCTAGTATCATGGACATCAATTTGATGTCATCTTGATCAATGGGCTTGCGCCTATCACTTCTTGATTGACAAATCTGTTCAACAATCTTCCTCACATCTTTTCCCACTAGAAGGATGGCACCTATCCTTGAGAGGCCTATAATCTCATGAATTAGGTCACCAATAATTCTAACCAGCACTTCACCTATCCAAAATAGGTCATCATGAATCCTGCTTAGTAGAATCTTTATCCATTCTGATTCATAGAACTCATATGTCATAGCATACTCCACTATAGGGTGACTATTTGACCACGCATACTCATCCATGAAGGTTTTGTCCGGTTTCATCATTGTTTCCATGTGTGCTCTCAATCTATCCAATCCTACTGGTTGTTTCTTACAGTGAATGTATGCCCTAATGTCCTTGACATGCATAACGCCCATAGGTGTGTGGGAGAATTCCCCCTCTAGGTCATCAAGTGTTGATTTAAATGAATGCCTCTTAAACACATATATTTTCTTCTCCACAATATCAAATACTATAGGAGTAGCCATCACTTACTTGGATATCACTTTTCGAATGATCTTGAAGACTTCTTGAATCAGCGCGATGAACTAGGGTTTCCGCAATTGATCAAATGTACAGCAAATCACTTGATGAATCAAACTACAATCCTTCTCAATCGAATGCTAGGACTCTTTTTCTCTCTAATCACTCGAGCAATTTGAATGCAATTAGAGATCTCTAAACTTTTGTGTACTTTAAAGTGGAAAATTTTCCATTAATGCTTGCCGCGTAAACTAGGCTGTCACTTGAAATTTTCTATCTTTCATTTTGCAAACAATCAGCTAGTGCACTCTCGCACATAGATTCTACTATTCTCCAAAAGCTTAAGTCCAAAGGCACATACTCTGAGAGTGATTATACCAGCTGCACAAGGGGCTAGAGCTAAATTAGCTCCCCCTATGACCCTAAGGACCATTCATCCAGATGTAGAGGGTGCATCCATTGTGGATGCATCCAATACATACTCATCAACCTTGTCCTTCTTTATTTTTGACCAAATCAAGCTCGCATCCTCTGAAGCTTTCACAAAATTAACTTCTCCTTTGGGATCCAAAACTGGTTCTTCGGGCTTTTTAGAGCTTTCTTGACCTTGTGTCCTTGATTTGCAAAACTTTGAGATGTGTCCAGCCTTGTTACAAGAGTGACAAATGACTGGAGGCCTTATATTCCTCGACGCATTGACGTGAGTCACCATTTTACATTATTTAGCTGAGTGACCATTATAGTTAAATATCTGACATGTAACATTCTGAGAACTTCTCTCATTTGACTAATTCTGATTTCTTTGATTATACTGAGTCCTATTCTTTTGACTTGTCTTGCAATTCGTAGCTCTATGACCAAATTTATTGCATGAATAACAGTAACCATTGAAAGGTCTTACCTCTATATAGTTCCTTTCTATGTGTCCATACTTGTTACATGCATAACAAGTGTGGTCTACTAGCTTGCGCTCATTCTAAGGTGGTTCAATATGATCCTTAGTCTGACTTCCAGTCTCCTTAGCATAAGAGGTTCCTTTTGGTGCTTTCATTCTTGCTCGCATGTTGTTAATCTGATTTTGTGCTTCATTGTATCCAATGCAACTAGTATCTCCTTTAGCTCTTCTTGCATATAACTGAGATTCTATCAAATTAGAACTGGTGTGTAATTTATCAATCTGATTCTTAGCAGCTTTCAATTCAAATTCCAAGCTTTCTTTGTTGTTCCTTAGCTCCAAGATTTCCATGTTTTCTTGCCTCAATTCTTCATTCAGTTGAAGGTTCTCTTTGATCTATTCATCATAGACTTCCTGATTGTTAGTTAGCTTATCATCAAATTCTTCAAGTTGTTCTTTTAAGGATGTATTTTCTTCATTCAGCTTCTTGATCATTGTCCCTAGATCACTGGTAGAGCATTCTTTCAAATCTTTTCTTAGCCTTTTGATGACTAATTGAGCATCACTAAGTTTTTCTTTTAGTTCTTCAATTTCTCTTTCAGATTTGTCCAGGTCTTCAAGAGCAGCTTCAAGATTTCTTTTCAGATGTTTCATTTCTGCTTTGTCCATGATCTCCTCAAGTGGTTAAACTTCTTTGCTGAGGACTAGAGCTCGAATGGGAACACTGTGAGGGGGGGGTGAATCAGTGTTTACTATATTTTATCTTTTCCCTTAATCTTTAAACTGAACTTAAATGCTTAAGTACTAAAATGAACATACACATAAACATGAAACATGAAATCAACTCATAACACCAATATGGTTACGGGGAAACCCAAATAGGTAAAAACCCCTAGTGGGAATTGACACCCACTAATATTATGTACTAGTATTTTATGATCCTTGTTAGAAAATCATTAACCCTATTAGGAGTTTCTTTACAATGTATTAAGTATAGTAGACCTTGTCAAGGGTCAGACCCTATTAGGAGTCTTTTACAATAGTCCATGTTAGGAGAGTGGACACACTATCCTAGAGCTCATTGCTCAAGTGGTGAAGGCTACAACCTTCTGATCTCAAATACACACTATATCTATTGGATGAACTGTCATTGTGACACTACTTGTTAGATCAGTTCCTTTGATGTGTTGATGCTTTGACCTCTTGCAAAGCTCTAACACATCTTATAGTCTCTTTGCACACTTCTTCTCTACTTATCACTACTCTATATCAACTTCCATGCTTATTACAATGGGCGCATTCATATTTATATGCGCATACAAAACAAACAACAAGGTCAGTCCTTAAACCTATTACATACAATAGTTCCAAATGAATTGGCTCAAGCGTGTTTACAAACAAACATATTTACATGTCAAAAACTTAATTACAATAGGCCCATAGCGTTTACATCACTATAATATAACTGCAACTCAAAATGCTAACAGTCGGTTGCTTACTTTGTTCTTCTTTGGCGCACACTAGCTGTGTAACTTCAACTGTCTATATCCTTATAATACTTGCATATCTAATCATGCGTTCATAGACTAAGCATGAATATAGTCTAACCAACTTATCTTCTAGGGTGCATACCATAACTTGGTCATACGCATGTGCGCTGATGCTCTTAGCTTCAGGTACTTTGTATATTGTCCAGTCTTCAACACTTAGCTGATTTCTAATCTTCTCATCAAGTGCACTAACTCCAAACTACTATATGACTTTATTACCATAATGACAACACTATACCAATTCATTTACACCAGTATGGCCAACTTTCCAACAATCCCTATTGTGGGCAAGAAATTCTACAAGGACCACAAAATCTATGACACAACCGTTAAGGATTTTGTGAGAGATGAGGACAAGAAGAAAGCTATCGTCAAAGTGGGAACGCACTACCAACCTAAAGGAATAAAAATGTTGTGGAGATTTGTTCTTAGAGCTTTGATCTCTTATGTGATGTTGGACACAAGCTTTTACAAGATCAGGACCTACCACTTCATGTTGTTGAATCATCTTAGACATGGTATGAAGGTTTCCATCCTGTTCTACTTGCATGCTTCAATAAATGATAATATAAATGGCTATAGGGACAATAATATAGCTAACCCTTCTTTACATGAGGGATTGTTACTTTTAATTTATGAATATTTCAAAGCCCAAACCCTGGGGAAGGAAATTGTGGACAACAAGGAAAGAGAAGATGTCTCTGGTTTAGACTATGTCCCCTCCAACTCAGAAGACAATGTGGGATTATAATCAAAGGACCATGAGGAAGAAGAGGTCAAAAAGAAGAAACAAGGCTCTTCCTCTAAGAAAGAGAACTGCGAGTTCATTCAAAAAAGAAAAACCCCACAAAAAATACGCAAGAATGGAGATCTCCTCAAAAGAGGAGTATAATGAAAATGTTGAAGATATGAACACTGATGAAGAGGAGGATAACTCTAGAGGAGAGGCCAAGAAGAATAGGGAGCAAGCCACAGGGAAAAATATTTATTTAAAGGGGGAATTCTCGGGCCGACTATTAATAGATATGGATATCAGCAAAGGAAACACTCCCCCTCCCCCTTCTGGTACCCATGAGAAGATTCAGGATCCAAAAATTGAGGTTCCTGATGACTACCAGGATGACCCCTAAACCTAATCCCCAAACCCCCGTGACTATTTAGATGATAAGAACCAAACCATAAAGGAGTATCACAGTGATGACTCTGGCAAGGGGAAAAAAGTTTGGCGTAACTTCAACATGAACACTGTGAAGATAGGCATCATTAGGGAAGCTGTGAATCCAAATATTCTTGAGGATGAGGATGGTAGAATCCAGAAAGAGGAACTGATTGACCCAGCCCTGGTCATCCTTAGTGCCAAGGCTAGAGAAATGGAGCTAAACCTTCTCAATAATGCTAAGAATAGTATGTTGGATCAGTTTAGGTCAATTAAATGGCTCTATCACGAACTCAGAGACCTCAAGGATAAAATCTAGGGAATTGAAAGCAACAAGGATCATAATGTCACTTAGGATTTTCTTCGACTGGACTCAAGGGTTAACAAGATGGAGGAAAAGATGAAGAGCCTTGAGGAAACCCTCAAAGGAATTGCAGAGCATAACTTCAACATCTTGAAGGCCTCAAACAAGCACATCAAGATGCTCATAGAAAAAATGGAAGAAAAGCCAGATGGGAAGGAAGTGTAGATAATTAAAGAGGAAAAAAGGAGAAGCACAATGAAGGTCCTGGAAAGAGAACAAGGGCCAAATCCAAGAAGAACAAGGATGAAGAATACTCCAACGATATCCACAAGATCAAGGAGGTGGTAGAGAAGATGGAGCTTCTAGAGACCAATGTTGTCGCAATGCTCAAGAACCTATCCTGACCTTTCTTCCTAGTTTTTTTTTTCTATCTTTGTTTTGCCCTATTTTGACTGTTTTGTTTCTGTGGTGGTTTTTGTCTCGGCCTACCTATGGCCTATTTCATCTTTTTTTTTATGTTATCTTAAGACTTGAACTTTTTAATGCTTTATTATAAGATGTATTGGGTTTCAAGAACCCTGCAAAACCTATTTTACGTAATAAAAAAACAAATGTAGTCTCCTCTTTACTTAAGTTTTTTGTTAGATCATGATCTTGGATATAGCAAATGATAGCATCCAAGCGAGCTTGAACTATCATTTTATTGAAATAAAGGGTGCCAATTCCTATTCCACCTTTTAAGCTTGTATTTCACAACTATTATTTTTTAGCAAAGGAATACATGGTCATGCCATAAGAAAGCTTCCCTTTGTGCCACCACTTGAGCATTAATTTTTGAAGAAATATATCACAAAGCCACATAAGTTGAAACTTAAAAAGTAGGGTTCTTTAAAGCTCTGAAAGAAACATCCAAAAATTTGGTTGGCCAATGATTGAAACCTTTCCAATCTAAGATCTCAAAGTGTAATGCCCCCTTTTTTTGGACTATACAATTTAATTAAAATTAAAGTTGTCAAAAAATACATAAATTTAATGATGACCTCTTTTAATTATTTAATGAGGTCATTAAAGTATCTTTTATGTCAAAAGAGAGTTATAAAAGGCCACTTTATTATTTTCCATTTGCAAAGTTAAATATTATTGAGGGAAATTTGAAAGGTCTTCAAGAAGCTTCTATGGAGAGTTATAAAAATATAGTCGAGTCCCATTTTTGCATTCTTACCATTTTACAAACTTCTCTTGGGGTGCTTGAGAGCTTTTGGCTATTTATTTAAGAAAGTTGAGGATGGAAACCCTTGAGATTTCCTAGTGAATTGGATGAAAACCTAGCTCTATTTTTTAGGCAAATTCATATTGGGGTTCACATTTGAGCTTCATTGTTGGTGAAATTAGTGAAATCTTATCAAAGACCAATTTCTAAGGCACTCTATTGATTCTTTGATAAATAAAAACATAATTTTTTGGTGGTATACCAAAGATGCCTCAGGTACATAATTGAGAGACTGGGTATGCCCAATTACATATTTAGTGTGAACCAAAAGGTGTTGAGAACCAAAACCTGACAGAGAAAGACATTTTTTAACTTTTTTTTGGCATCCAAGATCCTTAAAATGCCTCACCCCTTCTATTGTTTCCCCTTAAATCCATTAGGGTCTCCACTTCCAAACCCTCAATAGATAGTGAGATCTTTTATCATTCAAGAAATGTAATTACAATGAGGGTATTACTAAAATTAAATTATTAAATGTCAATTGATAAAGATAAATATTTAATATTTAATTATCAATCAACATTTAATATTTATCTTTATCACTACCATTTTGACACATGACGTTAATATATACACACATATCCAACCCCATCTAATGATATTTTTTTATTATTTTATTTATTTTTTATCTTTTTCCCATATCTACCTTCAACTTAGATTGAAACAATAGATTGAAAGGTTTTTAAGGGGTTATTAGTACTTGCGGATAGGCTAAGCAAGTACTATTGCAATGATTTTTGGATTTCTTAGTTTAACTAGTGATTAAAACAATGTGTATACACCAATTAGAAATTAGGATATTTATTATTTTCTTACATATTTCATATTTTGTATAGAGAAATTGAAAATTTTTTAAGTTTGTAATATCTAAACCTTATTTATTTTATTGATAATTTGATTCGCTGAATCATTTGAGCCCTTATACAGGAAATTTCAGCTCTTCCATTGCTCTTCCATATTGCTTGATTTTAGGCAAAATTTGTGCATACTATAGAAAATATAGATTATTAAGACAAGCTTAAGTATAATTAATATGAAAATTTATATTTTTTAGAATGTAATTTTTGTCATTAATTGGAAATGTTAAATAAAAATAATATATATTTCCATTATATAATCTTCTCAAATAAATTATTATATATATAATATAGATTATAGTATAAATTAAAATGTAGATTATTACACATTCTAAAATATATTATATCATAATTATAATTTATGTATAATATAATAGTACTATATTATATATACAATAATATTAATCATATGTAATAAAAAATATATATATCAATAAAATAAAATTAGCACTATTGTTATATTTACAAATAAAATTAAGATTAAGGACGTTTAAATTAATTATAATTTGCAATCAATAATTTTCTATATAATTATAATTAAAAATTTATTTATTACTACAATTATCATTATATAAAAAATTATAATTATATAATTTTATAATTAATTAAAATATCTTATATATTATAATAAATTTATTAAAATTAAGATTAAATTTTTATTAAAAATTAAACTTAAAATTAATTACTAAAGGCAAGTACTAGCCACTAGATAGCACTTGTTTAATATTGGTCACGCCAATAGAAAATTGATTTAATTACTTAAAGTGACTATTAAAGTGGCTATTTTACTACTATGGACACCATGTGGTTGGAAGGGAAAATGGAGCATGACGGTGACATATTTTTTTATTTGATGTTTGAAATTTGATTATTGCAAAAGTTTAAACTTATTGTTTGGTGATTGAAATTGCGTGGTATTGTGGAGTTAACACCTACCTTAAGATGGGGGCGATGGGAATAGCTCATAGATATTGGGAAATGACGAATTTCCTTAAGATTGCTGATGTTACATTTATTTTATTGATGGGTAATACATTATGGAAGATAATCTTCTCCCATTGCCACTATCAAGCAAAAGATCCAGGGTTTGAGTTGTTGTTGTCACATATGTGTATGCAAATTCTTATTCGGTTGCAAAATGAAGTTTCTTGACGTGGCATGCATACTGCTGGGTGTATGAAGCCTCTCAAGTAGGCATTATACCAGTTGACAGAATTCTGAGTAGAGCTGGGTATTTCAGACAGTCTAGGAGATCATTCCTGCTGAAGCTAATTGGAAATATATCATGGGAGGTAGAAATTTATCGAAGGCTTCTCTTTCGACAAGTCCTACATTCTTCCAAGGTGACACTTTATATGTCTTAGTCAATACTAAAAATATGTCAAATGAAAGTTGTAATCATCCCTGTTCTGTGAGTGATTGAAATGTCAAAGAAGCAACACCTTGCTGGGCGTAAGGATATATATCCTTGAAAAGTGTTTGGTCCTCGTTCAAATAGTAAATTAGGTTTCACATTATTCACTAAAATCTCTGCAATATTGGAGCAATTTCTCTTTCAGTTCTGGGCATGATATGCAATGGTTATATCTGCTTCAAATAATATAATCAGATTTATATCTTCAATCTTTAAACTCAATCTGTGTTGCGCAGATGATCTTTACGTTATTGGATGTACTTCTGTCAAACTATATTCATATTCCACATCAAATTAAACTGTTAAAACATCTACAAATCTGAACTGCGGATACAGCTGTTTGACGAAATGTGTTTTAGCTTAGTAGTTGGATAGAAAAAATTGGGCAAAGTTCAATAGGGGATCTTACAGAGAGCTGATAGTCCATCTATACTCAACCCAATAAAATGAAACAAGGAATTTGTTAAGCCTCTCCAAAATAGTATTTTCTCCACTTCATCTGTTGTTCCAAGTGAAGATGCCATCATTCAATTTCATATCAATCAAATTCAGAAGACCAATGTTGTTCCTTAGAAGGCCAGCAGATAGATCAAGCCTAACCATTCCACCTCTTTTTTCCTCCCAGCTAGAAACTGCATTAAAGTCTCAAGCTAAGATCCAAGGAAGAAAAGGAGCAAGAGACCGAACATAAATAACATGAGATCAAAGCTGGGACTTTCCAAGAAGATCTGTGGGATCATAAACATTAGTTAAAAGAAAAGTTTCACTAAAACCCAAACTAGAAGCAACCATAGAAATAGAATAGAGACTTGAAATCCACCAAAGTGGGACAACCCTCCTTGGGTCCCAAAACAAGCCACACCACCTGAGTTGTCATGAGCTCAAGCACATTGTGACTGGCCACAGGTTAAGATTCTAGGAGCTCTATTCATCATACCATTTATTGATAATCTAGCTTCTTGAATGAAGACAATATCAGGAGGAAGAATATTAATCAACTCACAAATAGCCTTTTTTCTAGGGATGCTATTCATACCCCTTAAACCATGACATAACAAAATTGGGCTAACTTCTTAAAATAAAGAGGACTTAAATTTGTCTAAAGTTCTTACTGCCTTGATCACAAGTTAAAATATATATTGTCAAATTCTTAGAAGTGTTGTGGAAACCATTATATGTAATGTCTCCAAATTAATGGAGAGTGAATTAATTAAATTAATTAATTAAGTGATCCTAAATTTAAATAATATTATAAAGGACTTCTTTAATTAATTTAGTTATAAAATAAAAAGGAGTCATAATAATAAAATAATAAATAAAGTTATGATGATCTATTGTAGCTTGCCAGAAACTTCTTGGAGGCCTTTATAAGGCATTGGCTGGCATCATAGGTAAATCATCATGGAGTTATATATTCTTGTGTATTGGTGATTCCAATTGGAATTGAATTATTGTTTGTAGATTTGGAGGTGCAAGACCCTCCCTAGTCTCTAATTGTAGTTTCAGTGGTTAGCAGCCACCCTAGTCTGCCATTGAAAATATTGCTTTAGATATTTCACTTCATTGTCAAATTCGTGAAGTCTTCTTGGGAAGACAAAATTGTGCATCTGGATATAATCTGAGAATATAAGTTTTCAATTGATAGTATTTCAATTTTGTGGTTTGCATATGCCTTGATCTATGATCTATTGTATTACCTTGGATTATAATAATAGCCATTCATATTTTTTAATAGATCGAGTATAATATTTAGTCATCAAGTACCAAGTGTTGAAGGTTGAGTGTCAAAGGTGTCGCTAAAGGGAGTCGAAGGGTGTTGAGTGTTGGAGGGTACCGAATCTGAAGGGTGTCGAGTGTCGGGTGTTGAAGGGCGCTAAATTGTGGCGTGTGACATGTAGTGTGCAGTGTACGATGTGTGGTGTGTGGCATGTAGAGTGCAATCGTGCGATGTGTAGTGTGTGGCATGTTGAGTGCAATTGTGCAATGTGCAGCGTGCAGATTGCTACTAGTACAGTAGTAGTGTGATGATTGTATAGTGGAAGGGTGTTATTGGTATAGTGGCAGTGTGCTACTAGTACAGTAGAAGTGTGCTATTGGTATAGTGGAAGTGTACTTATTAGTACAGTGGCAGTGTTTTGACTCTTACAGTGGAAGTGTGCTACTGGTATGGTGGAAGTGCACTACTGGTATAGTGGTATGGTGGAAGCATATTGACTAGTATGGTGAAAGTGTACTGAACGGTAGAGTGGAAGTGTGCATCTGGTACACTAAAAATGTTCTGTATGGTTGAGGTGTGGCGTTCGGTACATTACATTACACCATAATTTCTTAGACTTCAATTCTATAATTTCAAACATAATTTTTTGAAGTAAATTTATTTTCCTTTTGTATAGCATTGTAACATTCATCATAGCAACATAGTAACATTTATAAATCTAAATTCAATGATCATTCATTGAATCATTAAAGAACATAGCATCAAATGAATCGAGTCAAATCATCATAGAATAAGAACATCATCTAATAAAACATAATTATGTGCTCAAGTCTCTCTATACTGAAGTACACTCGAAGGCATGCACTTTGGAAAAGATGCAGCAAGGAAAAGTCAATTAGGTACTTGGCAATATTGTATTTTCAAGAATGCAATCAAATGCATGTATGACACAATCACATGGCATTTCTCACTAGAAGCATGTAACATTTTACTTGGAAGACCATATAAGTACAATAGAGATGGCATTTATCAAGGCAAGCCATAGTGATGGGTAATGTGTGTCGACAATCACTACTTAGCCTTTAAATATTTTCCAAACAATGTTGTGAGATCATTTTCCATATGCAAAATTTCATGCTTCCCAAGGTTTGTTTATAGCCAAGTGCATAAGAAAGCAACACATATTGGAAATATTCCAAGCAACAAACATTGGTGCAATAGCAACAACTCAAGGTACTATAGCACTATGGAAATTGATTTAAGGAATGAAATGATCTTCCTACACACTACAAAAGTATAACATATAATTAATTTGGTTACCAAATCCCCTCTTCTAAATAGTTCTTTATAACTCAAATATGTTTCGAAGAAAAGTGAAGTTTGGTGCTAGATCCAAGAGCTAATTTGATCAAGACAAGATCCAACCAAATTTTTCTCCATGTGAAAGTCCATAACTTGTTGCATTGTATGTCACCAATTGAACTACATTTCCTTCCCCCACCTCACCTATGACTCCCTTAATGCGTTATATAAGCATGTGGCATTTTTGACATGTGAGGAAGCATCAATGGACTTATGAAACATAGTAGATCCTAAAAATAAAGCAAAATCAATGATTAATCAATAAATCATAAATTACAAAATTCAAATATTAATCGCTAAATCAAATTCAAATTATTCAATGCATTTAGGGAAGTAGAATTATCAATCACCTCCACAAGAAATAAGAAAATTTAGGGTGTCCTATTCCTCCTAATGGTCTAACCATCTATCATGATGGTGCAATCCTTTTTTATCCAAAACACTTATTGGTCCTCTAATTCAACTTTTATATCATCAACCATTTCTAACTAAAGTGGGACACTTAACTCATTAGCAGTAGGGGCTTTAAACCCCACCCCACAAATAGTTACGACATCTATCATGTCTTGCTAGTAAGGAGACCTAATGCAAATAGATTAAATATGATAAGTATGTGTAATAAAATTATAAAAATCCATTAGACAAAGCAAACTATAAGTTTTAAATTTAAAACAATCAAAGAAAAAAGAATTACTTTGATGTAACAAATGGAATGTTGCAAAAGTACCAAAACTTGCAAATTGCATTTTTTGCAACATCATGGACCTCCTTGTTCCAAGGCATGCTCTCAATTGAGGGTTGTGAACTAAGAGTAGTGTGTGACACAAAATATGAATCCAACTTAGATTTTTGAACTCTAAGACCAAATCTAACAATGTCACTAGGAGTAGAAGTAGAAGGACTAGCATTAGAAAAAGCACTAGGATGAAACAGAGGCATGGAAGGACCCTCTCCAACACAACCTATGGCTGCAAATGCAATTGATAGGAAACTGATACTCACCAAATCCTCTCTTTGTCTCTTCTTCATTTCCTTTAATTGTTCAAATATTTCTAGTGCCACATAGGATGCATGAACAACCTCAAGAGGTGCTTCAAGACACGACTCAATATCATGGTCATGTATCCCAATAATATAGTATTTAAATCTATTGATGCCACCATGATTAATTTCTTTATAATATTTACTTTTGTCCTTTTGTTCTACTATCCAAGCCTCATCCTTTTGACCTAGTTTCTTAGCCTTAGGTTTAGGTGGAGGAGTAGACATTGAGAAAAAATATGGTTTCCAAAACCTCAAGATTGCTTCAATAAGACAATATTACAAAAAAAATAACATTTGTGCATTGTGTTTTCTAAACTAGTACAAAAAAATAGGGTTTGACCCCCCAAAAAAATGTAGGGTTTTTAAAACTTTTCAATTCTTCAATTTTGATTCGTTTCCTTTCAAATTCAAATTCAAACTTCAAAGAAAGAACAATCAACAAACCTACCTTTTTATAGAAAATATTTGAAAATACATATTTACAAATTTCTTATAAAAAAATGTAGGGTTTATTGATTGTTCTTTCATTGAAAGGAAAAGATTCGACTTGAAGAATTGGAAAGTTAAAAAAACAATGAAGATTGTTGTTTAGAAAATACCAAAAAAATCCATAAAATGTCAATCTTACCTCTTACAAAAAACTTTAAATGGGATGAGAGCTCTTTTTAGTTGTTGGTATGAACTCTTTGATGCTCCAAGTGCAAGTACTATGTTGTCCCAATGTGATTTGTTGAATATTTTAGCTCTTTGTCCTTGATGGTTGCACTTCTATGGACTCTTATTTTTCTTCTTAAGTCACTCTTCTCCTCTTTCCTAGCCAATAGAATGAAATAAAGTCCCTTTTAGGGTTGCAAAGAACAAATAAAACAAAAAAACATAACTTAAAACTTTATGTTTTTATGTTTTTTTTTTGCAAATAAAATTTGCATCACTGATTGAGTCCTGTCACCGGGGCTCGCCAAGTCACATGCAAACTCACGTGACTTGTGAGTCAAGAGAGTCCAGTCCTAGACTCATCCAAGTATGAGTACAAGCCCTAAGACTCACCTAGGGTCACGCAGTCTGGGACTTAATGAGTTTGGGTGAGTTCGGGAACTTGATTTATATTAAAGCATTTTAATTCTACCAAGAAATTTTAGAAATGGTTTACATTGATTTTCTTTTATTTTCTGAGATGAAGATTATTAAAATTACTTAGATAGACACAAATACTTAGAAATGTCTCCAAACCCTAGCCATCCTTGCCAAAACTCTCAGAAAACCAATGTTAGGTTTGTCCCACTTGTCTTTTCTTTTGCTATCTGCAATGATGCTTAGATATGTGAAGACACATTGTTGTAGATTATCCACACATGAACTTGTAGCTCTGAATCTCATCTCCAAATTGGCCTCCAAACTTGGTAGAGTATTGCAGCTTTGAAATGATATGCTAGGTCATCATAGACCAAAACCCTTCCACCAAAACACAACCTTTTGACTAGGGGTAGCCCATATGTTTCTCTAAAACCAAGGATACTCAAGGGTTTTAGACCTTAATACAAAGATTGGGGAAGTGAAAGATAAAAGACTAAAAGAATAATGAGCTCTAAAAGAACCCTATAATATCACTTATTTTATTATGTTATTGTCTTCAACCTCATTCATCTTCATGTCATCATATTTTTCTTTGAGGCTTTCTACTTTTTCTCTTTAAACATGTGGATCACCTCCATATACAATTTGTATCTTTGCCCACATTTGACAAGTTGTAGTCAGATTTTCAATTTTTGCATACACGTTGTCAGGAAGTGTACTGGCTATCATATCCATAGCAATTGTGTGTTCACTTCTAACCTTCAATTGATCAACCATCAATGTACTAGTAGGTTCATTGTAATCTGTGATCACATGGTTCCAAAACTAATCTCCTATGGTTTTCATGTGCAACTTCATTTTGTTGCACCATAGACTGAATAGTGAATTTTTCCATAGAAAACTTGGGTCCTTCCTTTCTTGTCATTTGATCTTTTCCTTATTGTAGTTAAGTAGAATAGAAAAAGGACATGGCTCTGATACCAATTGATGGTCCCAACCGGTGCTAAGAGGAGAGGGGTGAATCAGCACGCACTAAAACTTTGATATCTATTAATTATTACCACATGCAAAAAAAATCTTATAAAAGAAATAACTAGTACAAGATCATAATAGCATAGAACACCAGATATATCTTGTGGAAACCCAAAATAGGAGAAAACCACGGTGTGAGTAAAACTCACAAATTTTGCACTCTACTAAAGTGTACCCTATGAAAAGCCTTCCATGTTAAGGGATTACAAATGCACTGTTAGATGCAACCGGGTTAAGGGATTTAAAAGAAGGCATGTTAAAACCTACTTTGTTAGAGGACTTTAGAACATCTACTAGATGTCACTTGTTAAGGGATTTGATACAAGGGACCTTTTAATGTCCACCCAAATACTGGGATTTGACTATTGCAATTTTAAGAGAGCAATAGAGGGGTTGATCCTTTGAAAAATGGATTTTTAGAGCCTAATAAGATTATTGTTTTATCCACTGAGAGTTATCATTAGGCACCATAGGTATGCTCTCTTCAGGTTATAGTGCTTCCTTGCACACTCTTCTCTTTTTCTTCTTCTCTTCTCCTTTTCCCTTATCGTGGCTTTGATTAGCATACAGTTTCACTCTTTCTCTTTGGCAGAATGAAGGAAAATGTTTTTCTTCACTGACTGAAGAATAAATAGACTTCCTCACGAGCATGGGATAGATCTTCCTACTCTTTTTTGTTGCAATCTCTAAGAAGATTTCCTTTTGATTCAAGTCTCGGTCATGAGAGGAAACATCAGATGCATGACACAAGCTTTGCCTTAACAAAAGATCCACCATGAATCCACCATTCAGTCGTGTTTTAGTTTTGTAAAGGAAACAATAGATACGTGTCACATACTTTCCCTTAGATAAAATTCTGCAATGATTTGTGCAATAAATCTCGACAATAAATCCTTCAACTATGCCTTTCACCGGTATTTTCTGTAACAGAAAATCCTTCATGATTTTTACAACAAATATAGGTGGAAAAGTCTCTTAAGTGTCTGTCAACTATTTTCTTCACCGGTCTTAATGATATCTCACCAATTAGAGGTCGGTTTACACCCTTCCTTATGCAATGTTCAGGTTTTTGTCATCACATGTCACTTCATTGTCCTTTGTCTATACTGGTCACTACTTCGGTCATATACTTACCATTCACTGCTCCGGTTAGGGACTTCACTGGTCACTGTCTTCATCAGTCACTTCTCTAAGAAATAAGTGCATTACTACTCATCATCATGTCATCAGTCACCAGTTTTCTAAATAGTAACTCTTGTCACATGTTCCCTAGTATTTGGACATTGTTATCTTAGACAATAATGACATCAATGACAACACCACTTTACCATTTACCGATTGCATCCTTACCGGTCATGCCAACATACCATACCACACAAGATCTAATTGTTTTGTGAAATTTTATCTACTCATTTTTTCTCTTAATGAAAACTTCTAGGAGTAAATAAATAAAATCAAAAAGGAAAAAACCCAAAGAAATTCAAAATATAATAAAACTCATTGAAGACCAAAAATTTTATTTTTGAGCTGTTTCATCAAAATGAAATTGAACATTTAGCACACTATTTGAGAAAGGAATAAAGTAATGTCTAATTGGCTTGGATATTTTTCTGCATGATGAACTAACATTAAACAATATGATCTTTTATCAACTCTATGCTTTCCCTAAAGTTTATGTGATTGACATAAACAATTTAACACTACAAATTGAATTCTTTCTAAAACTATATGGCTAAGATCTATTTTTTTATAAATATGCATTAGTTAAAAGACATAACTTGACATTTTAATATGGAATGAAAAAAAAATAAGCAAATAAATCACTCAGAGAGAGAATGAAACACAAGGATTTACATAAGATAAATGTAGTGTGGAGTACCTCAAAAAGAAAGGAACTACCATCTCTACCATCATTTTGCATGTTTGCACAAGCCAATTCCTTAACATGAACCATCAAATACATGTAGCTTTTGCTTTTGCACTTATACAATGCTATATAGGCATGTTTCAATATGGATTATTTGGTTATTTAACATACTCAATTCTCTAAGTCACTTGTTATTTTAAAAACTCCGTTAGTTCACTTTTGGAAATGTTTGAATGTTCTTTGCCTTTATTTAACCCCTAGGGCATAAAATTTATGCTGAGGAATTGGGAAATGAGATAAAAGCTTAAAATATTTGTGTTGAGTTCAAATTGTACACATCATTGATTTGAGACAAATCCGCCACTTTTGGGTCTTGGTGTGGCCTTTGGATGTTTGGATCATTTGTGAGAGTGCTAATGCACTATTTCTCTTAATTTCTAATTTGATCTTGCATCACTAACTTTCCTAATTTTATCTTAATGTGGTTGAAGTAGAGGTCTTAAGCCCTTCTTTAGTCACATAAGTTAGAAATACTACTACAAGATCCATTTTAGATGAGATAGTAATGGACTCAATGCTAGCCTTTTTCTAATTGACCTACAAAGGAGCATTGAGGTTTTTTTTCTAATATTTGTATGTTGAAAGAAGCATTCTATGATAAGGAATAATAGATGGAGTCTGAATTATAACTAAATAATAGGTTTTGATGAAAATTAATAATACCATATCAATTCTCCACTTTATACTATAATTTTCCTAATAAACAATAATTGTCAATGATCTCCTCTTCTATCATATCAATGCCTTTTATATTTATCTGTATTTAATCTAAATATAATCTTTGTTATTTCATGTGCATCTATCTTAATTGCATGATGGTTCTTATCAAAGTCTATAGTTAGATTTATCAAAAGGCGTGTTTCAACATTATTGCATCAACTTATTTTATGCAAGTTTAATCAACTATAGGAAGAAGCTTTTATAATTGCATTCTTTTGGAAGTCACTAAGCATGGTTCCTAAATGAAAATATCGACATTATTGATGATTCAAATGTAATTGTGTTCTTGAGGTAGAATTTTGATTTTGTTATGAATTGTCCATGGAGATTTTTTTAGATGGTGTTTCCAATTAAGATATTGGTTCCATTGTTAAATGATGATGACATCGCTTAATTATTAATTAGAATACTTATTATTGGTCAAAGCTTCATTTTATTTTAATAAATCTTATCAGTTTTGAGTGCACTCAATGAGTTTTAGTTTGCACGACTTCAAATTTGGTTGTAGATCACATTTTTTGACAATGACCAGGGTTTTGGACCTCCATGGTTTTATTTTGGATGTTTCAACATATTTGAACAAATATTTTCAACACTAGCACATGGTACCTTATCAAAGTATATAGAAGAGTCCAGTATATTGACTTAGCAATGATTGTGATTGCTTGGAAACATGATTATGATGACAAGTTTGATAGTGATGATACTTTATTGTCATGATGGCTAAATACATGAGATAGTGAATGGTATTATATATGATATTACATCATTCCATATCATAAAAATATAGATAACTTGCACATGAGATACATTAGGCACATGACTTATTGGATAAGATATTTGCTATTGTGTTTTTCCATGTGATATGAGGTCATCAATCTATTGCATGCTATCATGTGTTTGGTTGAGATTCTCCTCTCTTTGGGTGGTTTTAGAAAATCCATATGATATATGTAATATGCAACTTTTGAAAGAATAAATTGAATTGAATTCAAGGAATTTTAATGCCATTCACAAGAGTAGAAGTCTAACGGATCATGAATCACATCCTAATCGATCTAATATGAATTTTTGATAGTCTTTTGATAGTTTATTTTCTTGTGTTGCATCTTGTGTGAGAGAACTTGTAGCCATACAATGATAATTTCCACATAACCCATAACATTAATTTCTCAAATAAGTACTCTGATAAACTACAACTGATTGAATATCTTGAAGGAAAGTTTGACAATAGAATGGATATTTGAAAGACAATGATTGATGATCACCAAGATACTAAAGTGTATGTAAGACATTAAATCAGTTAATGTCTTATCATTGATGTCAACTAGTTTTGACTGTACTTAGCATGATGGTTACAAACATCTTAAGAAGGAAAAATGGTAAATGAATGAGATATCTACATGAAGATGAGATGGATGAGAAAGATATGGATATAGCATTTATTGGGTAACTTATTGATGAGTCTATGACATTATGTTAGTTATTTGATTGTATTACATGAATCTATTATGAATTGAAGATCAAGAATGAACAAGTTTATGTGGTTGGTAAATGAAGAATTTTGTATACACCAAGCAAGTGTAGTGTATACCAAGTATAGTCTTAACCAAGCTAGTTATCACCGATGCATTTTGGTATTGACCGAGTGAAAGAAATAAATGGAACTTATGACTGTTGACTAAAGATAATGAGTTGGACAATTATTTATGATTCTGAGGTAAAAGATAATGTTTTTTATGATGATCAAATGACTGGTCAAATTCAAGGATGATTAGATGAAGGAGAATGAAACATGTTATTGACACAACTATTGAGGAAGGTTAAAGTGGCAAAATCAACGGTGAAGATTAAGAGGCCAAATCTATCGATGGAAATAAAATAGTTTATGATGTCTATATAAAGAGAAATGAGAAATTCATTATTGAATCTACTGTAGGAGAATTTGTGTGATGAGATTGATTTCATGCAACACTGATCAAACTGGTTGAAGACAGAACAAAGAAAATCTGTAAACAACACCGAGTGACAGAGAAAGCAATTACTGAGTAGAACAAAGTTCGAGGAAATAAAGTTATTTTTATTGATAATTGACCAGAGGTATTTTTGAGCTTAGCATAGATCTAAAAATATGCAAATCAAGTTGTATTTGAATCAAATCATTATTGTATTAGTTTAACCATTGCTATAGATAAATCTCTTAACCGAGTGGAACTTAACAATCTTTATATTTCAATATGACATTCATTGAATGTTGATTGTTTTCTTGTTGACCCCATAGTGAATATTTGGTCAAAGGAGAAATATTAGTGATAAATCCTCTAACCAGGTCACAGTACCTCACAGTGTGTTTTGTAACCTTTAACAGGGTTGGCTCTTAATTGAGCTCACTTCAAAAGAGTGAATTATTTTGGGTTACCGGTCCCAGGTGGTTTTTCCCCTAATAGGGTTTCCACATTAAAAATCTATGTGTTATATGTGTATGGATGTGTTGAATTGTTATTTTACTTTACACATTACTATAAATGGACTGATCGGTAAACATAATATTTAATTTATTGGTAATTGGTATATGAAGAGAAAGGCACAGTTGATATTTTACCAAATTTATTAATTGATTTGAAATTTTTTTAATATACATCTCAAAGTAATTTGGGACTGTAGGATAACTAGACTTAGTTGATTCACTCCCCCCCTCTTAGTTATCTAACATACTCATAATAGACAACATACCCACAAAAAATGTGACACGAGGTATAACCTAAGAAAAGCCTCATGAGGGAAAATGTTGGCCTCCAAAAGCATTCATTGTCCATGAATTATTCAATAATACAATATTACAATATATCCATGAAAGCCTTTGATACCTCAACCATAAACAAGCACTTCATGTGAATAAGAAATAAACTACACATCTCATGGCATACTTGCAACCTCCACAAATGCTAAATATAGCTTACCTCAACAACTACCCTTGTGGTTTTTTTAATATAAACAATCTACCATAGAACCCCCAAGTGGTATTTCATAAACCATGTGCTACCTAACCCTATGACCCCACATTTAAAATTGGGTACTTTATTAATTTTTCCTACAATATTGAATAATTACATCAAATAATATTACAATGAGGTGGCTCTTAGAATATTCCCACAAAATTTCTACATGTTACACATCCATCTAGGTGCTCCTAGGTGCAACATTTACATAATGAATAAAATAGTACAATGATAAACATTATTATGCAAGGTGCACAACACCTATTTCTCAACATTCCCACTCATTGTATACATTGTATAAGGAATAATAAGAAACGCAAATATAAACAAGGGAACAATCCCTCTAGCCACATGTTTCATCATGAATCAAAGTGCTCCATGTGCTCCATCAAGATACCTCTAACAAAAAAACAAAGTGACCCAGGTATCTCGTACATTAATGCTCTCACCTTTCATCACGTCATTGCCACTAGACATACATAGGAGGTCATTCAAAGAGAAAGTCATGTACTTTATTTCAAATGAGTCATAATTCCTATTTCAATTGATATCTCAAAGACAAAAACTTGATCCAAAGGTAACAAAATGCATCAGTAACTATCAAGAAACAATATTCATAGTTGTAATAGAACCCACAACAAGTACTAACACATCATTGTAATCCATACCTGCAACTCACATAGTTGTATGCTTTCTCACAATATGGAATCGTCCTCACAAATCATATGAACATGAAACTCATGGAAAAAACCATATAATGAAGTAAAAATACATGTGAACCAATAACCTGCAAGAATAACTCTCACAACAAGTCTCCAATGCTCTCCCATGTTCTCCACAACCAGCAAAAGAAAGAAATAATGAACCCGCATGTCATCTCCCCCATGACATCACATGAACACAAATTAGTGATTACAAAGTTATGACTAATCTCAAATCAAATATGAAGTGAAATTGAACATATAGGAAGATAGCCAGGACCAAAGAGAAACATGGAAAATCAAAACATGTATCATGTCCTTCTACATACACCTCTAAATGCAACATGTGTCAAGTATGATCTCCTCTTTAGAATCCTAAACAAGAAGTCATAACCACATCCAAAAGATGTTCAACCTCATATAACACACCATTTATATCATGTAATCAAAATGGATGTAAGCCTCTCATAAGAAGATCAAAAAATACCACTCCCAATCTAAGGAATACACCCAATAAACTATCTCCCAAACCCAATCATAATGATATCATAATAAAATAAATGCACAAGGAGAACCATTTCCAATCATCTCTCAAATGAACTCTCCATAAGTAATAATCACCATAGCTCAAGTTCCATATCTATGAAAGATAAGCATAAATCATAATACACTAAAAGGAACAATGGGAAATACCTCTCAAGTAGTAAATAGCCAAGTAGACCAAAAGTAGGGAATGAGAATTCTCACCAAGATATCAAACTATCCAAGCCTAATCTAATAGTGTTCTCCTCTCAAGTCTATACTAGGTGAATGCTCATTGGTATTCCTACTAAAACCATCAACCGTCCCAACACATATATCTAATCACAAGGGAATACTGACATTGCCTAAGTCTTTAGTATTTATGATCACATGTAATTGATCAATCCATGCAAAACTTCAAATGCAACACAACACTATCATAAATTATTAAGAAAATGATCAATATACTCAGTACAAAGGAACTAAACCAAGATTAATGTCACATATCCAACCTAGGAATAAGGATTATAAATATGGAAATATGATCTAAACCATCTCCTCCTTGGATGTCACATACTCCATATGAACATATCAAATAACTATAGCATGCAAAAACTCTAAACTAGTAATCAAGAGAAAATCATGGCATAATAGTAACTATGATAACCTATAAAATAAAATTAGAAAACCACACCTCAACCAAGGATCCACTCTACTCCAAAAAGATACAAAGACTAGTCTAAAGGACTGAAGAAGCCTCCAAAACTAGGAATGTTCCATAAAATAGGAACAAGGATGAACATGTAAAACATCATTGAAGCAAGAAGTCGCAAACTCTGTCAAGAAGTAATTGATGATCTGAAGATGCTCTACTAAAATACGACCAGGTAGAGAAGATTGTAATCTACATAAGTGAATCAGGAGGCAAACAAAGGCAAACAACTGAAGTCAAAGATACATAATATTGTAATCTACATGAGTGCCCTCAAATGACACTACTCAAATTAGGAGGCAAACAAAGGCAAACACCTAAAATCAAAAATATAGATGGCATAAAAACACCAAAGTTTGAAGAGATGATCAATCAAAGCAGGAAGGGTGCTTCCAAAAATATGAAAGAAAAGAGTGTTCATATGGTAAATGATTCATCTCACTGGAATGCATAGGTACCCAACTACTACATCCACCTATTACATAGAATCAAATACTGAATACATAGCTCACACTATTGAACCAAGGAAGCAATAGAACTAATAGTAGAACCCCCCCCCCCCCCATAATTCTAACAAGGGAGTAATGACAGATACACTGAAAAGATTATCCAATATGAACCGCATGATACTAGGAACATCGAAGCTGCAGAGAGAGTACAAACATAAATAGAGATACCTGGGGCTAATGTCATTGGAGGAATGCTCACATGACAAAAGTAGATGGAAAACAAAATAAAACATCAAACCCCCCTGGCACTTTATAATGCAGTGCAAGTACATAGAGCACAAACAAGTGCAAAATCTCATACATAAAATAGAATGGCACTTTATCTCAATGTGTGTGTATAAAAGAATGCTACAAAAGTGAAGTATACACTACTTAAAGAAGAGTGAAGGCTGCTAAAACAAAAGAATAGCCTAAGACGAGCCATCCCTCAAAAGGAAAAGATCCCAGGACCTGAAACATCCAAGATATCTACCAGATTGAAAAAATGAAAGAATATGAATAAAATGTACCTGGAGCATAATCTAGAAAAATGACTCATAGCACTGGAAATCTCTCAGAACAAGATTTCCAATGATATATTGTTTGCCCAAAATGGAGTCCGAATGCGCAAGATAGAGGTCCCAGAGTGCAAAACTAAACATCTAGCTTTGATAGTAAAAAAACTCTATTAAAAAAGCAAAATAATAATTCAACCCATCAAATCTAGATAGATCTCAGAACCATCTTTCTGATAACATCTCATTTGCCTGATTTCGACATCGTATGCTCAAGATATGAGCAAAAAACCACAAGCTGCGCCAGATAGAAGATAGAAAAGAAGCTCTATCTTTGAAATCCTGGTGCAAAAAATGGAGGCAAAAAATCTAAAATCTAAAATTCCAAAAATATCCACCACTGAACAAGCTTTCCAACAGTATCTTGTTTGTCGAAAAATGATGTTGTATGCTCAGGTTATGAGCAAAAAGCCAACAGGTACTTTGGAGGGCCCAAAAAAGGTGTTTGAAAGGTGTTGATGTAGTGCTGATATTAGCACTTCACAGGCCTAAATTTGATGATCATATGGTCGTCACAAAAAAAATCCAATAGACCCCTAGGGCCAAAACAAATGGGCCCCTGGTCATGTGGGTGACCAGGGAGCGTGACCTCAAGGCTGCAGGTATTAGGGGTTGGTTCCCATGTGACTAGTGGCTAGCAAAAAAGGAGGTGGCACTGCAGTTCCACCATGACTGTAGGTAGTTTTCTGGCAGTCACGTTGGCCACCTCGGCAGTGACTATGCAATCACCGTCTGGTGACTCCAGCGGTGATGTCGTCGCAAGCCGCGAAGTGGTCACTGCGGGCCGCCAGCGGTTACCGCTGGGTGGCCACAGGGCCGCCTACGGTGGTGCACATGTGGTGCTTGGGTGGCCATTGGGTGGCACCTGAGTGGCCCCCACTGAATTTATTTTTTTTTAATTCATCATCTTGATTTGTGTGTCAGAGTCGTACGGCCTTAGTATGCAAAAAAAAATTCCCACAAATTGCAATGTCACCCAATTTGACATGCCTTATGTGGAAATGGGGGTTTTTGGCTGTTGCAAGCTCAACGATGAGGTCTATTTGAGCCAAAAATGCTCCAAAAAACTAATGACCACCTTGGGATCCATGTCAGGGCTGGGTGCAAAAAAAATTTGCAAAAATTCCAACTTTGTCCAAATTGGACAAATTTTATATAGATCTAGGGATTCTTGGACATTGTGAACGCAATTGTGAGGTCTGTTTGAATCCAAGATGACCAAAAAGAGAGGTCCCCCCAAATTCAATAAAAAAACCCTCTAAAACTACAGATCTGATGAACACGACTGAATCTCTTAGGAAGAGGACAAGGGAAAATAGATCTGAAGCTCTAATACCATATTGAATTTGATGAGTAAACAACCCACAGTTCCCAAGAACACCTTCATGCAAACACCTATCACAGAAAGAGAGAGAAGAAGCAAGAAGCTATGGAGGATTGAACGCATTGATCCATGAGCGAGGAGAAATCATTCTTGATGTGTAAAAACAAAAGTTGCAATTCAATAATGAATAATCTATTATGAATACAAAGGAGATCAATCCTTATAAAATGAGATCTAAAACCCTAAAAGGGTAAAACCTAGGTTGCACAATAATAATTAATAAAGAAATTAAATATTATATGCCTAAATTTTAGCTTAAGTAGAAAGAGGTAATAAGTGACTTAGTAATTAAATCAAAAATGATTTAATTAATCAGTAAACACTTTATTAATATATCCAATCACTATGAAGATAGCCATCTCCTACTAGTGAACTAAACAATATGAAAGACTCTTGTGAAACAACAATATCCAAAGCATCCTCCAACATTAGCAACACTAAAAAATATCATCCACCATCCAATGGTAAATCCACATTACTAACAACTCCCACTAATCGTGATACCAAGTCATACATGGTATCATGATAACTATCTCCTAAATTAAGATCCTCCAAGTCTACACACACAACTAATATGTTTGTAACATCATGTGAGACTAAGATCCCCAAACCAATAAGATATATACAACCTCCAACAACCACTCATCAGAACCCAATACCACATCATAAACATATCATTGTCAAAATCTCTCACTAAAAGGTGCAATCAATGAATAACCAACCTATCATGACATTATGATAAAACCACATTTTACAAGTCCCAACACCAACTATCTAGGTACCATAAACACCATCCATCCACTCATCTCAAAGAAAAACATACCAATCCAAAATGACCACAAACAAGGCTAACTAAAAATGTTTGCAACACCAATTAATCAAATTTGATAGATATAGATAGCCTACATCCAAGTCATCCCACTATAATCAAATGGGTGGCTTACCCATCTATTTGCATAACTTGTAGATGAAAACACTAAAACACACAAACTCTTCATCACATTAGTAACCTACACACTAAGATATCAAAGAGAATAATCTTGTAGACCATATGACTCAAAATACTAAATCAACATCTGATCTGATTTTCCAAACATGTCCACAATCATGTACCATATTCTAGGAACCAAATGAGCTAAAAGGAGATAAGGACAACCTCCTAATATCAAACCAAATCATCACTAATTACCACAAACATTATTCTATTATATCAATGCAAAACATGTACCTACACACCCATAATAGTATAATTATCACCAATGTTGTACCTATGCTCAACTATTACCCACATAAGACTCCAAGTCTCATACCATGTCCTCAAATTGAAGACACCTTGTGTACCTATCATCGTCAAATCCCAAACTCTATAAACACTTGTAAACCTATGTCAAGAAGTACCAAATATGATAATTAGTAGTATCATCATAAAATATCTCATAAAAACATGTACTCCCTCAAGTTTTGTCTCTCAACTCATCCAAATCCACTCACACTCACGCCTTGAATCAAAGGCACCAACAAGTGAACAGACAAGTACACAACTCTCCATACTCATGAAACTAGTAAAATAGAAACACTAAGTATAAGTATACTAAACATGTTATCCAATACCTATTCAATCAAAAATGTGACTCGTATGCAAAAGTTATGATCATATTTATATAAAAGAGAACATTTGGCTTCTAGGCCCCAAAAAATTTCCAAAATCATGGAACCAAACCTGTACCATCCTCTAGTGCTTGAAATCAACTTTCCAACTACTATAAGAAATCAAAGATTCAAAATATTGGGTTAAAGTTATGTTGCATTGAAGTAAAACAACCAATTAGCTCATGTAGATAAATCCAAGGTGGACCCCATATTAATAAATTTGAAATTTATACTTTAAAAGGAGTCAACACCTTTTTACAAGATCCATTTAAATTTTATTTCAAAACATTTAATGTGGGCGGTGGGATGCCTTTTTCAATATTGGGCAAAATATTTAACATCTTAAATAAAAAATTTAATAAAATTGTATTGACATTTTCAATTTTTCACATGGCAGTTTTCTTTTTTAATATTTTAAATCAACCCCCTCATAATTTTAATTACAAATATTTATTTTTTATAAAATTTTACAAGACTCTTTTAAATATGATGAAAAAAAGAATTAGCTCTTCTCTACTATGTGAAAATATGTGAACTCATACTAGTGTTAATCGTGAGGGTAGGGTTTCTCCTCCCCAAGCTTGCAAGGAAAATAATTGGCAGATCATAAGGATTCAAAAGGAAAAAAGGGCCATGAATGCTCTAGCTAGGGAAGATATGACTACCACCAGACAAATTGGGATCAACAAGGTTGTCAATAAATAAATATGGGTGGTTCCCATTACATCCTGGATTCTGGAATTCACAACTGGTGCAAATAGAATTACAATAGGAAGGAAGGAAAGTGCATTCCCACCCTCTCATCCACACTATCCATAGTCTAGCTTGATATCCCCTTTACGTATCTTTGCCTTCAACAGGTTTCAGTCACGTTAGGATAATACTCATGGCTCTTGCCGAATGGATATCTCATCTCTTGCAAATAAAAAATAGGGGAATATTTCTTCTGATCATAACATTAATAATTATAATAATCAAGGTACCATCAGGCAAGGAAAATCCCAATATGCTTACAGACTTCAAGTAAAGAAGAAAAATAGGAATAATAAGCCCTCATCATGATTTTTGTAAAATAGGTCATGGAATAAGAACTCGCAATCTACAGATTGAAAAAGGGACTTCACTATGGTTGATATTAAAAGAATATATATGGAGGGTATGTGGGATCATTTTAAAAATCATGGTCTATTTGCAAAATGGTGTAGAAATGGGTGGCCAATAGAAAGCATTACTAGTTAACTAGGTAGTGGTCATATGCGGATCAGGTAGGTATCTCCATTCTTCCAAAAAATTTCTTGTTTCTTGATTGTAAAAATGAAACCCTAAAATATGAATTATTTTATGGAAATCATGTTTTTTACAAATAATACATTTTCAAATTCATTAACTACCAACCTAAATTTGATCCTTGCCAGTAAATACTAAAAAATATCTCAAAGTGGATTAGAATATCCAATCTACCAATAGAATTAATACATAATCAGGTACTCATGAAAATAGGCAATTAGTTGTGAGGTTTCGTTGGGCTGGAGAAAAATTTCCTAGTCTTCTCTAATGTTAAAATTTTAGTAGATATATATATTAACTCAAAACATCCAGAACCACTGGAGTTAATCACAAAAACAAAAACATACTTCATAAGACCTATATTTTATCAAGGTCTCATTCATGGTAATGTTGTCTCTAGAATGATAAGTGTGCCACATCATGATGATAGGGTTAACAATACAACATATTTGAAATGAGATGAGGGGATTAGCATACGGCTTAATGAGGATACTGGAGGATTTACTATCAATATCAGATTGAGAATTGTAATTATAGTCATCATCCTTGCTCTTAGGAAGGACTGAGAAACACACTATTAGACAACAAAATAATCCTAAATGAGATGATGACAAAGGACATTTCTTTCCAAGAGGAGGTAAAGAGTCAAATGGAGGTTAATGATAAAGCATTAGAAGTGATTTCCCCTCCATATAAGATAATCAAATTAAAGGAAACTCCCGAAGGACTAGACGAAGGTGAAATTAGAGAGGATAGGGAGGAAGTTCCTTTGCCCCCAAAATTACAATCCATATATGAAATGATGGGCATTTTCTCCCCAAGAATCAATGAGCATAAATCACTAGAAGTAATTAGGAAGAGGTTGGATACATAAGGACAAACTGAGAAGTTCATTGAATTTGATGATAAGGAAATGGAAGAAAATGCTACCTTTTTGTAATAGAAGAGGAAGACCCATACGGAGATACAAATATTGAAATCCCTAAGAAATTGGGATTGGCACTTAGCTACCCTGAATAAAAATAGCCCAGATTATGGTAAAACTCTTAAAAAGGGAGGGTGGAAATCCATCATTAAATTGATTAATAAGGTAGGGCAGAAAAAGATCAGGTTAAGTTAACCTGAATGTTTTATGCAAGGAAGGGGAAGGACCTCCCCAAGGACAAATCAAGTTCATAACTTGGAATGTTAGGGGCAATGCCCCTAACAAAAAGTGCATGTTAAAGCATTATTTGACAACTTTTCAATCAGAGATAATATTGCTACAAGAGACCAAATTAAAACACAAAAAAGGAATAAACCTTAGCAAGAAATTGGGTAATTTGAAAATCAATGTTATGTCAGCAGAAGGTGCTTTAGGATGCTTGGCAGTAATTTGGGATCCTAGGAAAGCAACATATGAAAATTTGATCAATAGTAGAAATCAGCAGGTTGGTTGAGTTAGAAGTCTAAGCAATAATTTATGTTACCTCCTTATTAACACTTATGTTACAATGCCAATTTTGAAAAATAAAGAGGTTTGCATGGATATTGTAGCCTATTTGAGTCTTAACCTGAATATAGATTATATTATAAGGGGACACTTTAACTTAATTCTGAATAGTTATGAGAAAAGAGGTGGCTCTTCTATGGAGTCGTAGGCAGTTACACATGGAATAATCATAGATCTGGTTTTAGCAATATAGCAGAGAAACTAGATAGAATTTTCTTCAAAGGAAATTTAGGAACATTCCAAAGTAATTTAAAAGCATGAATATTATCAAATGGGAGGTCTTATCACTTCCCTATTTTATTGGAGATTTAGGAAGAACTGAAACCAAAAAATTATCCTTTTAAGTTTGAGATGTGGTTGCAAGATCTAGATTTTTTAGGCTTGGTTGATCATTGGTGGAAGGAAGATCAAATTGAGGGCTCTAAGATGTATTGCTTCAATAAAAAACTAAAAATAATCAAACAAAGAATTCGTAAGTGGAACACGAATCATTTCAAAAATATTTTTGAAGAAAAAGAATCAATAGAAGAGGAGATTGACAATCTAAATCAAGAAGTAATCAGAATAGGTATGGATCAAAGTAAATATCTTAAAGATAATGAATTACTAAGCAATTATGAGGAAAACTCACTAAAGCAGAGATATACTGGAAGAAAAAGTCTAGGGAATTATGGTTGGTGGAGGGGGATAGGAATTCAAAAAAATTCCATAACAGTACAAAGCATAGGAGAAATGTTAACATAATCACTAGTCTCAAAGGATCCAATCGTAATGTGATTAATGACCCACATGAAATAACTTCAAAGATAGTAGATTATTTCTACAAACTACTTAATGACTTCAAAGGCTCATATTTAATATCTCGATGGGATCTATTAGCAAAAATTCTTAAGATCATAAATAATGCACATAATAAGATGTTGAATCAGAAAACTTGAGGAAGTAGAAATAGTATTAAAGAAATTGTATCTAGATGAAGCACCCGAACTAGATGGATAATATGCTTGCTTCTTTCAGAAATATTGGCACACCTTGGTATAGAGCTAACTAAAGTATTAGAAAGCATGAAGAACTCAGGGAAAATTTTGAATGAAATCAAAAATACCTTTATCACATTGATACCTAAGAAAGAAAAATCCAAGAGTCCAAATGATTATAGACCCATTTCATTATGTAATACAATATACAAAGTTTTAGCATGAGTGATAGCTAATAGGATTAAGTTGTTGTTACCTCTTATCATTTCTTTAAAAAAAATGGGGTTTGTTCATGGTAGATCAATTTATGACAGTGACATTATCATTCAAGTGGTTATACATTCTATTCTGAATAATTTACAACCTAGTATGTTGATGAAGCTAGACATCAAGAAAGCATATAACAAGGTAAATTGGATATTATTATGAAAATGCATGGAAGCTTTTGGATTCTCTAAATAATGGATAAGTTTGGTATACAATTGTATTTTTAGTCCCAATTTTTCATTTTTGATCAATGCGACTCCAGAAGGTTATTCCAATTCATCCACGCATCTAAAACAAGGGGACCCCATATCTCCTTTTTTATTTATAATTATGGTAGAAGAAATGGGTAGGTCTATTATTAAGGCTCAAAATTAGAATTTAATCAATGGGGTTAAGGTCACAAAAGGTGTTCCTAACATCACCCAACAACAATTTGTTGATGACACCATTCTAGCACAAAAAGGAACTAGAGAGGAATCTAGAAACTATAATGATATTCTAAGTAAATATTCTATAGTTTCTAGATAGGTGGTTAATAAAGAAAAATATGAGATTTTCTTTTTTAATTTGGATATGAGGGATGAGACAGCAATATGTAATATCGTGTGATTTAAAAAGGGCTCGTTCCCAAGAAAATATTTAGGAATCCCCATTAATAAAGGTATTAGAATGAATAATTTATGGAAACCGTTAGAAAAGAAAATGGATCAGAAAATGAATAATTGAAAAGGGAAGTGGCTCTCATCATCTAGTAGGACTACCATGTTGAAAATAGTTTTTGAAGAATTACCAATATACCAAATGTCATTTTTATCTCTATCACAAGAAACAAAATAAATTCTTGAAAAGAAGATATGATCCTTCTTTTGGCAAGACACCTCAGATAAGAAGCTTTAATTAGTTGGGACAAGCTACGTAGACCCAAAGAAGTTGGTAGAATAGGTCTTAAAAATATGAAATTGCATAATAAGCCCCTTTGGGCCAAACTAGCATGGATGATATGTAAAGAATCAAATTGCAAATGGGTAAAGATACTCCAAAATAAATACTTATGAAATTATTCTCTAGAAAATTTCTTTAGGAAAATTAATCCCCAAAGAGGATCTAGGGTATGGAACTTTATCTTAGAATGCAAGGACTTGGTTAATGATAATCTAACTTGGGATATCAATGAAGGAGACAAGGTTTTATTTTAGAATAATGTTTGGGGTGGTTATGTTTCTATAAGTAACATCCTAACTTAAATAAGATTAGAGATTACCTTGAGATTCATTTGGGGTCGTTGGTGAAAAATTACATTGAATTTCCAAATAATGAGCCATCTCTTGGTTGGAAATGGAAATCCTAAGGAATGAGATATAAAAATTACAAACTATTTTACCATCTAGGGGTATTACTCCAAAAAGAGGGACTGATAGACTCATCTAGGTGGGCTCAAAAACTAGAGAATACAATGTCAAGGGCAATTATGCTATTTTGTTAAAAGAGAAGAAATAGAATAGAATGGAACTACCTATACACATGTGTTGGGACAAAGCTTGTCTTCCAAAAGGTGGCATGTTCCAATGGGCTTCCATGCAATGAAGAATCTTAAATATTGATTGGTTTTAAAATTTTAGATTTTAAGGCCCTTCTTGTTGGCATTAACCAGTAAGGATGTAACCGGTAAATAGTAAAGTGGTGTTGTAATTGGTGTCATTAGCTAGCATTGTCCAAATAGGGAATATGTGACAATAATAGTAAATAGTTGACAAGAGAAACTATTTAGAAAACTGACTGATGACACATATTGAGTAGAGGTACACTTATTTCTTGAAATAGCAACATGTGTAGTGAAGTTCTATGACCGGTGAAGTCACTAACCAGAGCAGTGACTAGTAAGTATATGATTGGAATAGAACCAATATAGATAGAGAAAAGAAAAGTGGCATGTGAAGACAAAGACTTGTAAACTGCATAAGGAAGAGAGGAAACCAATCATCTTTGATCGGTGAGATATCATTAAGACCGGTGAACCGGTGAAAGTCACAATTGAAAAACACTTGTGACTCTTCTATCGATATTTGTTGCACAAATCATGAAGGAATTTGTGTTACGTGTTAGTGAACAATTTTTTCCTTTCTTAAAATTGATCCTAAGACTTTTATTAATCATGAAAAGAAAAGATAGGACACAACACTAACAATTGAGTTTCTTTAATAGCAAACTCTCTGCATATTTTCAATACATTTATTACTTGTTTCACTTCCTTAGAGATTCTACTGTTATCTCTTTCACGTAATTCAAAAAATAACTTAGTTGAAAACATATCATTAATTTTTTTTAATTCATTAGGAAACCTTTCATTCTGCAAGCATGTAAAATAGTCATAAATTTTCATATCATTAGTCCAAAGTTCATGAGGAAGACCCTCCCAATTTCTACAATAGGCAAGAACATAAATCAGATCTAGGATGACATATAGAAAGGGATCAGGTTGGTCACATTCATAAGTTCTCAGTGAAGTCTTTCTACAATTAGGTCAACCCAATCAATAAATGTCTCCCCTTCCAAAATCTTCTAAATAAAATAGTACATCCAATCCTCCCAGTGGAAGGCGTGTGGATTTCCCTTCACTCTATTTAAAAGGAACATGACATTTGCAATTTCCTTATAGAAATGCTCAATTGTTAGGGGTTTGGGTAACCTTTATCCTCCTTTCTCTACTTTCACCAACCATACTTGAGCTATCAAGGAACTATATCTCTTCTTATCCTATTCAAACACGGGAGCCGCTTCTACATATGTCCAAGGCTCATAAGGCTCTTTGTCTGGGATTCATAAAGCTGCCATCAATGTTTCCTATGTTATTTTAACTAGAACCTCTCCTGAAGAATCCTTGATGCATCTATTATTGGCATCATATCTATTGGCACATTCTAATACAAGCTCAGGGAAAACTAAGGCTGGAGGAAAAGTAGCAGCCTCCATTAACCCACTTCCTGCTAGTTTTTTGGAAAAAGAACCTTCAAAGGCGTTGTTGACCCTACTACATAACTCTCCTAAATTCACATTAACCAAAGAAGTATCACAGATGTCTGGGAGAGAGATCAACAAATGGATTCTACTTTCATCTTTCAGAAGTTTAGGATGAAACAGAGGCATCTTAACTAGGAAATAAGAGAGAATTTCACAATATAGTAACAACTTGCTTCAACAAACTCAAAGTTGCAAGGAAGAAGATGACACACTAGTTATCTGCACACCAATTTTTCTATGATTTTCTTACCACAAACTTCGTTGCTTCTCCTCTCTCCTCAAGAAAAAGACACACAATATGCTTAATAGTTCTTCATTTATTAACATGGCTAATAAAAATCTTGAATAAATCTTCCCAGGACAGTTATAATAAATGTATTTATGAAGAAATGATTGATATGACATATTAAGTCACTCCTCATTTATTTTCATGTTAAATTGGCACAAGTTTCTCGATTCCCCAAAACATCTTCTGATTACCATACTTTTTTTAATAATGACCCCCCTTTTCATCGCGTCACCAACTGTCACATCCATAATTTACATGCATGAATTGTCCCAGCAAATTTGGTAACTCCATACGGCAGCTTCCCATAATTGATTTGATACCTACATTTCTTGAGAAGGAAACTTTCCATGGGGTGAAAGAACAAACCTGTTGAATATTCCATGTGTTGGGAATTGCACTTTGAACTTGAACTTGAACTTGACAAAGTTCAAAGTTTAGGTTCAACTTCACAAAGAATGACATACTAACCAAAGAAACTGATAGACAGTGATGCTCTATAACTCATAACGTCTTATGAACTTGAACTTGAACTTGACAAAGTTCAAGTTCAGCTTCAACTTAGGACTTTCATTGACCTTTAATTAGAACCGAGAGTAAGAAAAAGTCAAGGGTACAACTAGCTCTGATTGGGGACTGGGAATCTTCAGGACCAAGAATGAATTGGGAATCTTTGGTTTCACAAGATAGACTTTTACTTATTTAGACTAGGACGACTCACCACAACAAAAACTTCTACTCCTACAGATGCAACCCAAAAACTTATATACAAGTGAGAAAATGAAACTTACAACTGATAAAGCTTGAGATCTTGTCCGTTATAGGATAGGGTAGTTTGTCTCCATCAATGTACTTCAGTTTAAATGCATTCAGACCCAGAGCCTGAGAAATCTTGAAAGGACCCTTCCAGAGAGACTCAAATTTTCCATGTGCCCCACGTAGCTCCTGACGCTTATCCCAAAGTAGGACTTTATCTCCCTCCATAAATCTATGTGGTCTAGTGCGGCAATAAAATATCTCTTTCACTTTCAGCTGATGACTAGTTATGTGATCTACTAATTCCGCTCTTTCTTCCTTAATTTTTGATAAATACATAATCCACTTTTCTAATGAATCCTAGAAAACTTCATTCTCAATGCATCTTGTTAACTTAGCGAAAGCTAACTCCAGTAGAAGAGATAATTGTGCCTCAACTCTAAATACCATCTCAAAAGGTGACATTCTGATAGCCCATTTTGGGGAAGTTCTATCTACCCACAATGCTTCGTATAGCTTCTTATGACAATCCTTCCCTTTCTCTTCTACTAGCTTTTTCATGATATTAATCAGGTTCTTATTTGTGAATTCTACTTGACCATTTCCCTGTAGGAAATAGTCTGAAGAGTGAGACAAATTTATCCCATGGTCATAGCAAAAAAGATGAATTTCTCCAGATGAAAAATTTTGAGCATTGTCGACCACTATTTTGAGTGGAACTCCAAACCTTGTAACAATGTTCTCCTTTAGGAATCTGTAGACTATCTCAAAGGTGGTCACTTTAACTGGTATGGCCTCAACCCATTTGGTGAATTAATCTATGGCTATGAGGATATGAGTTTTCTTGCCACTTGAGGTTGGGTTAATTGGGCCAATAAAATCAAGTCCCCATTGTTGAAAAGGCTCTTCAAAAATTATGGGCCTTAAAGGTAAAGTGGCTAACTAGGGCTTGCCTGAGAAGAGCTTGCATTTCTCACAATTTACCACCCACTTGTATGCATCTCTGAACATCCTGAGCCAATAATAGAAATTTCTTACGATCTTAAAAGCTATCACAAATTAAGAGTAGTGTCCTCCATAGGGTTCATTGTGAAATGCTTGCAATAGCTTCTGTTGTTGATCTTTATCAACACACTACAAGAACATCTCGTCCAATCCTTTCTTGTATAAAACATTGTCCACAATGACATATTTTGCTTCTTTTAGCCATAAATTCCTCTTTTCTTTAGTTTATAGATGATTCGGGGCCTCTCCATAAGTCAAAAAGAATGCTACATCTAAGAACCATGAATCATTTGTTTTGATAAACAGACAATTGGGAAAACCTTGGTCTTCTTTATTTTCGGCCATCAATTTGCACAAACCTTGACCTCTTACTAGCTTTGTGAGTTTGATCTCCAAATCGAACTCCTGAACCTTTTCCAGCCAACTAGCTTTGTTATTAACAGCTACTTCCTACTGAGTAAGGATAATTTTAACTCTAGAATTTGGAACAAAAACTATAGAATGTGAATGAAGAATGTAATATCGGAATTGTTTTACTACCTTCACCACTACAAATGCCTGCTTTTCAGTTTGGGAATAATGTAACTCATGTTTTTTAAGTGGTATTCTCATGAAGGAAATAGGCACATCTTCATCTTTTTCATTCTTCTGCAACAATACCCCAGACATTGTATGCTCTAACACATAACAATAAATTATAAAATCCTTCTTAAAGTCTGGGTATATTAATGTTGGAGCATGAGCTATAGCTTCTTTTATTTTTTCAAAAGATTTGGCAGTTGGTTCATCCCATTTGAAATTATGCTTTTCACTTAACAGATCCACCATTGGTTTTCACATCTTGGCAAAATCAGGAACAAACTTCCTCAAGAAATTAACTTGACCAAAGAAAGATTTTATCCCCTTTCGATTGATAGGAAGACACAATTGTTGGATAGCTCTTACTCTTTCTAGATCAATCTTAATTCCTTCCTTTAAAACTAAATGGCCCAGCAACTTTCCTTGTCACATAGAAATTTGACTTCTTTGGGTTTAAAGAAATTCCATGATCCCTACATCTCTGCAAAACCTCCTTTAAGTCTCTTAGATGCTTCTTACATCTTCTGGAAAAGACTGTCATATCATCTAAATAAATAGTAATGGTTTTATTCAACAAGTGACCAAAAGTAGAGTTCATAGCCCTCTGAAATGTGGCTTTAGCATTAATCAGTCCAAAAGGCATTCTTCTATAAGTGAATGTGCCCCACAGCATGGTAAAAGTTGTCTTATGTTGATCTTCATCTACAACACTAATCTGGTTGTATCCCGAAAAGCCATCAAGAAATGACATCATCTATGAACCCACTACATTATGAAGAATTTGATCCATCATAGGCAAAGAAAAGTTATCTTTAAGGCTTGACTGATTGAGGTTCCTAAAATCCACACAGATCCTTATCTCTTTGTTTCATTTTCACATAGGAACTATGTTAGCTACCCACATAGAGTGGTGGATATGGAAGATAATGTGTACCTGAAGCATTTTATCGATCTCTTTAAAGATAGCATCTACCACCTTTGGGTTATAAGTCCTCAATTTCTGACGAAAAGGGGATGTCCCAGGTTTCAAAGGAATATGGTGTGTAAATTGTCCCTATCTGAAATTCTTCAAATCATCATAGGACCAAGCGAAAACATCTCCTTAATCTTTTAGCAGCTTGGTAAAATGACCTTTCTCATCATCATCACAACACACCCCTAAGTTTACCAACTTTGGATTGTATTCATCTCCAATGTTTATTTTTTCATATTCACTTGAAGGGATATTATCTGGTATGACAGGATGGTTTAAATAACAATCCCTCCTATCAAAAAGCTTCTCCAACTCCACAAGTCCCTTCGGTATGAAGTTACCTTTAAGTTGAATCACTTCTTCTGAAGAACTGATCTCTTTTCCTGGACAAAATTCATGACACTCAGACTCTGATCCTTCAAAATAATTAGTTGAAAACTTGTCCAATCCCTGCAAAAATTCATTAATGTGGGTGTCATCTCTAAAAACTTGCCAGGAAAAATAATTATCAGGTACACGGGGTCTTGTATAACCTCAATTGTATAACGGTCTTCTGTGAAGTTCGGATGTGGAATTAGTAGGGATTGTGATCCCACTAGAGCATTATCCCTTGAGTTATATTCTCTTGGAATCACCTCAATTGAAAAATCCCCAAACCACTCAAGTTCATCTCATACCCTATTCTAGTAATGCTTCAGTCTCTCATTTTTTACTGAGAATAAATTCTTAACCTTCTTTACAATTAAATCTGCATCACCACATGCTTTTAAAATTTTAATTCCCTTTTTCTTTTCTTCTTCTAGACCTAACAACAAGGCCTCATATTCCATTGTGTTGTTCATGTTCTCAACCTCTAGCTTGAATGAAAAGGGGAGTTTGAGACTAGAAGGGAAAATAAGGACTACCCCTACCCCTAATCCTGCAGTAGAACAACTTCCATCAAATTCAAGAATCCAAGGAACATCTTCATCTGTCACAACAGGACCTGCAATGTCATTCTTAGATAAGATAACATAATTAGAAAACTTAGACTCTTGATACAAAATCTGAGATTTGGGGTCCTCTGAGGGAAAAATGGTATACTTGGACTTGGGTTCTAGGAGCAGAGAAACCTTCTTATTTCCTACAGGAACTATGGCCTAAGACCAATCCAATTTTATCTCACCACCTAAATCTCTGCAAAAGGTTCTACTTAGGAGCATTCCATAGCTAGCTAGAATATCAGCTACTAGAATGGTTAGCTTCAATCTTTTATCAGGGAAGGTTCTTAAAGCAACTTGAGCATCCTTGATTTGACCTATGAGTGGGACCTATTTAGCATCCATGGAATAGCATCAGCCAAAAGTGGCAGTCATAGGGAGATCTAATGTTTTGGCCATAGAAGAGGGCATGATATTATCTAAGGCCCCTAAGTCAATGATAAAATTATTTAGCTTGAAACCATGAATGAACAAAGATACATAAAAGGGCTCTGGTTTCATACTAGAGGGAATAGTGGAAATGGGCTTTTCTGTAGGCTTTTGTTCAACTTTGTCCTCTCTATTTATAGTCTCTCCTTTAAAACATGCATTATTAGTCTGTTGAGATTTAGGTTCAATAGAGGAACCTTTGACATAATTAACCAATTTATCCAGCTCCTGAGGGTTTATTTTTAAGTAATCTATAGTACAGATTTGTATTCTGGAAGTTTTAAAAAAATCAATTATATTAAAAGGAGATTCAGATTCAAACATTTTTAAGATTTGTATCTTTGGACCACTTGACTTTGGGACCTTGTGATTATCACTGGTTTGACTTCCAAGATCTTCGGTTGCTGATGTTGACCAACCACTTATTTTCCCTCCACACTGATTTCTTGTCAAAACTAAGCAAGAAGGATCCCCTAAGTTACCAATATGTCACCACCCCTTTCGGAGTCTGATTCATATTCAAAATAGAAATTTCCAAAGTCGCCAATTATTTCAAAGGATATGTCTTCAAAAGTCACCTTCACTACAACTTCTTTATTAGCTTCAAGCTTCTCATTGTTAGGAATAAGGTGTCTCAACCTTGGATAACTCCTATTCTTATTATTTGTTTTGTAAAATGTATTTCTTGCAAATAATGTTGATGTGTCGACATCTTGAATTGTGTATAAGGAGATCATGGCTAAAATGGTTATGACGGATTCCTATGACACGTAAAAGCTATGTCAGGAAGATTCAATGATAGGTGAAGACATGTGGCAACTAATAAAATTTGAGTACTGTACACTCTTCCCCAATCATGGGGTTCAGGGCATCACCCCGAAAAAAAATTTGGGGTTCCTATTTTCTCAGAGAATGGTAAAACCCTAATACAGTTATCTTTGGGAGTAGCCCTAAAAAGTGAAGCACATGATATAAGCTTTTTTTTTAGGGTTACGAAGAGATGTGATGTGAGTGTATGGTTGGAACATTTTTTATGCTGCCATGATTTGTCTTCAAGGTTTTGGAAATATTCTGAAAGAACTTGCATTGCAAGTGTATTGTAAGCTGTAATAGTTTTGATCAATACATTGTGCAGGTTTTGGAGTGCTGGGATTTTTACCGAAAGGTTTCCCCAGGGTATATCATTGTGTCATTCTCTATTTTTCTGTATGCATGGTATGTGGTTGCAATATCTTTGTTAAAGTAGTTAACAAATCTTAAATTGTAAGGATTTATAAGAATTTGCACAATACTCTCCTATAAAGATTAGCGTAGGAAGCTGTTTCCGCACCTAAGTTTCCTTACACTCATGACGTATGCTTTAAGGGCATGCAGCCCCTTCATGTTTATTGGTAAGATGAAAAATACACATGTTGCTTTTTCTTGGAGGAGGTTCAATTTGAAGTCTCTGTTATGTAGGAGGTAAACTAAATTGCTTGCCCGAGCTTGAGGTTCCTTTATTTGGATATTTGCGAGGGATATCTTGATAAGGGCTAATAGCTTTAGGTAACTATCACTTAATTGTTATTAGGTCATTCATCAATCTTTGGATTACATGATCTGATGATGAGGAGGTGGAGGGTTGGGAACTAGGGGTTTGTACATCTTTTCTCCATTTACCACTTGTTATGAGATCATCTTCCAGCTCAATGGAAAGAGTTTGGGAATCATTAAGGGAAGTTGGCCTGGCTCTTTTTAGTGGGAATGCAACATCAGGAGGCATAGCATTCAAGAAAAAGCCTTTTTGATTTTCATCACTTGGTCTTCTTGCAGCTGGAATTTTTTGAATTCCCTTGTTAAATATTTCTACGAACTCCCTCATAGGTACTTGAATTTCTTTCTTCATTTGACTCAATTGGATTAAGAGTGTGTTATCATCATCAACTGACTTAAATCTAGCCTCAAATGCCCTTTTCATTGTATCCCAATCAGTATTGGAGGCATGAGGTAAATTATGGAACTAATCCCCTTCAACATCTGTTAATGTCTGAACAAAAAGCCTTACAGCTACATCTTGAGTACCAACAGCCAAAACTCCACATGTCATGTTAAAGGCATTCAAATGATCTTCAAGGGATTTCTTTCCATCACCACTAAATTTAGGTAAAATATCTCGACCTTTAGGCAAGTTACCTAAATTAGCTCCTAAGCTCAAAGGTCCTGCAGCTGCACCCCAAGGTTGATTTTGGGCCATGGGAGGAAAGATGATGTTCAAAGGCTGTAAATTAATGAAAGAAGGGACTAGGGTCCCTGGTGACACCAAAGATTGAAAAGAACTTGTAGGAGAAACTCTGGTGGGGGAGGAAGGCCTACCAGCTGTCTTGTAGCGTCTTTCTCTAGACGGAGTTTGGGGTTTGAAATCAAGCTTTGCTAGGTCTTCAAAATTTGAGTCAATCAAACCCTTTTCCCAGTCTCCTCTTGTATATCTTTTAATTTATCTACCAACTTTGAGAAAGCTTAATTGGCTCTAGCTAATCTATTTACTACAACTCCTTCTTGAGCGATGGGTATTCCTCTCAATCTCTCACCAATTTCTTCTTCTCTCTCAAGTACTTGTTGGACCTAAAGATATTGTTGATTAATTATTTTGTTTTCCCAAGCACAAGCATTCAAATCTGAAATGAGATCCTCTTGTGTGTCTTGGAAACCTAAATTTGACCGTAATACAAGCTGGTCACCTATAATAGGCAAAACCATTATAATAAAGAATAAACATGCAACTCCCCAATAGAGTCACCAAAAAATGTTTGTGAACAATTTTTTCCTTTCTTAAAATTGATCCTAAGAGTTTATTAATCATGAAAGGAAAATATAAGACACAACACTAACAATTGAGTTTCTTTAATAGCAAACTCTTTGCATATTTTCAAGGTGCAGCTACCTCGCTAGTAGATTTTCAATACAATCTTATTCAATAAAGAAAGAAAACATGGGTGCTTTTACCCAGAAAACACATAAGGCAAAACATTCATTCCATCAAAATGAAAAGAATGTGTAGATTTAAAAGAAGCATTCACTTTTGACACTATCTAAAATTTTAAATACTTAAAACTGAAACTTCTGTACTGATTCTCTTTGTTACTCCAAGCACAAAATCAACTCATATCACAGTTAAGCTTCATTCAATATAACTCATTTCCATAGGAAAACAAACTATATATTGATAAACAATAGTATTTATCACTTCAGAAGCTCAAACATATATATAACACCATAAGATACTGTATATATTCAATCATATCAATTTTCAAAAAATGTTAAAGCATAGAATTTCAAAAATAGTTTCCAAAATCTTGGAGAGCCGACTTGAGATAAGTCTTAATTCTTTGAATATATAACCACACGGGGCTTTTAAAATTAACTCGATTAAAAATTTCTTTACCAGAGGTAAATTATTTTGAGCTAAATAACTATCTTAAGCATAAAACAAAAAAAATGGAACTAGGCATAAAACGCCTCCAAAATAGAGCCAGGTGTCTCTGGGAACTAAGGTGTCGAGGTTGATGCCAGCTGAGCCACTTTCCAATCTTCAAATGCTACAATGAATATGGAAATTACCTGGTTATGTGGTAGGCCAAGGTAGTTAATCCTTTTCATCTACACCTCTTTATCCTTTTTAACTAGAGCTACCTTCTCATGATGCATCTCCAGGTGTTTCTATTGAAGCAAGATCATTGACTCTATGCGTGCGACTTTATAAAAGTCTTGTACAGATAGTGCTTTCATCTCCCAAAGCTCATCAAACTGGACTTTAATACTTTTAATCACCTGTTCACCTGATCTATTTGATTCTTCTTTGGCTTCGAAACATTGATTACCTACCCAGTCCATGTCACTCGAGATGATGTGTTTAATTATTCCCAATCCTTTTAGGAGATCTTTAACTTCATAAATTCCTTGTACCAAGGCCTCATTCCTCCAATCAATGCATTCTTTTAAAACATACTGAGTTTTATCATGTAACCCTGTGACTAGCTTTTCTGCAAGAAACTTATGTAGACCATACTCTTCAATTTCTTCCATCCAGTAGAGTTCCTTTATCCAGTTAGCCCTTTCTATTTCCCACTCATCAATATTTGTCTGAACCTTCTTTATTAGGTTGTTGGCTTCAATCTAAGATTGATTCAGGAAAGCTAATTATTTGCCAGCTTCAGATTTTACCTGTTCAACCCATTCTTTGAATGTTCTGGTGATGGCCTTATTCCTCTGTATCTAATCCAGAAATCTCTAGTTATCTAGAGATTTGATGTCAATAGAAGTTGGCATCTCACTTAATGGAAAAGGTTCTGGATGTTGAATGGCATGAATATATTCAGCCATGCTCTTCATCACTTCTTTTATCTCATGTTTGTCTTTTGCATCTTTCTAGACCCTAATAGGAATTTTTCTGTTTGATACCTCGAATATTTTCATATATGTGGCTCTACTATATTTTCCTAGATCAAATTTAGACACTTGGAAATCCTAAGTAGAAACTTCTCCATCTCCTCTATCACTCACTAGTTTTGTAATTTTTGCCACCCAACGGCCAGTGTTTTCATCAAATTCAATTCTAGACTCAGTTTTTGGTTTCTTAGGCTTTGGAGTCTTACCCAGACACTTACTCACTACGTCCTCAATGGGAAAGGATAGAGGAATGATACTTCTCCTTTTAGCAATAGAATTTTCCAACCATTGTGGGCTACAGTGGATTTCTTCTGAGTATCATAGTTACTCGAGAGGGCCAGAGAATCCTTTGGAGAATTTTTAGTAACATCTTGCATCTGCTGACTATTTGACATGTTAGGCAAACCAGAATTTGCAACTAGATTTTCTTGTGGTTTTGCTTCAAAAGGATCCAAATCTATAACAACCCTGGGAATCACCTCTGGCTACTTAACTTATTCTTTATTTTGGAGCTCAATCGAGTGACCCATGTGGCAGGTTCATCTTGAAGTTGAACTTGAACCTGAACTTCAGGGCAATCTGGTTCAACTTCATGTTCAATATTACCTGCAAGAGATTTATCAACAACTATGTTAGTTAAAACAAAAGCATTTCTTGATGAATTTATCTTTCTTGGTTTCACTTTCTTTTTAGAAGACTGTGAAGTAATCATAGGAGCCTTCTTTTCAAACATCCAAGTTTATGTTCTCTTGATCACACTAGCCATTCTCACTTATAGGTCATCTTCTTCAAGTTTTGTCCAATCCAATTCTAGAATAGGCAGAGCTTCAACTCTCTCCAAGAACTGGGAATCAAGCACATCAACTTCCTCATCTTCTTCAACCCCACTTGTATCTAAATCCAATCTGAAGGTGATAATTTTTCTTAGAGTCTATCTAGACCATAGCCTCTTTCTAACTTCAAGCTCATCTAAACAGTTGGCCCATAAATCTTCCAATTCAGGAATGTGCATAAATGTGATGGGAACATTGAGGTTCAATTTAGCAAAACCCCTATAATCAAAATTAGTTCTAGAAGTGTAAGATTTCAAACTTAGAGAAAATAGCTCTCCTTCCATTGCTAGAGTGTCCTGAAAACTTTTACACCTATAATGGCCTAGCTCAATAGGAAACAAAACACCTAAAGACTTTTTAGGAGTACCAGATTTTTTCTCAACAATGACCAACTGCCTCAAAATCTCCATTAAAACCACATTATCCAAGAAAAGTCTGGGCAATCTTAGAGGCTCTCCATCAAAAGCCCCAACTCTAAGATATGTGAATCTGGGAAACTGGATAAAATGACACCCATATACATTTATTACTTGCTTCACTTCCTTAGAGACTCTACTATTATCTCTTCCACGTAATTCAAAAACTAACTTAGCTAAAAACATATCATTAATTTTTTTTAATTCATTAGGAAACCTTTCATTCTGCAAGCATGTAAAATAGTCATAAATGTTCATATCATTAGTCCAGAGTTCATGAGGAAGACCCTCCCAATTTCTACAATAGGCAAGAACATAAATCAGATCTAGGATGACATATAGAAAGGGATCAGGTTGGTCACATTCATAAGTTCTCAGTGAAGTCTTTCTACAATTAGGTCAACCCAATCAATAAATGTCTCCCCTTCCAAAATCTTCTAAATAAAATAGTACATCCAATCCTCCCAGTGGAAGGCGTGTGGATTTCCCTTCACTTTGTTTAAAAGGAACATGACATTTGCAATTTCCTTACAGAAATGCTCAATTGTTAGGGGTTTGGGTAACCTTGATCCTCCTTTCTCTAGTTTCACCAACCATACTTGAGCTATCGAGGAACTATATCTCTTCTTATCTTCTTCAAACATGCGAGCCACTTCTACATAGGTCCAAGGCTCATAAGGCTCTTTGTTTGGGATTCGTAAAGCTTCCATCAGTGTTTCCCAACTTATTTTAACTAGAACCTCTCTCGAAGAATCCTTGATGCATCTATCCTTGGCATCATATCTATTGGCACATTCTAATACAAGCTCAGGGTAAACTAAGGCTGGAGGAAAAGCAGTGGCCTACATTAACCCACTTCCTACTAGTTTTTTGGAGAAAGATCCTTCAGAGGCATTGTTGACCCTACTACATAACTCTCCTAAATTCACATTAACCAAAGAAGTATCACAGATGTCTAGGAGAGAGATCAACAAACAGGTTCTACTTTCATCTTTCAGAAGCTTAGGACAAAACAGAGGCATCTTAAGCAGGAAATAAGAGAAATTTTTACAATATAGTAACAACCTGCTTCAAAAAACTGAAAGCTGCAAGGAAGAAGATGACTCACCAGTTATCTGTGCACCAATTTTTTTGTGATTTTCTTACCGCAAACTTCATTGTTTCTCCTTTCTCCTCAAGAAAAAGACACAATATGCTTAATAGCTCTTCATTTATTAACATGGCCAATAAAAATCCTAAATAAATCTTCACAGGATGGTTAAAACAAATGTATTTATGAAGAAATGATTGATATGACATATTAAGTCACTCCTCATTTATTTTCATGTTAAATAGGCACAAGTTTCTCGATTCCCCAAAACATCTTCTAACTACCATACTTTTTGCAATAATGACCCCCCTTTTCATCGTGCCACCAACTGTCACATTCACAATTTACATGCATGAATTGTCCCGTCAAATTTGGTAACTCCATACGGCATCTTCCCATAATTGATTTGATACCTACATTTCTTGAAAAGGAAACTTTCCATGGGGAGAAAGAACAAACCTACTAAATATTCCATGTGTTGGAAATTGCACTTTGAACTTGAACTTGAACTTGACAAAGTTCAAAGTTCAGGTTCGACTTCACAAAGACTGACATACTGAGCAAAGAAACTGATTGACAGTGACGCTCTATAAATCATAACGGCTTATGAACTTGAACTTGAACTTGACAAAGTTCAAGTTCAGCTTCAACTTAGGACTTTCATTAACCTTTAATTAGAACTGAGAGTAAGAAAAATTTGAGGGTAACATTACAAAAAAGATCGGTGCAAGTCACAGTTGAAGGTTTTAATGTTGAAATTTAAAGCATTAATACATGGCAAAATCTCATGTAAAGGAAATTATGTGACACATATCTAATGTTCCCTTTACAAAATAGAAACACAACTACATGGTGGATTTCTTGTTGAGAAAAAATGTGTGGTGTGCATCTGATGTTTTCTCACATAATTGAGACTGGACTGGATGATGGATCCAAAGAATATCTTCATCGATACTGCAACATGCAAAAAGCATGAAAGGCAAAGGAAGTCTATTTATTCTTCAGCCAGTGAAGAATATCACTTGCCTTCATTCTGCCAAAGAGAAAGAGTGAAACTGTACACTGAGAAAAGCTATGGTAAGAGAAAAGGAGAAGAGAAGAAGAAGAAGAAGAGAAGATTTTGCAAGGAAGCGCAAAAACCTAAAGAGAGCATACATTTGGTGCCTAGTGATGACTCTCAATAGATGAAACAATGATCTTATTAGGCTCAATAAATCCTTCTCAAAAATATCAAACCCTCTATTGCTCTCTGATAATTGCAATAGTAAAATCCCAGTATTTGGGTGGACATTAACAGGTCCCTTGTATTAAATCCCTTAATCGGGTGACATCTAGTAGATGTTCTAAAGTCCTCTAACAAGGAAGGATTTAACATGCCATATTTCTTAAATCCCTTAACTGGGACACATCTAATAGTATGTTTGGAATCCTTTAACATGGAAGGCTTTTAACAAGGTGCACTTCAGAAGAGTGCAAAATTTGTAAGTTCTACTCACACCGTGGTTTTCGCCCACTTTGGGTTTTCATGTAATACATTTGGTGTTTATTACTGCTATGATCTTGTGATAGTTATTTCTTTTATAGGATTTTTTATACATGCAGTAATACTTAGATTATATCAGATTGTTTGCAAATTTTAGTGGGTGTTGATTTACTCCTCCCCTCTCAGCACCGGTTGGGACCAACAATTGGTATTAGAGACAAGCTCTTTTTTTGTGCTTCTTAATTGCAACAAGGAATAGATCAAATGATGAGAAAGGAAGGACCCAAGTTTTCTTAGGAAAACTTTAGTTTATGGTGTAGAAAAATGAAGTTGTACATGAAGACCATCAGAGATCAGTTTTGGAACCATCTGATCACAGATTACAGCAAACCCATTGGTACCTTGATGGTTGATCAACTAAAGATCAAAAGTGAACACATGGCTGTTATGGCTATGATAGCCAATATGCTCCATGACCATGTCTATGCATAAATTGAACATCTAACTATAGCTTGCCAAATGTGGATGAAGCTACAAACGGTGTACAAAGGTGACCCACATGTCCGAAGAGGAAAAGTAGAAAGCCTCAGAGGCAAATATGATGACATGAAGAATGAATGAAGGAGAAGATGTTGAGCACTAAATCAATAGAATAAAAGAAGTGATAAACTCCATTAAAAGCACTAGAGGAACACTAAGTGAGAAAGATGTGATAAGAAAGATATTGAAGATGCTAAGCCACAATATGCTATCAAGATCTCAACCATATAGGAGCTCAGATCAGTGAGAACATCACAAGTTACCCTTAACTCTCTTATCACTAAGTTAACTACTTTTTAATTAATCAATTATGATAACATCTTACACATGTTACATGCTACTTTTAAGTCTTTTGTGCATATTGCTTCCACTAAGAAAGGAAGAGAGATCGGTAATAGTTCTACCGGAAAGTCTGGTAATTCCATTGAAAATCTACTCTTAGAATAACTAGAGTAGGATGAGATTGAAGCACTCATCAAAAGGAGAATTATAAGAGGAAAAGGGAAGTACAAAGGGAAAATTCCATTGAAATTCTTTTCTTCCAATAAGATAGGACACATTGCGGCCAAGAGTCTAGAAAATGAAAATAAAGAAAAGTTTATCTAATTCAAGAACAAAGGAAAGAAGGAGTGCCACCTTGCTGAGGAAGGTGTCACCGACAATAAATCTAAAGAATTAGGAGAAGATGAAATTTCCTTTGTGGCAATAAAGGAAGAAAGCTTAGTGATAAGTCAAATGACACTTATCTATAGATCCCACCAATGTGACGACTGGATCATTAACAATGGATGCATTCACCACATGACTGGTGACAAAAACAAGTTCATCATTCTGAAGCTTAATGATGGTGGATCAGTGACATTTGGTAACAATTATCCATGTGCTATTAGAGGCAAAGGCTCAATAGCACTTAGCAATGAAGTTGTTTTTGATGATGTGTACTGAGTAGAAGGACTCGTGTACAACCTAATGAGTTTGGCTCAACTGAACAATAAAGGATACATGTTGGAGTTTGGATAGGGTTCTTGTATTGTCAAGAATCAATTAGGAGCTCAATTTTCCATTGGTAGATAGAGAAAAAGGAAACTGTTCTACCTAAACTCAATCGAGGGGGCTTGCCTCATAGCTACAACAAAAGGGGAGACAGAGAAAACTTGCCTCATGGAAAAAGATGACAATAGCTGGTTATGGCACAAAAGACTCTGCCACATAAACTTTGATAGCATAGTCAAAGTAAGAAAAAAGAAGTCACTTAGAGGGCTTCCTGAGATTATAAATCCTGATAGCGCCATGTATAAAGAATGTTAGTTAGGCAAACTGATAGGTACAAGCTTCAGCAGCAAGTCTTTTTTTGCTGAAAATGTACTAGATCTTGTTCACACAGACCTATCTGGACTAATGAGGATGAAGAGCTACTATGGAGATGGGTATTTTATGTTCTTTATAGATGATTTTTCAAGGATGGTGTGGACGCTCTTCCTTAAGGAAAAATTAGAGGCCTTCCATATGTTTAAAATTTACAAGGCCTGAGTGGAGAAAGAGACCGGTAAAAGCTTGAAGTGTCCAAGGTTAGATAGAGGAGGTGAGTACACCTCTCAAGAGTTTACAAACTAATATGAAGAACAGGGGATAAAAAGGTAAATGTTTATACCGAGAACCCCTCAACAAAATGGAGTCGCTAAAAGAATAAATGGGACTTTGATAGACTATGAAAGAACTCTGATGATTCAAAAGCATTTACCCCATCACTTTTGGAGAGAAGAAATCAACACCACTGTGTATACATTGAACCGAGTTCAAGTCAAGAAAGGAACTAGTAAAACTCCATATGAGTTATAGTTTGGACATACTCCCAACGTAAGCTATTTCAAAGTTTTTGGAAGCAATTGTTACATCAAAAAGATGTTTACTCTAGCAAGTTTGAGCCAAAGAGTGATAAAGGAATATTTTTGGGTTACTCCACCAAAATTAAAGCCTGTCGGTGTTTGAATAAAAAAACAAGAAAAATAGTGGAAAGTGAAAATGTGAAAATGTGAAAATTCATGAGTATTCAAAACTGAGGAATAAAAATAGTCATGTGAATCTGTCAGTCACCAGGTGTTATCTCTATTTTGAGTATTAATGGATTTTCATTAGTATCAATCAATTATTTAGTTGGTAAAGGTCAGAATAAAGGACAAATAAGATAGTCATCCAAGCATACAAAGCCTACACACCGAGAAAAGACAAGGTAGAACTTCAAGTTAACCGACTACAGGTTTGACCGATCACACTCACCAAGCGTTAGAAAATTACTGAGTACCAAACTAGTGATCACCGAGCATTCATATGAACCAAACACTAGTAATTTACCGAATGGTGAATGTAGTGATTACCGAGTAAAGCAGGAAATAACATAGTAATCAAAAATGGCACATACACCTATGCAAATGGTTTACACCGATCAGAAAAATGGTTTACCAAGATTGAGACATTTAATATGGATGTAATCATTAATATTTGTGATGATTCCTATGTAATGTTAGATCTAGGTTATTTTCTTATACCATTGATATTAGGTTTTTTAAGATGATGTAAACCCTAATTAGGTCAAGGTACTTTGATATAAATTTGTAAAGATGTCATTATGATTATGTATGATGAAGGAGTAGCCACACTAAGGACATCAGGAGATCAGTCACATGGTTTATGACAGAAAGTTTATGAAAGGAAAGAATCAGAACTTATCAGAACACATACAAAGCTACCAAGCAAGATAAAAGGACATATACATCACACTGAGGTGATATTTACTTGATATTTCACAAATCTGAATTAGACAAGATAAAGTTTTTATTTACAGATGTAATACCCCAAAAATGGGCTATAGGTTCATTAACCTCTTACATCAACAATTTGATCGAAATCGACATCAAAGTCCTAACCTAAGGCACATCTGCACATCAGTTTATCAAAAACCTAATTGATTATCTTAATTCTACATCGGGGAATATTCCTCAAAACATTCCTACTTTATCCTAATTATCTTTGATTTAATAATTATTTGGGGATAAATCATATTTATCCTAAAGTTTGATTAATTGAGTATTCTAAATATTTAATTAATTAGATTAATGTTGCCACTTAATTATTTAATTAGATTGAATTGCAATTATTCCTAATTATATTATTTAATTTTGACAATAAATCAAATCTCCTACAAATAATCAATTGAATATTTATTTAATTGATTTAAAATCAAAATTTCAATATTTAATAATATAGTTTTGAATAAAAGTTTGATTAAAATAATTGATTAACCCATAAATCAGTTATTTTAAATTTAAAATCAGTTAAGTTGAGAATAAATCACTTTATTTTTAAATTAATTCAAAATAAATCATGCACAATCAGAAAAGCAATCAACTTTAAAACAACTATTATTTTTAATTTGTTAACTTTCTAAACTCAACATCTGATGATGAGTTGAAAAAGATAACTAAACTCTATTTTGAGATAAAAACTACTTTTGCATAATTTTATGAGTTTATTTATTCTTAATTTTTTGTTAACTCAAAAATCAACCTGAGTTTATCAAGAGTGATTTATGGTTTTTCTCAATGCATCCTCAAGCCCTAGATTTCTATAAAAATAAGGCTCAGCTCTTCACATTGAGATCTCTCGAATTTGCACAATTACTCTGGCAAAATTACATACGAAGAATCAAGCTTTTGCAATAGCAGACTTTGTGAGATCAATTCATAGTTTTTCATAGCTTTGCATAGATTTTCATATCAATTCATATCTGTATGCACCCTAAAATGGTCGCCTAGACTTTGAGCCCCATTCTTCATTTTATCAATGTTGGAATTATTTTATCAATTTTCAAAATCAATGATTTTTAATATTTTTAATTCAAATCAATTTATTTGATCAAATTGTAATTAATTCAAAAAAATTTAATATATTTCCCAAGTTTTATTTAATTGAGAGAACTTGCTCCCTTTTAATTAAATAAAAATCCCTTTTAATTAAATAAAAATCTCTTTTAATTAAATAAAAATCATTTAATTAAATTATCAAGTCATTTATTTTAAATCTCATTTTAATTAAAAGAATAAATCTCTTTTAAATAAATAAAAAATCTTTTAATTAAATAATGGTAACCACTTTGCTAAAAATAATAAATAAATAATAAAAAATAAAAATAATAAAGTAAAGTGCACTTTCCTATGAGATAGAATCTTTTGACTTTTTGAAAAAAGTTTTTGCCTCTTTATCTCTTCCACACATCTTTTTGCCTCTTAACCATGTCCATTGATTTTGCCTCTTGAGAATTTTGAGCACATGGATCAACCAAGATTTAATCTCCACCATTGCTCATTTCTTTTTGCCTCTTAATCTTGATTGTCCATTCATTTCTAAATTCCTTTATAAGAAGACTCTCTCCTCATTCTTAATCATCCATCTTTTGCATGATCCATCTTTTGCATAATCCATCTTTTGCATTATCATCCTCTTGGAGTCTTGGCATCTTAGCATCTTGAAATCTTGGAGTCTCTCAATCTTGGCATCTTGGAGCTATGGTATTTCTAGATCTCTCATATTGAAGCATTGCATCATCATTTTCTTTCTTGCATCTAGCTTAGATCTACTTTCATTTTTATTTGCATGCATATTTTATGATCATGGAGACTAGCATTCTTACTTTTCCTCTTTGAATCTCTTATTTTATGGTGTACTTGCATGGGCACAAACTAGGTCAAATCTAAGGGCCTCCATTACAAATCATTGCACTCCATGAATAAAGAGCTATGAGCCACCATTTGAGACCTCATTCTTGAGCAATCTTGGATTTAATGACTCATAGAAGTGTGACAACATTTAAGCACACATTTTTTGGCACCCACCATGGGGCAACCCACCTTTACATGCTTGTTTTGGTTATTTTTAGAGCTAATCCCCTTGTGTAGATTTGCTTGAAAATTAAAACCTTAGATTTTCAAAGATTTGATCATAGCTTCCAAATGGCTTAGTGTTTTGGTTTGAAAAAAAATTTGCAGGTGACGACATATCAAAGAAGCTCCAATAAAAAATTCAAAATTTTCTGAGGTATTTTCAATTTTTTATAATTTTTTCTTGATTTTTCATAAAAAAATTAATTTTTGGTGCAAATTAGCATATTTTTCAGAAATTTTTACATTTTCAAAAAGCTCTTCTAATTTCACAGGGCGTCTATTCTTTGTGTTTTAAATTTGGATGCAATATCATAGCTCAAATAATTGATTTACAAAAAATAGTCTATTTTGGTAAAATGGGTCTCTAGGGTGCAAATGAAGAGATTTTTTAAAAAAATTTACATTTTTGGAAAGCTCTCTATTTTTTAGTAGGGGTCTTTGTTTTGCATTTCTATTTTTGTGGCCGAAATCATATCAAAAAAATCAGATCTTGTTGACTAGGTTAAATGCAAAAAATTAAAATTTTGTGATGATTATGCACTTATTTTTCATTGTTCAATGCATGATATGAGTTGTCATTTGAATTATTTTCTGGCTATTATTGCTCCTAACAATTGATTTTCAGATCTAACCCTAGGGTTTGCATAAGTTGGATATACATTGCATATCTTGTTTGCTTGTTTGCTTGTTTGCTTGTTGGAGAGTTTGTGGCTTGCTTGCACAAAAAAGCTCAACAAAAATCTACTAAGCACGTTGCTGTGGACTTGAGGTATTTTGTTACATCTCTATAACATTTAGATTTTGGGAATAAAATAAATCTCTCATGTGTTTGGCTTGAGTGTTTATTGCTTTCATAGATCACACTTCACTTTGGAGCTCTAAAAAGAACATAGATTTACCTTTCTTGCATATGTGTTTCACATAGTAATTAGGCCCAATGAACACTATTTTTGGTGATCGTGAGAGATTGGGTTTCTTTTGACGCTCTTCTTGATGATAGATCCCCTTATAGGTAGGGAGGATATTGAGATTATCTCACGTTCCCTTGATTTGGGTCCTCATCTTTTGGTTGATGCATTCTCTCTCCGGAGGGGTTGATAGATCACAAGTTGTTGACACCACAAATGTTGGTGAGGTTAATTTCAGTCTTAGCATGTCAGATTAATCTATTTGTTATATTTGGGTGAAGTGAAGAAGCTAGAGGATTATGCTCCACTCCCTTTTTGGGTAGTATCAGAAACTCAGATCCTTGAATCTAAACCAAGTCCCCATGTGGTCCTTTTTGTGAGTCACCTTGTTAGAGAGGGTTAACCATAGTGGACACTCCTTTTATTAGGTAAACCATGTTGATGGAACCTCAAGCGGTAATAGTCTTTTTCACCATGGTAGTGACAACCACTATATAAATGTCCTTGTGGAAGAAATCTCCATGGGTGTACTTTCTTGTTGGGCTGTCAGATCTCCTCAGCATCTCCGATTGATTAAATTTTTAGAATGTGTCAAAACCCCAGTGCACCTAGATTGGAGATCACCCTCTTGAGATTACAAAAGTTGCAAAGTCAAACCATTACTAAGAACCATAGTGCAACCAACTTTTTCTTTGCTAAGACTATGTGCGTGATTGGAAAAATATTTTGAGAACATACACAAGTAGAATCTTTAAGGAGTAGCATACTAAGTCACTATTCTTGTTCATGTGCAAGGTTTATTTGCCTCTTGCTCATTGTTTGAAGACATTGTTTGCTTGAACTCCTTGATTACTATCTTATGTGCTTGATCAATGATAAAAATCTGTTGATGCATGTAGTTGATCTTTTAAAACAAACAAATCTGAGTTCCTGAGTGATAAAAACTTCAAAGATCTCCCCAAAAGTGCTATGACATGTTGCTCAACATCCAAATGAACTTCAATGGTATCAATTTTCACAAAATGACTCTTGGTCTTCTTTCTTCCACATCTCTCATGTCTTCCTAGTCTCCCATTTTCATTCCTTTCTCTTCTTCCTTCATGTCTTCTTGATTCTTTTCCTCTTATTATCTAGTCTTCCTTCTTCTATTCATCTCTTCTTTTACTTCCATGCTTGGTTCCTCCTCTTTTAGAATCATGAGTTTCAACTATCTTGCTATAAAACCTCTCTTGAAAATGGATGATCTTGATCTCCTTGCTCAATTTGAAAAATATCATTCTTCCAACAATTTCATTGATGATAAATTTATGACAAAAATACAAAAGAAATAAATTGAATCACCTGCCTTTGGTAGAATCATGCTTATGATCCTCTCACGATCTTCTTCTTCCAAACATTCTTCATCATCTAAGTCTTCTCATTCTTCTTCACCTTCCAAGTCTTACCATGACTCTTCTAGATATTATTCAAATTCTTCATCTTCCAAGTCTTATCATGACTCTTCTAGACATTATTTGAATTCTTCATCTTCCAAGTCTTATCATGACTCTTCTAGACATTATTCGAATTCCTCACCTCCCAAGTCTCGTCATGACTCTTCTAGACATTATTCTCATTCTTCATTATCCAAGTCTTCTTCCTCCACTCGGTCATCACTTTCCTCTTCTTCACGATCTCATTCATCTTCTACTTCTCCCAAGAGTCTTACTCCTCAATATGAGCAATATAATAATCCTTGTGATACCTCTCCCATGAAGAGTGACACACCCACCTTTGATGACTATGATGACTATTATGATGGCTATAATGATGAACCATATAGTTATACCTATGAAACCTCTATTCCTAAGAGTCCTCCTCATCGTGTGCTTATGCTTACTAAAAGGTCATCCTACTGGATAGATCGTGATGGTGATCCATATGATTCTAATTTTTAAAGAGACTATGATGAGTTTTGTGAACAATACCTTGATTATGATCCACTTACTACTACTGAGGACTATAAAAAGTATCGCACTGATTTGAAACATAGATACTATGAGCATCTCTCCTCTAAGAATTCGCATGCTAAAAATAAAGATTGCACTCTCAAGAAAGATCATGTTAATGCTAAACCTTTGTCTTGCGATGGTTCCCTTCCATCCACTACTTCCTCCAATACCCACACATTTCCTAAAGCTTCCAAGTCTTTCAAATCTTTCACAAATCCTTCATCCAACAAAGATCCTAATACTTTTCATCCAATTCCCTATAGTTATCCTCAAGGGCTACCTCTTAAAGAAACTCAAGCTAACCTTCACTTGGCTGCAAATACTTTCAATAATGCTAAACCTAAAGAGCCTAAGCCTTTATGTGCTATAATTTTAACTTCAGCTAGTCCTTCACCATCTCTTCCAAAGGCTTCCATACAATTCCAACATGCTTCCTTATCCTTAGAAGTGGCTCCATGTCAAGAGGACTCTAAAAATGATAAAGAAAAAAATATAAAGAAAGATCAAGATCAAGAACCCTCCATGTCATCCAATCCTTTTCATGATGTCTCTTATCTATTTCATAGTTCTTTTGTTCCTATACACTCCTCATTCATTCCACCATGTCTCAAGCCTTCTCCTAAGCAAGATCAAGCTACTACTTACACCGTTGAAATTATTGACAATCAAAATAACCTTACTACACTTGCGCTTTCCAAAGATGATACTTCTATTAAGGTTATTAAAAATAATGTCATTACTTCCAATGTTAAGCGTATTAAAAATCAAGAGAAAAATGATATGCTTATGCTATCCAAAGATCCTTGTCAAGATCGAAGCCTTCCATCTTCTTGTTCTACCATTCCATGTTCGATTCCATTTCTACTCTTCCTAAGTCTTTGCAAGCTTTGAACAATCCTCTTGAAGAAGTTGCTCCTATTCAAGATGTTAATGATCCTATTTCAAATCCTAATGCTCACTCTAAAGATGCTGATGTCCTTGGTTGTGGGTGAACCCACAATAGTGGGTTACACTTTTTTGCTTGAACAGACACTGAACACTACATTTTGAAAATAACTTTCAGATTCAGATGCATATTGTCGTTAAACCATTTGAAATTTGAATATGAATTAAATTAGAGTCTTTTAGGATTTTCTGTCTATATTCTAAATATATTTTTTATTTTTATTTTTTAATTGATTTGAATAGTTTTTTCTTTCTCCCACAAAAACTGGTATTTAGCTGAAAATGTCATTTTCAAAGAGTTGCATTGTTTTCATAGAGCATAACTTTTTTTCTACAATAGATATCAATGTGCTTCTTTCGAATTTAGTTTTCTAACATCCATAAAAAGGGCATGCAATTGGTTTGATGTGATTATCATGATTATTTCATATTTTATTAATGTTTGAAGTTGACTAACCCATAATTTTGACATACCTTGATTATATAGCTTATAACTTATTGTGTATTTGTCCATTTTCATATTTATTTATTTTGATAGAAAGAAAAATTCAATACCTAGGGCATAGATATTTTTTATAAAAAAAAATTTCTCATTTACTATTTTTCCATAAGTGTAAAAAATAGAGGTAGACATATTGCGAAATATCTATGTTTAGTAAAATTAAAAATACAAAGCAATAATAAACTTAATATATATTAACATTATAATCATTGGAAAGATTTTTCTCAATATTACCTTACTACATAGATAGGTTTTTCAAATGGATTCATTTGATCTTTCAAAAGATAAAGTCGAAGTGATTTTTTGTCAGCATTTTAATATGTGCGAAGGAGACTCCATTCTAGGTATGAATGAGGAGTATAGATGTTATATCAATATTTTTTTTGTCTAATAGGCTTTGAGATAACCATTTGTAATCAATTATTTCAAGTGGAACCTCTCAAGACTTAAATCATCATATTTTATTAAAAATATGTTATTTCAACAAAAATTGGCATGTTTAAAAAAGTGTAACCTACTATTGTGGGGTCACCCTTGTCATATAGATGTTGCTGGAATTATTGATTATCCTTTTGTATCTTCCACATCTATCTTTGGACCTCCTCCAACAATACTAAGGGCTTCACATCTTCCTTCCATCTTGGGCCCTTATGTACCTTCACTTTCCCCTCCTAACTCTCCTAATTCGTCATCCATCTTGGGTCCTTATGTTCCTCCATCTCCTATCTTTCCTCAAGATCAACATAGATGCATACCCTTGAATCTTTTTCATCCACCCACCCATCTAAACTAGTCATATCCTCCTTCCACAAGTCCCAAGTCTTTTGGAAGTCACTTGAATGTTCAATACAAGAAAAAGAAGAAATACAAGAATCCATCAAAAAAACAAGATCACCATGTCTCCTCTAATCGACATGGAGGCATAAAGTCAAAAGAGATATCTAAGAAGAAAACTATAAGACAAGTATGGGTTCCAAAATTTATTATTCAAGATATTTTCTCTAAATCATAAAAAAAAAATGAAAATCCTGCGGCTATATGGATTGCAAAGTCTCTCTTGAAAGAGTTTGATGTTAATAAACAAGTGAAGTTGACATTCAAGCTTCCAAAGGCTTCCACTTCATCTTCTTCCAAAAATATTTTTTCATTCCATGCGCCTAAACCGCAACCTCTGCTATCCATTCACCATATTCCTTCAAGTATTCTTTCATTCATGTTTCCTTCATCCTCTCGCCACCCTTCAAGGTGTGTGTGTTGATGTTGATATTACCTTCCTTTCCATCTACCCTTTCACAATCCTTCCATTCATTATCCTTCTACCTTTTATCATTTTTCCTCATTTTCCTATTCCTCCTATCTTCCAACCTCACTCGCTTTACATAAAAGCTTATCCTCCATTTTTTTCTCTTCCATCTTCCTTTCCCTATAATCATCTTTGAGCATATCATGGTTTATCCTTTCAAGGAGCATTATTTAAAAAGCTTGCCTTCTTCCAAAAATAAAAAGAATTCAAAAAAATAGAAAAATTCAAAAAAGAAAACAAAAAAAATGAAAATGTGCCTTGGTGGAAACTTGGAAACAGGTACCTTGGTAGAAAAAGTAAAGATAAATATTGTCCTATGGTGAAAACCACTCTCTTATGGTGCCTTGGATAAGTACCATGATAAAAACCTGGCAATCAAGCATCATGCGTAGTTCTTCTACATATTTCATCCATTTTGTCTTCTCTTTTTGATCTTGACAATGTTGACCTATACACGAACATTTGGCTATCTTGTGAGCTATCTTACAATGATCTTACTTTCATTCCTTTCATGTTTAGCCTTCATATTTATTTTCCTCCATTCATTCTAGCCTTTCACTATCTTTTTCCCCTTTGGTCTTGATCTAATAAAAAAGAGTAAAACACGATGCTATGAAGCCTCTTGACATGACTACTCCTTTGGACTGCATCCTCTCATTCTTTTCCATTACATTTTTGTGACTTATCCTCTACTGGCCTTTCATTGCTTGTCCAGATGTGCTTTACATGATAATTTTTTCCTAGCTTGGGTACTCTTGAGGAGTTTGTCCTTGAGGATTTCTTCCCTTCATTCTCCTTCATTCTCTTGTCTTCCATCTCTTCCACTAGCTTGCCAATCCCTCTTGTTCTCCACCTTGCTAGACATTGGGACTACACGATGTGATCTTTCTTGGGATTTTGATGCCCATTCTATTGGGGGCATCTATTGTGCATACTTATTGATCCTGAAAAAATCTTTAAAAATGGTATATTGTCAAAATTTCTAAAAATTAGAAAATGTCCTGAAAAAATGATCATCTTAGTGAAAACCTAGCGATAGGCACTTTGATGTATCTCCAAAAAAATTATATATTCCAAAAATACCAAAAAAAATTCAAATATTCAAATATTCAAAAAAAATAGAAAAAGTACCTTGGTGAAAACCTGGAAACAGGTGCCTTGGTAGCAAAAATACAAAAAAATTATAAAAAGTCCTGAAAAAAAAAAGAAAAAAATTTGCAATAAATCCAAGTGGTGAAAACCTGGAAACGGACACTACTTGAGGCCTTTGCACCCCTGTTTCTTATCACACATCCTCGACATTTAGCCTTTCTCCATCATGCCTTGTCCTTTTTGCCTTGGTTTGGAATTGGTCTTTGTCTTTTTCTAGGGGACATAACTATGTTAGCTTTGGCCTCTTGGATGCGTTTGTCTTTAGGACACCTCACAAATGGTGTTTTTCAACACCTCCCAAACTGTGTTTTTCAACAATTATCGGCTTGGTCTTACCCAGTTTTGTCATGTGATCTTACCTGCTTGCAAGCATTCGATCCTTATCCTCGAAACTCAGTATCAGTTAACACATTTAAATTTTTAAATGTGACACTTAATGCTTGAGCTATGTCATGATCTTTTCTTTGTGTGCTGACTGTTATTGATTTTCGTTGAGTGTCCTTGTCTAATAAGTCTCTTCAGGATGCATAGCTAGAGGACTTGGGGCATGGGGCATATTTTTATTTGTGTTCTACTTGTGGGTGTGTTCTTGAAGATCTTGAGTGTCTCTTGTTGTTCCCTTGAAACACTTTGGAGATTTGAGACATTATCCTTAACTATTTTGCACAACCATTCTTATGGTCATTCTGGCATCTTTGCCTTGATGCGAGCGTGGTTTTGCTACATTAAATTGGGTAAGCTAACATCAAATTCATCTTGACCTTTATGTCTTTGATGCTTATGTTAGAATCTTTCCACATTCCAATCCGATATAAATCATATTCATATTTTCATAGTTGTGTTTGTGACTAGTGATGATTGTGTGATTTTTTGATGTCCGTTAATAATGGCCCAATGATGAAAATAAGTTCTTTGACATTCTCTAATGAATGATGAACACAAGATCCTATAGTTGCTCTATTGCAAGTACACCTTTGCATTTTCATGTAGCTTGCATTGTTAGACTTCATGTTAATTTGCATTTTTAGGCTGCATTATGAGTTTGAGAGGGTTTTCCTTCATCTTTCTTTTGGACACTTAATCAGTTGTGATCATGTTCCGATCTTCATTTCCTTATCTTCTTTCATGATCTCAATCAAAATTTTCCATCTTAAACAGTTGATTGATTATTGAGGCGTTCTCTATCTTGAGGCAGATTCTCTTTCTTCTCTCCATTTCTTTCCATGTCTTCCAACCTTCGATCTTCCATTCACTTTCATCCCACTTCTTTTCTTCTAATTCAACCTTGGGGCATAATCTTTGATGATCTACCTTGGTTCTGTGATTCTTATATCTTTCATCTTGCATCAATAACCTTATCTTTAGTTTGATTTGATCAAATTTATCGATTTACTATTTCTCCTCTATCTCATTTTGATTTCGATCACGAGGGGGCAGTACCTATCAAACTTCAATCTTTGATTTAGTTTTATCAATTCAATTCTTGCTTGAGATTCTTATCTCTTATTTGAGACTTGACAATTACCTATTTACAACAATGTTGGCCTCATCTTTTTCAATCAGCTTAGCTTTGTCTTGGCATGTTCCCAGAATGATCACACGTCTGGATTGTTTTGTGATCCCAAATTGACCTCACATTTCAATTTTTCTTTGGCTGCATGTGTTCCCAGAATGATCACACATCACCCAAAGAGGGGCAAATGTATGCACCCTAAAATGGTCACCTAGACTTTGAGCCCCATTCTTCATTTTATCAATGTTGGAATTATTTTATCAATTTTCAAAATCAATGATTTTTAATATTTTTAATTCAAATCAATTTATTTGATCAAATTGTAATTAATTCAAAAAATTTAATATATTTTCCAAGTTTTATTTAATTGAGAGAACTTGCTCCCTTTTAATTAAATAAAAATCCCTTTTAATTAAATAAAAATCTCTTTTAATTAAATAAAAATCATTTAATTAAATCATCAAGTGATTTATTTTAAATCTCATTTTAATTAAAAGAATAAATCTCTTTTAAATAAATAAAAAATCTTTTAATTAAATAATGATAACCACTTTGCTAAAAATAATAAATAAATAATAAAAAATAAAAATAATAAAGTAAAGCGCACTTTCCTATGAGATAGAATCTTTTGACTTTTTGAAAAAGGTTTTTGCCTCTTAATCTCTTCCGCACATCTTTTTGCCTTTTAACCATGTCCATTGATTTTGCCTCCTGAGAATTTTGAGCACGTGGATCAACCAAGATTTAATCTCCACCATTGCTCATTTCTTTTTGCCTCTTAATCTTGACTGTCCATTCATTTCTAAATTCCTTTATAAGGAGACTCTCTCCTCATTCTTAATCATCCATCTTTTGCATGATCCATCTTTTGCATAATCCATCTTTTGCATCATCATCTCTTGCATTATCATCCTCTTGGAGTCTTGGCATCTTAGCATCTTGGAATCTTGGAGTCTCTCAATCTTGGCATCTTGGAGCTATGGTATTTCTAGATCTCTCATATTCAAGCATTGCATCATCATTTTCTTTCTTGCATCTAGCTTAATCCATCTAGCTTAGATCTACTTTCATTTTCATTTGCATGCATATTTGATGATTATGGAGACTAGCGTTCTTACTTTTCCTCTTTGAATCTCTCATTTTATGGTGTACTTGCATGGGCACAAACTAGGTCAAATCTAAGGGCCTCCATTACAAACCCTTGCACTCCATGAATAGAGAGCTATGAGCCACCATTTGAGACCTCATTCTTGAGCAATCTTGGATTTAATGACTCATAGAAAATACAAAAAAATAGATTAATTTGCATTCATATTTCATTGCTTTCATCATTTTAAATCCTTCGTTTAGGTGTTGCATTGTCACTGATCTTGGTCTAATCTGAGAATACCATACTTGCACCTACTAGAAGGCAGTAAATTTCCTAGTTAGCTTAGTTTCATTTATTTGTAGATTTTGATTTTGCTAACCTCTAATATTTTACTGAAGTGTTGTGTCTGTAGCTAGGTACAATTTTCACACACATTTATGGAACCCACTGTGGGTAGATCCCCTTGTAGGTAGGGAGGATACTATGATTGTCTCACATTCTTTTGGGTTTGGTCCTCAGCTTTTGATCGATACATTCTCTCTCCTGAGAGATCGATAGACATAGTTGATGACATCACAAATCTTGGTGAGATAATTTCAGTCTTAACATGTCGAATTAATCTATCTATTGTGTTTGGGTAAAAGTGATAAGGCTAGAGGATTATGCTCTACTCCCTTTTTGGGTAGTATTAGAAACTCAAATCCTTGAATCTGGACCAAGTCCCCATGTGGTATCTTTTGTGAGTCACCTTTAGAGAGGGTTAATCGTAGTGGACATTCCCTTTATTGGGTCAACCACATGGATGGAACCTCAAACGGTAATAGCCATTTTCACCATGGTAGCAACAACCTCTATATAAATATCCTTGTAGAGGAAATCTTCACAAGTGTGGTCTCTTGTTGGGCTGTCAGATCTCCCTAGCAGATCCTGATTGATTAAATTCTCAGATTGTGTCAAAATCTTGATGCACCTAGATTGGAGTTCACCCTCTTGAGATCATAAAATTTATAAAGTCGGACCATTACTACAAACCTTAGCAAGGCCAATTTTTCATTTTCTAGGACTATGTGCATTATTGAAAAACTTTTGAGAACATACGCAATTAGCATTCCTAGGGATTAGCACAATAAGTCACTATTGCTTGTTCATGCACAAGGTTGCCTTTTCCCTTGTTCATTGTTTTGAGATGATTTCTTGCTTCCCTTTGCTTGTTGTTATGCATGTTTGTTGTCTATTCAGTCCTTTGGAAACTAATAATCCCAAACTATTACACAAATCTACAAACTTGAATAGAGGATATCTTACAAATAATCTAAAACTGAAAATAGAAAAATTGCAAATCTGAAGCAAAAATCCTTTCTGGTGTCAAAAGTCATCCTGAAATTTAAAAACTCGTATCAAAGCTAAAGTCAAAGTTGTCAGAAGCCTTCAAAATTTGTCAGGGATCTAGTTTTTGTAGCCTATTTCCAGATTCTGTCAAAATATTCATTGTGTCAGGAATAGAGCAGAAACTAGAAAGAATTTGATCATTTACCTAAAGTGGTATCTTGAGTCTGATTTAGCCTTCTGATTTATCAATTTGAGTCTTTTTCATCTTGTGTCAAAACCTTGTCAAAATTATCTTCAAATTCAATCTTCATACAAGACGGCTAAGTGTTGTAAGTTTGTGTGTCATCTTTTGGGCATCTACCCATACTACTAGGGCATAGTATCCTTCATTTATGTCCAATCTAATCTTCAATCAATCCAATCTTGACAAGGTTGTGTCATTTGATCTTCTTGAATCAAGTCATTCTTCAGTGTCTTCATATTTCTCTTTTGCTTCATCCAAGGTTAATGGTGGAAACTAGAGCTTCCTCACACAAGAAATCTAGAGAAGCACCCAATACCTTACCTTTGTCTACTCACATGGGTCCAACCTTTGAGCAACTCTACAATTTAGGTCTTTACAAAGATGATGGTCTCAACAATCTTCAATTAAAAACTAGTTACATACCCCCCCCATCCATCAACCCACGGAGGTGTTCAAAAAACTCCACATCAATCTATCCTAGGGAGTCCTAAAAATCCTAACATGTCTCAAGGAGGGACAAACCATGGTTCCCAAGGACATCAATCACAACATGGTGTAGATCAAGAACCCACACCTTCTGAAATTGCTCGATATCAAAATGATGATGACTTCAAGAAAATGATGAGGCATTTCTTGAAGGAAGATAGAGAAACATACTTCCTAGAGTTAGCTCATCAAGGGGATAAACTTCCTCCCAACTTTAATGTTGAAGATATCATTACGCATGAGGAAGAAACTCCAATCACCGCTATGATGAAACAGATGAATGTCATGCAAGTCAAACTTAACAAATTTGAAAAAGAAAAGGAATCGAAGGAATTCTCCTTGGAAGCTCTATGCCTTTTTCCATTTGATAAAGACTTGTACATGCCGCTATTTCCTAAGCTAGTGGAAATACCTAAATATGATAAGTATGATGGAAACTCTAATCCTCAAGATCATGTCAGAGAATTTTGTGCTTAATCTATGGATTTCATGCATAAACCAACCTACCTAATGCATCTTTTCCCTCGATCTCTGGGAGGGTCAGCTATTCATTGGTTCTCAAAAATGCCCCCTACTATCAAAACTTTCAAGGATTTAATCAAATTTTTATATCAACAATACTCCTACAACATCCAACATCTAGTCACTATGATCGACATCTACAATCTGAAATAGAACTCAGAAGAACCATTCCTAACTTTTCTCAAATGATGGAGGAATAATTTTTCTCTATATGCTAGACCCATTCCAAAAATTGAGAAGCTGGAAATTTTCATCAACAACCTTGTTCCAGAACTCAACTACCATTTGCAAATGCAAAATCATACATCCTTTGATAAAATGGTAGAAAATGCAATCAAATTTGAGAAAGTACTTGGGCAAAAAGGAGACATATCACTTCAAAAGGACAAGTATGAATCTGGATCTAATTCTAAAGACAAAAGGCAAAAATTGGAACAAGAATAAGGGTGTCATCATAGATGGCATTGTTGATACTATTCGTGCCCCATCTAAGGCACCCGCTTTCAATCTCATTGTTGGCACCCAAGCCATCAAAGCTTCCAAAGCTAAAGCAATAGAATCTAACAAGAAGCCATCTAACTATAAACCTTGGGCTACAGATCCTAAACATAAGTTTACTCCTCTTGGAGAATCCTTGGAATCCACCATGAAGACTCTGTTGGCCAACAACATCATCTCCTTGCCTGAGATAAAGGTATTTGATCCTGAACCTAAACCAAAATGGTGGAGAGAGAATGATTTTTGTGACTTCCATCACAATAAGGGTCATAAGACTAATAATTGCATACGCCTGAAACACATCATACAAGACAAAATTGATAATGGAGAAATTGTAATTGATAATCATAAAAGCAATAATGATCATACAACATTCACAGAGCCATTTCTGAAACATGGTCAAGGAGATTTGTCTTCTCAGCCTAATGTGGGTGCTAAATTCAATTATGCCTACTCTAGAAATAATGTTGTCATCAATATGTTTGAACCATGTCTATCTGAGTGTTGCAATGTCATCACAATTGTAAGAAAAGATAGATAAAATCAATCAGCAAATGCAGTTACTCGATCACAAGCTTAGGCACATCTACAAGGACAAATCCCAGATTCATCCAATGTCCCTAAGATACCTTTCAATCTTTCATCTACTTCTAAACAAAAGGCTTCCTCTAAATCATCAAATCCTAAAGACACAAGGCCAACATCATATAGTATTGTCCAACAACTCCAGCATACAAATGCAAAAATCTCCATGTTTGAGTTGCTTCAGATATCTCCAGCTCATAGAGCCATTCTAGACAAAGCTCTACTCAGATCCAATATTCCTGACAACCTTGATTTAGACAGATTCTAGACTATGGTTGGTCATCTCACGTCTCCACAATATATCTCCTTTTCAAAGGAAGATGATAATTCCTTCAGTCATCCACATAACCAGCCCTTACACATTGAAGTCTGATCCAAAACCATCGTGTCAAATGCATGTTGATAGATGGAGGCGTTGGTCTCAACATTTTTTCTTACAGCTTGATCACACAATTTGGATTCTCTGAAGCTACCATTAATCTTAAGAAGAAGATAACTATCAAAGCATATGATGAGAAAGAAAGATCATCCAAGGGAACTATTGTCTTACCTATCAGGATAGAACCCATTATTAGAGACACCATATGTCAAGTTCTTGATCTACCTTTGGCTTACAACATCCTTCTAGGAAGACCCTGGATACATGAAATGAGAGCTATTCCTTCCACATACCATCAATGTGTGAAATTTCCTTATGAAGGAGTAGAGGTGACTATTCCAGTGGACCTATACACAACTTGCAATGCATTGAAAGAAAGTGTTGATAAACTTGTTCCTAATAATAGAGAATCTTCCACTAAGTAGATAGACATTGCTTCAACATCCAAAATGGAAGACATTGCTAAAGAAGTCAAAATCAAAGACAATGGTATGGGAGAATACACAATGGAACCTGTTTTATCTCTCACATCTCTCATGTTGTCCCCTAAATCTTATGTACAACCTTCTGACAAAGTGAAACCTATAGCTAAAGAATCCCAGGTCATATTCAATGGAAGCTTTGTCAGAGAACAAGTATCTAAGGAAGAAGAAGCTATTCTTGCATGGTTATACAAGGATGAGCCTCAATCCCAATCAGTCTAGAAATGTGACTCCACTTCAAGCAAAATTCCTCAGAAGTCATACGGACCAAGGGACAAAAGGATCACAAAAATAGGATATACTAGAAAAGGACCTCTAGGACTACAAGGTAAGGGTCTTCTATCACCTCTTCACCACCATGGTCAAACCAAAATGAATACAATAGGTCTAGGATATAAGAAGCCTTTCTATCTTAGCAAGAACTCCCCACATGTCTTAGAACAGATTGAGCCATCCACAACAAATCAACTAAAGGAAGAAACAAATGAACAATTTGATAGTGATGATTCAGACAGCACTGATGAGCTCATTCCTTATGAGCATTTTCCTAAAGAAATAAAAGACTTCCTTGAAGCTGAAGATGATCTAGTAAAAAGAATCAATGTAGTAGAAACACAAGAACCTACTATAGAACAAGAGACAGTTGCACCACAAGAACCAGTTGATCTTGAAGGCAATCAAACAGACAAAGATGAAGGTGGTAGTTATTCTAAAATAGATTCCCATGAGTATGAATTCAAATCAAAATCTGAGGGTAACCCTTCTTGGGGTATTCATCCTGACTTTACACACATTCTCAAATTTCCTAGAGGCATATATGAGGAATCAAATGACTATGAATGGGGATCCATTCCAGAGGAAGATGATTTTATCACATAAAAACATATTGATGTTGTTCATCAATATTCACCTAAACCCAATGTAAGTCTAGAGAAAAATAATGAACTTAACGAGTCTGATCCACCGATGGCTGAAGTGGACTCCCACAATGACATTGAGCCTATTCACATATTGAATGTTTTGATTTTTAATATCACCTTCAAACTCAAGAGTTGGGTTAGGACCAATGATGATAGCTCCATATCCATAAACACTATTTCCCAATCTTTCACTGCTTTGACTGTCCAACATCCTGAACTTCTTGACCAAACCTCCACAAATCTGAGCCAAGGTATATATACCTTTCCAAATGACTATGCCCTTGCTTGCTACCTCAATGCAGTTGAGCCTATGATGACTTCCATCAGTGAACCAAGTGTTAGCATGATGGAGTTGGACATCAAGTATCTTAGTCAAAATAATAGAAATAAAAATAAAAATAAAAGGAGTTCTGAGGGTGAAAACCACTTTGTGGCAGTCTCAGAACCTACAAAAGTAAAAATAAAAGATGTATCTGAAGGTGAAAACCTCTTTGAGGTGCCTAATGATGAGATATTTGATGTTCTTCTGAGTCATTTATATGATAGATCTCCAATACTGATTGAGCCCACTCAATCCATCAACTTGGGAACAATAGAAGAACCATAGTTGATCCATGTAGCACAATCCTTATCAGAAGAAGAAAAGCAAAAAATTTACCACATTCTTAATAGAAAAGAAGATCAACTTTGCATGGAAATATTCAGATATGCCAGGGTTGGATCCTGATCTTATAATGCACCATTTATATATAGCTCCAGGGGTCAAACCTATTAAGGAAAAATTAAGAGAAATGCATCCACATGTTGCACTCTTGGTCAAAGCTGAATTAGAGAAACTACTAAAAGCTAGATTCATCCATGTTATTGACTATGCTGAATGGATCTCTAATATTGTAACTATTTCTAAACTAGATAAATCAATCAAAGTGTGCACAGATTTCAAAGATGTAAACAAATCATGCCCTAAGGATGATTTTCCATTACCTAAAATTGATATGATAGTGGACATGACTATAGCCTTTGAGATGTATTCTTTGATGGATGGTTTTTCTGGATACAACCAAATAAAAATTGCTCCAGAAGGTCAAGAGAAAACTGCTTTCACATGTGTGTGGGGTGCCTTCTGTTGGAATTTCATGCCATTTGGGCTTAAGAATGCTGGTGCTACATATCAATGAGCTATGACATCTATCTTTCATGACATGATGCATCAAACTATGGAGGATTATGTTGATGATACTTTAGCAAAATCTATGATAAGATCTAAACATCTAAATGATTTGAGAAAAATACTAGATCGAATGGAGAAGTTTTGTCTTAGGCTAAACCCTAAGAAGTGTGCTTTTGGTGTCACTTCTGAAAAGCTCTTAGGCTACATTGTTTCAAATAAAGGTATTTAAGTCGATCTAGGTAAGGTCAAAGCTATCATGGAGATGCAACCTCCCAAGAATATCAGTCAAATGAGAACATTACAAGGGAGAGTACAATCTATTAGATGCTTCATATCTTAGCTAGCAGACATATCACAACCTTTCACAAAGACATTACATAAAGGTGTGACCTTTGCATGGAATGAGGAATGTAAAAAGAAATTTAACCATATCAAGAAATATCTATCAAATCCTCCTATTTTGATGCCTCCTATACAAGGGAAGCCATTGATCTTATATGTCTCTGTCACAAATACATCACTGGGGGCATTACTAGCATAACATGATGAGAACAAGAAGGAAAGAGCTATATACTATATCAGTAGAACATTGGTAGCATATGAGAAGAACTATTCAATGATTGAGAAAGCTTGTCTAGATGTGATCTTTGCATCATAGAAACTGAGACACTACATGTTAGCTCATACCACACATTTGGTATCTAAGATTGATCCATTAAACTACCTCCTAAGCAAAGCTGCCCTCATAGGTAGGTTAGCTAAATGGGTGATGCTATTAATTGAATTTGACATCAAATATGTTGAAAGAAAAGCTATCAACGGCCAAGTAATTGCAGATCAATTGGATGATGCACCTTTGTTTGATGATACACCAATGCAAATGGAATTCCTAGATTCCTCTGTCATGAATCTTTCTTCTAGAGCATGGAAGTTATTCTTTGATGGCTCCTATACACAGAATGGATCTAGAGTAGGCATATTGTTCATCACTCCTCAAGGATACTCAATCCCTAAAGCATTCAGAATCAAGTTTCCTTGCACAAACAATATTTCTAAATATGAAGCCCTTCTTAATGGCATGAAGATAGCAATTGGGTGGAGAGTAACAGAACTACACATTCATGGAGACTCACAACTTGTAATACACCAAGTCAATGATGTGTATCAAATGAAAGATGGAAAGCTAATCCCATACAAGAGAATGGTAGATGATATAAAGAAATATTTCATATCTATCACCTTTGAACAAATTCCTAGAACAAAGAACAGGGTTGTTGATGCTATGGCAATGCTCTCTACTTTATTACAGCAGCCCGAACATGAGCTACACTATGAGTTCCTAGTGGAAGCACTATCTTCTCCCGCATATGATTCCCCTAAAACCTGCATATTCTACACTATTGTTGGTCATGATTCATCCCGATACAAAAATATTTTCTCCTATCTCCAAGATCAAATCATTCCTGATACCTTCAACCGCCATGAGAAATGATACCTTATCTAAAATGCATCCTAGTATGTCATCATTGGTCACAATCTATACAAACGAGGTCTAGATGGTACACTCCTTAGATGTTTAGAATGGGAAGAGTCTCAACATGCATTAGAGGAAGTCCACGAAGGTATATGTGGCTCACATTTGAATGGTTTAATAGTAGCTTGAAAACTTATTAGGATTGGGTACTATTGGCCTGAAATGGAAAAAGAGGCTATCAAGTTTGCTAAGAACTATCAAAAGTGCCAAGTACATGGTAACTTAATTCATGCACCAAGGAGAGATCTAATTCCCTTTACTACACAATGGCCTTTTCACCAATGGGCATTTGATCTTATAGGAGCCATACATCCTCATTCTTTTAATGGACATACCCATATTATTACAGCTATAGACTATTTTACAAAATGGGTAGAAGCAGTCCCTTTGACTCAAGCAACCGAAAAACTTATTTCAATGTTCATCTTGAACTACATCATATGTCGGTATGGTATTCCACATTCTATAGTCATAGATAATGGTGGACAATTCAAGAACAGAGACTTAGATGATCTATGTGCCAAATTCAAGATTACACAACATTGGTCATCAATCTACTATCCTCAAGGGAATGGACAAGTAGAGGCTTCAAACAAGAATCTATTGAAAATCTTGCACCGAACAGTTAATAAAATAGGAAGATACTGGCATCTCATGATCAATCCAACTCTCTGGGCCTATAGAACAAGTATCAAAACACCCACTAGGACTACACCATTCACTTTATTTTATGGGTCTGAAGTGATACTTCCTATTGAGGTTGAAATCCCATCACTAAGAATCAGAATGCATGGTCTAGTAACTGATGATGATTACAAAGTGTCTAGGTTGCAAGAACTTGAACTACTAGATGAGCACAAACAAGCAGCGTATGATCATCTTAGAGTATATTAGAAGAGAATGTCTAGAGGTTACAACAAGAAAGTCAGACACAAAGAATTTTAGGTTGGCGATCTAGTCTTGAGAGAGAATCCTAAAAATCAATCACATAAAGAACGCAAGGGGAAGTTTGAACCCAATTGGTTGGTTCCCTTTGTAATCATTGCTACTTTTGGCTTTGGAGCCTATCAACTCTCAACGACTGAAGGAAAACAGCTCTGAGAACCAATCAACGTTCTCCATCTAAAGAAATTCTATGCCTAAGGCATTCAGTCTATGGTAAAATATCCTGAAAAAATCATAAAAATAAAAAAAAGTCCTGAAAAAATGAACATCCTGATGAAAACCTAGCAATAGGTGCCTTGATGTATCACAAAAAAAAAAATTTAAAAAATGAAAAATACAAAAAAATGAGAAAAAGAAAAAGTGCCTTGGTGAAAACCTGGAAATAGGTGCCTTGGTAGCAAAAAATAGAATATCTGCCAAGATGGTGAAAACCCAACAAATGGGCACCACTTGTTTCAAAACACTCCATCTGTCAACACAATCTTGGTCTCTCCCAGCTTTTAGTCTTGCTTTAGTTTGTACATACCTCCCAGTTTTTTTCTGCATTCCTATTTTCAATAAAGTCGATCTGTGCACCAATCGGCTCAAACATCTGTATCCTATCAATGTTCAAACTTGGGGGCAATCAAAGTCATATCCTACAATCCTTAGTATCTCAAACAAGTCATATCTAGTCAAAGTCCTTTGAAGCTACATCTGAGTTTGTCTGTCTGTCTCCTCTCTAGAAAGGATTTTGCATCTACAACAATGAAATCAAACATCAACACAAATTGAAAACAATCTATGCTTCACATGCTTTTATCTCCTTGTATGCTTACTAATTTGCATTGAGATTTTTGCATATTTTGTCCTTTCAAGCTCTTCGATGATGTCCTTTACAAGATTTAGAGAGTGAAGAGTGGGGGCATAATCTTTTCTTTATTTTCTACTTTGACTGAAAATCTAACAACTTTGGAAATTCTGGATTGAAATGGTGTCCATCTGTAAGAGCCTCCATCATGTGTTGGATGGCCATGAGTACCTCAACCATTGATACCTAGAAAATTCAAGAAAGTTTGATCTAACTATTGTATTTTCGAGTGAATTCTTACTCCTAGTGTGAAACGTGATCTTACCTAAAGATGTGAACAATAAAGGGTCACTACAGGTAATTCAAACTAGATTTAGAATGATCTCTTGACTGCTTGATGTGTTTGTTCTGCAAGGCGTATTCTGGTACTCACGATGTCTATGTTTTGATGTTTATACAAATTGCTATATCAAAATGGACATGATATTCAGGTCATCCTGGCGTTTGTGCCTTGGTGCTTATATCTAATCCGACATTTCAAAAACAAAATCAATATTCATATGTCCATGGTTGTCTAGCCAATGGGTGTTGTATTGACTTTTGAGCATACAAATCAATATTCATATATTCATAGTTTCCTAACTAGTGGATGTTGTATTGATTTATCTAGTTACCTAATAAAAATTCAATTATGAAAACAACCGACACATGATCAGTGACTAGGTCCTAGGTCTTAGGTTTGCATCTCATTTTGCACTTTGCATGATTGCATTTATCTCACGATTGCCCAAATCAGCTTGACACTCAAACAATTCTTCAAAACTATGGTAAACATGACACAAGGACTAAGCATTGTATGAAGGTCCCTCCAACGAAATAGCAAGTAGAATCCATTTTCGGGATCAAAATCAAAATCTGAGATCATTTATATTGTCAACTACTTGCATATTCGACCTTCAATCATCACAGAAATCCATTTTTCAACTTAACTGATTACCTAACATCAAATTATCAAAATTTCAACTTGGTCACCCATGGTCAACTCATGGTCAAACCTAGTCAAACTTGGTCTCTAAGACCTCTAAATGATGCAAAATGCATTCTTGAACGTGTATAACCACTTCTCAAATCAATTAACATGCTTCTAAACCATTTAACACTGACTTTTCTTGTCAGATTTTGATTTTCATCCTAAAGGGGGCATGGTATTACACGTCAATCAAATCTGTAATTAAATCTTTCCTCAATAATCAAGACAACAACCACATCTAGTTTCTGATTCATCTAAAGACCTCATTGCTTGGGGCACATTGCTTGAGGCATATTAGATTCATCGAGATCCATATCAATCTGGTATTCTCTATCTTGTAAACTATATCAGCTTTTCATAACCATCGATTCATTAGTGTTATTTCCTTGGTTCTTCGTAACTGAAGGGTTCAGATGTGATACCATTTCGATTCCTTTCAACAATCAGGTCTGGAATTAGGTCACTCACTTCTTTGTAATCATAAGGTTCAGAATTAGGTGTTTTGATACTTTTTTGTAATCACCAGTTCATTGTTACTATAGTTAAAATGGAGTGTTTTGATAAATCTGCATATCATTTTCAATCAATCCTAGCTTAGATTCATACAGTTTTTCATCCTAATTACATAGAAAATATTAAAAAAATAGATTAATTTGCATTCATATTTCATTGCTTTCATCATTTTAAATCCTTCCTTTAGGTGTTACATTGTCACTAATCTTGGTCTAATATGAGAATACCATACTCGCACCTACTAGAAGGCAGTAAATCACCTAGTTAGCTTAGTTTCATTTATTTACATATTTCAATTTTGCTAACCTCTAATGTTTTACTGACGTGTTGTGTCCGCAACTAGGTACAATTTTCAAAAACACAATAAATACTTTTACTATTATCTATTTAACCATTGTAGTAGAATTAATTCTCTTAACATAGTGGACTTAACCATTCCTATGTAAATCTCTTAACCGATTACACACATACATTGTGTTGTAAAAATCCTTTAATCAGGTAGATCTAGTTGGTCTTTTTGTTACTCCTAACAGGGTAAGATCATCAGAAGTGATCACAAATTGTAGCCTTAACTAACATACTTTATTACTATAGTAGTGAATATTTGTGGGTGTCATCCCCACCACAATTTTTACCTTTTTACAAAGGTTTTTGCGTAACCAAAATATATGTGTCATGAGTATGAATTTTCATGGATGATTTATTGTTTAGTTTACATGCACTTTACATTTTTAGTTATATGAATGTATGTTTCAAACAATGGAATCAATCGGATAATTGAGATCTACTATTGCAAAAAAATTAGTGTTAAAAGTTTTTGAGGGTACTGATTCACCCCTCCCCTCTTAGTACTTATCTTTTCATATCCCAACAATTGGTATCAGAGCTAGATCTCTTGTTAAGGAAGTCTAACCACTGAAGAGGAAAATATCTAAGGATGGAAAGATATAAGTTGGATAAGACCATTCAGAATCAAAGGTTGCAGATGCAGATCTTTATTAAACAATTCAAGGAAGCCAAAGAAGAACTAAAGAAGTTAGTGATCAAAAGGAAGGATATGGAAATTTGATGCAATGAGACTGATTATCATGAAGAAGAAATAGATGACCCTTTTGAGACATCAGGATCTAGATCTGGCAGCATATCTGATTCATCTAAAGGAACAATATCTGATTTATCTAAAAAGAATCTACATCTTACTGAACAAGTCAAAGCTCTATAGATCGGTCAAGAGACACAAATGGTTAGGATGGTTGATGTAATGAACAATGCTAGGCAAGCAGAACAAGAAAGAAATTTGGCTATTGAAGATAGGAGACAAATGACTGAGAAGCTAAAAGAGAAGGAATCTAAGATACTGAGACTCACCGAACATCACTTTGAAATCTCCAATTAGATGGTTGTCATAAGTCAAGAAGTCAACTAAGTAAACAGTGAGCTTACAAGGAAACTAGAAGACATCGGTGAACTAAGAGAGGAAAATGAAAGACTGGAGAATGAGGTCAAAATGCAACAACAACATAATGAGATGATCAAGAAAGCTAAAGACAGTACTAAAAGAATGGATGAATTTCTGAAAAGTCAAAAAGGACTTTGCAGCACAACTAGTTTAGACTAAACCGAGCAGGGAGAATCATAAAAACAAGCTAAAAAGAACAATTCCTACACAAACCAAAGGCCAAAGAAGCTATCATGATATCATTGTGGAAAATAGGGCCACACAGCAAATGTTTTCAAGAGAAAAGAAAAAGGTATTCCTAAATCCACTCCTAAGTTTAATATCTATTGTTATAACTGTAACATGTATGGACATCAGGCAAATGGGTGTAGATCTAAATTGAATAGGACTCCTAAGAAACCCTACATGAAGAAACATTGTTGCACTTGCAACATGCATGGACACATATCACAAGAATGCAAGATAAAGATGAAGCAATTCTAGACACCTAAAGAACAAAACAAAGCATATCAATCAAGAAAGTAAGGTAATGCATATACTTGGGATTACAAACATGGGTTAATTGCATAGCATGTGGAAGGTATGGACATTTGGCAACAAACTGCATGAGGAATAACTAGAGAGGAAGATCTTGTATTTGGACAAACACTGGTATGGCATGTTTGTAAGTTGTCACAAAGTCGGTCACCTAAGCAAGGATTGTAGAGACTAAGCACCAGAGACACAAACAACTAAAAATGGAAATACAATTGAGGAAATCATGAGGATAAGGAATCAAATGTGGAGAAAAGCATCAAGTGATAATGTTGGATCAAGCAATGTAGTCAGTGACACCTCATCCATTGGATTAGGTGACTTCACCACCTCCACTTAAATCATAGAAGGTATGTATGGAACTGAATTTCAAATTATTATATCTAACAAATAATTCCTTATATCTAGTGATTGAATACCAAATCTGTATGAAATAAGATGCACTATGGGATTATATGTTATGAGCTTTAAATGTGTACAGTCAATATAAGTGAGACTGAGTATGTATTTTCTAATCAGTAATTATTGGCAAGGTTAACCGAGTTATGGTATTAACCAAGTGATATCTTAGTGTTAACCAAGCTTAAGATCTTTTGAAGTATAAACTGAGGGCATCTACTTCTACCAAGTTGTGGTAGGTCAAGCATTAAATATGAAAATTTTGAGCGAAAAATAAATCTTTGGCTATAAATACACTATAGACTTAATCATTTTTCACTTTGCGGCTATGAAGAATAGAGCGATTTCAAGTGAGATTTGAGCAAAGAGATCTTAGAGCAGTTTTAACAAAGATTTGAAGGATTTCTAAGCAAGGTATTCACTATTGAAGTAAGTTTCAAATCAACCAAGCTATTTCACAATTATTTCTCAAAGCCCTCTATTGAAGAATGATGGCATCCTCATCTAAAGTCATGAAATCTAAGTCCAGAAGTGAGCAGAAGGTTACCCTGATAAAATTTGAAACCTATATTGAGCTGAAGTATAAACTACACCCCGAGGTTGCTTCACAAATTGACAAAATCGGTGCATTTTCGAGCATACCACCTAGGTTTTTGCTAGTTTAGGATGTTCGTGCATACATTCATTGCAAAATTAGTGAAGTAGGGTATTTTAAGCTTCAGTCCACCTTCTAGGAGCTGAGTGTTGACAAAAATCTCAAGGATGAGCATACACATTTGGAGGTGAAGAGTTTAGTGAATGCATTGCACTTCCCAAGGGTATTTTAGAATGAATGGATTAGGGTAGTGTTGATCCATGTGCATGAGGGAAAGTTATGGCTGGATGAACCAATCAAAATCACCAGGGACATCATACATGCAGTCACCGATTACCCCACAATCGACAAGGTAAACGCATTAAGGAGGGCACCAAGGGCTAAGATTGAAAAATTAACTAGAGCCGAATGGGATGGTAGAGGCATGAGAATCAACACTATCATTGATCCTGAGATGAGATTCGGTGCATATGTAGTCGGGTTCAAGATATTTCAATCCAATAGGCCGAATAGTGTTTTGTGTGGAGCAGTGGATATTGCATATAAAATCATAAAGAAAGGCTTTCAATTCGACCTCGCCGAGCTCTTATTGAAACAATTGGATGAAAACATGAGAACCATCGGGATGGAAAGGAGTAATACATGTAAGTTTGGTTCATTGTTGATTTGCATATTTTTCTATGTACAAAACTTATTTCCCTTAGTCGGTAATGTTGACTGGGATGTTGACTGACTAGTCACTTTGCAAATCAATGACTTTATTTAGAGTTTAGGACAAAATTTTGTTAGCATTATGGATGTATACTTTGAACTATTTAAGGATAGGATGTATTAAAGAAGCAGAATACTAGGACAGTTGGTTGAGCAATACAAGGATGATATATGTTTCTTAGTCAATACCGACACCACTCTCATCCAGGTGGTTGAACCAAGGATTATTTGGTTACCCCCTATGGGCTATGAACTTGATATTAACCGAGCCTCTAAGTCAATAGAGGCATTATTAGCCAAGCCCAAAGATCCAAAGGCAAGTAGGTTTTGTACCTATGAAGAGGCCAAACAAAGACTAAAGATGGAGCTTGTTGTAGTTAAAGTTAACAATAATTCAAATAAAATGATGGATATATTGATAAAGAATTTAGAGATGAAGCAGATGAGGAAGAGGCATCTAAGGATATTCTGGTTAAAGATACAACCGAGGAATAGTTATTGATTGAGAATAGTGAACATGATGGAGAGGAAACTGAGTCTGACAAAGACATACCTACACCGATTATGGCCACAAGGAAGAGGAAGCAAGAAGAAACATCAACAAGAGTAAGGACAAGGTCCACAACAGCTACTTCTTCACCCTTAAAGAAAAGTATAATAAACATTTCTAGGCCGACTCCCACCAAGACATATCAAAAGAAAAAGAGAGGTTCCCAAGCCACCTCTGAGCTACCTAAGAAGAGGAGGAAGATAATTAGAGCAAAGGACAATTTTGATGATGATGATGAAGAGGAAGATCAAGATAAGTTCAAAGTTGTAGTGAACAAGAGTCCATCAATTGATGAATTAGTTGAGAACATAAAGGAAACTAGTGGTCTAGGTAACGTAAAATCAAATCGGTATGTACATATGTCTACTAAGGACCAGGAAAAGATTGAAGAGGGCATCATACAAATGATGATAAATTTTAAGAAGGTACCTGTTGAATTTTCTAGGTATGTACCTAAGGAATTGTATGAAAAGTGTCTACAAGATGGACTTATGCCTTGCACACTAAGAAAAAGATGAGGGAACATTCATTGATATTGGCAATGCCTACCTTATCAGTTCCTGAAATTGAAGAGTTAATGAAATAATATTCTAATATATTTTTAGTAAAGAGTAGAGCCCTAAATATTTTGGCAGGCAAACTTAAGGAAGTTGGTGAGAATAGTCAACTTTTATGGACTTCAATTCTAATAGCCCGAGCAGAAGCAGACAATTTGGCATTGGTAGTAGTTCCTAAGAAGAAAAGTAAAAAGAAAGGTAAAGGAATCCACTTGGATGATGTTGATCTTGCTACCAAGGAACCCATATATTTATTAGACATTGAGGTAGTAGATACTACCATTGCTATAGATTTCTATCTGGCAGGTTATAGAGAAGAATACAAGGATCCTCCCAAATAGTTAGTAATAATAGGAACAAATGATGTCCTTATTGAAGACATCACAAATGGAGATCCTGATGACATAGTTGATGATGAAGTTGTAAACATTATCGTAGATACTACTAAGGAGAATATACCCACTAAGGCAGCAATAGGTGAAATTCTAGGTGATTTACCAATTTTGGTACAAGCTATTGAAATCATAACACAGAAGGAACCCGAAGGCTCTGTTAGGATTAACAAGATAGAAATAACAGTTACATGTAAATTTAACCAATATCAAAAAATAGTAAACCACATAGAATAGAACACAAGACACAAATATTTAATGTGGTTCACCTAATCCCTGGGCCATGTCCACCAACAACGAGTTCAATATTATTATTATCCAGTGATTACAACCTGATTACAATCTGTAATCCCTTACAGCTCAATAACGTCACAAGAAGCTATTAAAACATACATCATAATGAAATCCCTAACCCTAAGAAATTTTATAAAAGTTTATTTTGCTTCTTTAGGGTTACAACATGTTGTCCCAAAAATAGCCAATAAATGTTCCCCCAAAAAAAAAATTGGGGGCCCGGCCCGGCCTTGAACCCCGACGAGCTCAGGGGGAAACATGTACATTACTTCCCTGATCAATCACCACAATATAATAGGCTTGACCCCCGAGCAACCAAAAGACACACCTAAGGAACAGGGAACAACTGAACATGGGACAACATAATAGAATACTTCCAATGAGCCTAAGCAAATAGAGGCAGCACCACAAGCACCAAAAGAAACTAAATTGGTAGAATCTATAGCTACAAACACCACAACTAATGCCCAAGGATAAGCAACCAAGACATAGGTCACCGAGCAACCGAAAGAGGAAAGTGTGTCTATCGAGCCCAAGAAGATAAATCTAGAGACTAAAGCTCTAGTTCTATATATTAAATCACCAACAACTTAGAAGAAGAAGAAAAAGAAACATGTCAAGGGTCCAGTCACACTGGATGAGGTAATTAAGATACCTAAATGTGACCCAAGAAAATTAGACCCTAAGGTACTAAGAAGATATCGGGAATTATGCACTAGGAAGGCTACATAAGAGAAGTTGAAAAAGGAGAGAAAAAACAAATAAATTCTAGAAGATGTTAGAGATATCTTACTACAAGTAGTTCCTGAGATCAATGTCAATGAGGATACTCCCATCCTTGATCAACTTGCAACTCTAACTAGCCACATAAATGCCCTGGATATTGATGCTTAGAAGAGAATAGAGGAAAGGGAAAAAGAAAAGATTCAACTGAAACTTGCAGAGAAAATAAGCCAAGAAGTGGCAATAAATAAGGGTAAGCTCTCTGAGGCAATTACCAAGCTGGAAACCGTTATTCAAAAAATTATTCAAATTTTATTTAAATTGTGCATTGTTGACCATTTCACTACTAAGGCCAGTGACAAGATTAAAAATTTGGATGAAGAAATCAAGGTTAGTGCAAACAGTTCTCTAACCGAGCCAAATGCTTTTCATAAGCATATATTAAAAGTTCAAGAACTTAGGCGGTTGAGATCAGATTTGAGGAAGTGGGAAGATACCATAAGTGACCAAGTCTCCAAGCTATAAGAAGAGTTGCTTCCCCATCTAAATATTATGGAGAGACATGTAAATAAGGCAAAAGCTATAGTTTCCACCCCCAAGATCTCTATACTTGAGAATATTTTTGATATGCATGCACAAGTCGGTCTCGAGCACATTGCTCTTGACAATCTGAAAGAGGAATGGGAAAACCTCTTGGCATCCCTAAAGAAAATGCACCAGCACATTTTTTATAATTTGTAAGTACACTTTTTGTTTTGGCATTAATTTCAAAAAAGGAGAAAGTCATGTATATGCCACTATGTACTTCACACCACCGAGAGAATGCACAAAGGGGGAGTGTGTAAAGAAAAGAGTCAGTGTATAGTTAGTATATATTTTGGCAATCGGTCCATATACATAAGGTTTTGATACTAATGCCAAAGGGGGAGATTGTTATCTCTATTTTGAGCATTAATGGATTTTCATTAGTATCAATCAATTATTCAGTTGGTAAAGGTTGGAATAAAGGAAAAATAAGATAGTCAGTCAAGCATACAAAGCCTACACACCAAGCAAAAAAAAGGTAGAAATTCAAGTTAATTGAATACAGGTTTGACGGAGCACACTCATCGAGCATTAAACAATTAACGAGTATTGAGCTAGTGATCACCGAGCATTCATATGAACCAAGCACTAGTAATTTACCGAATGGTGAATGCAGTGATTACCGAGTAAAGCAGGAAATGACATAGTAATCAAAAATGACACATACACCTATGCAAATGGTTTACATCAATCAGGAAAATGGTTTACCAAGATTGAGACATATTAAATATGGATATAATCACTAATGTTTGTGATGATTCCTATGTAATATTAGATCTAGGTTATTTTCTTATACCGTTGATCTTAGGTTTTCTAAGATGATGTAAACCCTAATTAGGTCAAGGTAGTTTGATATAAATTTGTAAATATGTCATTATGATCATGTATGATGAAGGAGTAGCCGCACTAAGGACATTAGGAGATCAATCATAGGGTTTATGATAGAAGGTTTATGAAGGGAAAGAATCAATTCATCAGAACACATGCAAGGCTACCGAGTAGGACAAAAGGACATATACATCACACCAAGGTGATATTTACTTGATATTTTACAGATCTGAATCAGACAGGATAAAGTTTTTATTTACAGATACTTTTAATGTTATCTATTTAACCATTGTAGTAGAATTAAATCTCTTAACATAGTGGACTTAACCGTTCTTATGTAAATCTCTTAACCAAGTACACACATACACTGTATTATGAAAATCTTTTAACCAGGTAGATCTAGTCGATCTTTTTGTTACTCCTAATAGGGTAAGATCATCAGAAGTGATCACAAATTGTAGCCTTAACTGACATACTTTATTACTACAACAGTGAAGATTTGTGGGTGTCATCCCCACCACAGTTTTTACCTTCTTACAAGGTTTTCTGCGTAACCAAAATATCTATGTCATGAGTATAAATTTTCATGGATGATTTATTGTTTAGTTTAAATGCACTTTACATTTTGAGTTATATGAATGTATGTTTCAAATAATGGAATCAGTTGGTTAATTGAGATCTACTATTGCAAAGTTTTTAGTGTTAAATTTTTTTGAGGGTATTGATTCACCCCTCCCCTCTCAGTACTTATCTTTCCATAATCCCAACACCAGGACCATGATGTAAATGATCATTTAGAATTCAATGAAATAATAGTCGATGAAGAAGAAGAAGAGGTAAACAGGCCCATGGAACAGGGTAATGTGCCTGAGCAAGGAAGGGATCAAAACATAAGACCGATTGAAGAAGATGAACAAGAAGTTATTCATGATCTCACTAGAAATGTTTCTCAACTGGAAAATCAAGATTAGGACCACATACCATTTTTGCTAAGGTATGTTACCTATCATTCTACTAATAACATTGTTGGTGAAAAATGTGCTAACATTCTAACCAGGAGAAAGGATAGAGAAATTATCTATTTGCTTTCCAGCATAGAGCCTAAAACTACCAGAGAAGCTCTAGAGGATGACAACTAGGTTAAGGAAATGGAATAGGAGATTGAGAAAATAGTAAATATTGAAACATGGACTCTTGTTCCCATACCTAGGGACAAAAATGTTATAAGCACTAAATAGTCTCACAATAGGTAATGATAATCATGCCAATGTCTCTATTAGGAATAATGTATTCATACTAAGGATTACTTTTCCCATCATGAAATGCATTTAGATTGTCAATCCAGGGATGTATACTTGAAATGGGATAGCATAGTTTATGCAGTAAGCCCCTCAAAGAGTCATACTACATATGCTACAGGAAGATAAAGTGCATGAAAGAAACCTATGTTATTGCTACGAGAAAGTAAGCACACTTAACTACTTAATGAAATTATAGCTAAAAGCTTGTAAACTTAACCTAAGCCTATTTTAGCAACCCAAAGCATTCACTATGTCTATCTCTACAAGTGTTGTGGGAACATCCACAGTACTGATGATGCAGGAGTAAAATAGTAACTTCTACTTGAAAGCACGAGAAATATAGAAAGCAATGCTACTCTATTCTAATCTACTCCACCTCCCAAGTGGACCCCCTTGGTTGGCTTCTGCTAACTACTAACACAGAATATACTCAAAATTATTCTTTTATTATATTCTCATAAACTGATTACATAGTAATGGAACAATACATGAAAAATAGAAAGAGCAACTCTGTTATGCTAAACACAACAATCGTATATATTTTCACATTACACAAACTAACCAATCAAATCCCTTTATATAGAGGATTGACACTTATTGAAAGCATGAAGGTAAGTTCTAACTAAGTCTCGCCATAGAAGAAGGAAATATAACAGCCCACAACAAAGTACAATAAAGTCTGGATAGCTGATTCAACAGAATAATGAGCATTGAGGAAATATAACAGAGTTGTTTCCTATATTTTCTGGGATGGTGGCTCCTCCAAAGTAGAAACATGATGCTCGGTACTATGATGGCTCTCTCCATCATAGTTGGAACTTCAATGTTTCTTCTTTAATGCAGTCGATCCACTCTCCAGCTATTCCTTTTTCCTAGTAGGTTAGTAGCATGCGGATATGTATACAAGTCAACTAGTCAATTCTTATCCAAATATTAGAACATAGATTCAAGTAGTTATATGAAGTATTGCAATATATATAATGTTCAGAAAAACATGTCATATCTAACTACCCATAATCTTGGTGGTTCTAACTTTACTTATCACAAGTTTAAATAGTTATAGGTCCATGAATGTCTTGGAAATGTTTTAACAAAGCATAAAGATTATCATAAAATAGAGACAATAAATTGTCTCATCAAGCACCAAGTGGATGTTCAAAAACAAGCATAATGAAGAAGGAAAGGTGGTGAGGAAAAAGGCTAGGTCAGTCTGCAAAGGATATGCACAAGAAGCAGGACTAGACTATGGAGAAGCCTTTACACTAGTAGCAAGACTAAAAGGGGTAAGAATTCTACTTGCTTATGCTACCCATAAAAGGTTTAAAGTATATCAGATGGATGTAAAATATGCATTTCTAAATGGTATACTAGAAGAGGAAGTGTATATAGAGAAATCAGAGGGCTTCTCATCCACAAAGAAAACTGATATGGTCTACAAATTAATGAAATCTCTCTATGGACTAAAACAAGCCCCAAGGGCTTGGTATGAAATTTTGCATTCATACCTCCTAACCATAGGATTCACAAGAACAAGTGATAACAACAATATGTATCTTAAGACCGGTAAAGAAGGGAACATGATTGCTAAAATATTTGTGGATGATATCATCTTTGGAGGAGATGATAAATTGAGCAAAGACTTCACTGAAGAGATGAAGAAAGAATTTGAAATGTACATGATTGGAGCAATAAAATTATTCATTGGTCTACAAGTCCATCAGCTCAAAGAAGGTATTTTCATATCTCATTCCAAGTATATTAAGAATATTCTTAAATCATTTGGGCTAGAAGAATCAAGACCAGTTGACACACCAATGATAACTGACTGCAAGTTATCAAAGGAGGAGGATGCTAAAGAAATTAATGAGACACTTTACCAATCAATGATTGGTAAATTATAGTATGTTGTGCATAGTAGACTTGACATTGAACATGCAATAGGTATTGTGGCAAGATTATTTTCAAACCCAAAAGAGACACATTTGATAGCAATAAAGAGAATCTTTAGATATCTAAACGGTACTCAACAATATGGTCTATGGTTTCCTCACAAAGGAGGTTTGAGATAAAAGTGCTCACCGATGCAGACTGGGCTAGTAATATCAATGACAGAAAGAGAACAAGTGGAGGTGTATTATTTCTTGGAGAAAGGATTGTGTCATGGACAAGAAATAAGAAAAATTACATTTCACAATCCACAATAGAGGCTGAGTATGTTGCTGCAACAATCAATTGCACATAGGTTATCTGGATAAAATAGATATTGGAAGGAATCCAAGAATAGGTACCTAAACCGATGGCAATATTTTGTGATAGCATGAGTGCAATCAATACATCCAAAAATCCTATTATGCACTCAAAAACAAAGCACATTGCTATAAAGTATCACTATCTGAGAGAGCAAGTGCATAATAAAGAAGTTAAGCTAGAATATGTTCCCATAAAAGAACAAGTTGCTAACATATTCACAAAGCCTTTACCGAAGAGTACCTTTGAGTATCTCAGAGGTAAATTAGGGGTAGTTCCCTTTATTGATCTTCAGTAAAAGGATAGAGGAGATCATCAATCCATCAAGCTTAAACAGAGGAATCAGCCTCATCTTAACTAGATTGGTGACAAAGGAACGTTGCTCAAAGGAGGAGCAAACTTTAGGAAAGGTAGTCGTTGGACTAGCCTTTGGCATTATTGTCAAAGGGGGAGATTATAACTGGTAGTACTTTTTGGAGTACTTTTTAGATCGGTAAGGTATTTTCCATCAATGCCAAAGGGGGAGATTGTTGGCATTAGCCAGTAAGGATGCAATAGGTAAATGGTAAAGTGGTATTATCATTGATGTCATTAGCTAACATTTTCCAAATAGGGAACAAGTGACAATAATAGTAAATAGTTGACAAGAGAAATTATTTAGCAAACCAAGCAGTGATAGATATTAGGTAGAGGTACACTTATTACTTGGAGTAGCGACCTATGTAGTGAAGTACTATGACCGATGAAGTCACTAACCGGAGAAGTGACTCATAAGTATATGATCATAATAGAACTGGTATAGATAAAGAAAAGAAAAGTGACAAGTGATGACAAAGACTTGTGCACTACATAAGGAAGAGAGGAAACTGATCATCTCTGATTGGTGAGATATCATTAAGACCAATGAACCGGTGAAAGTCACAATTGAAAAACACTTAAGTGACTCTTCTACCAAGATTTGTTTCACAAATCATGCATGACTTTCTATTATAGAAAATATTGGTGCAAGCCATAGGTGAAGGTTTTAATGCCAAAATTTAAGGCATTAACACATGGCAGAATCTCATGTAAAGGAAATTATGTGACATGCATATGATGTTTCCTTTACAAAATAGAAACACGACTGCATGGAAGATCTCTTGTTGAGAAAAAGCGTGTGGCATGAATTTGATGTTTCCTCACATAACTAAGACTGGAAGGGATGATGGATCCAAAGGAGATCTTCATGGATCTTGCAACATGCAAAAAAACATGAAAGGAAAAGGAAGTCTATTTATTCTTCAGTCGGCGAAGAGTATCACTTGCCTTCATTCTGCCAAAGAGAAAGAGTGAAATTGTATGTTGAATAAATCTATGGTAAGGGAAAAAGAGAAGAAATGAAGAAGAAGAGAAGAGTGTGCAAGGAAGTAAAACAACCTAAAGAGAGCATACATGTGGTGCCTGGTGATGACTCGTAGTAGATAAAACAACGATCTTATCAAGCTTAGTAAAGCCATATAAAAAAGATCAAACCCTCTATTTCTCTCTGACAATTGCAATGGTAAAATCCTAGTATTTGGGTGGACATTAATAGGTCCCTTGTATTAAATCCCTTGACTGGGTGACATCTAGTAGATATTCTAAAGTCCTCTAACAAGGCAGGCTTTAACAAGCCTTATTTATAAAATCCCTTAACTGGGTCACATCTAACCGTGCATTTGTAATCCTTTAATGGTTTTAATAGGGTGCAATTCAGAAGAGTGCAAAATTTGTGAGTTCTACTCATTCTGTGGTTTTCTCCCGCTCTGGTTTCCATGTGATACATCTGGTGTTTATTGCTGCTATGATCTTGTGATAGTTATTTATTTTATAGTATTTGTTCTGCATGTAGTAATAGTTAGCTTATATTAGATTATTTTCAAGTTTTAGTGGGAGTTGATTCACCCCTCCCCTCTCGGCACTGGTTGGGACCAACACTTCCAAATGTGTTTTATGTGAAGCCAATAAAGAAACCATAGAAAATATATTGGTAGAGAGCCCATTTTCTTATCATTATTGGTAGTGGTGATGCGATAAATTAGACTGGTATTCAACATTACCTAATAATATTAAGCACATACTAAAAGGGTGGCCAAATATTTTCCATAATAGTTTCTACAAAGTTTTATAGAAGACAAAACCTTCAATACTGACCTAGGAAATCTAGAAAGAGAGGAATAGATGTATTTTCCAAGGAAGGATCATGGATCTAGTAAGCTTGACTAATAATATGAAAGCTTCCATAGTAGAAATTGTGAATAGTAGGATAAGGAATGGAAGTTTAGAAGAGAAAATATTTACCATTCAAGATAGTTTAAAATGAGAAAGAACTGGTTTGGACTAGTCATACCTACAAATTATAATCATAACACAAAGGATAAGAGATTAAAAAGGGAACAATTTCAATGGACAAAACTAGATTATGGATGGTATTAATTGAGCTTTGATAGGGATTCTAGGGGCAACTCGGGGTGGTCAGAATAGGATGCATTATCCATAATTGGGATGGTGATATTTGTGCTAAACTAGTCAGGCCCATAGGATCAAAGACTAATAATATGGCAAAAAATAATGCTCTTGTGGAAGGTTTACTCTTGTGCCAAAAATTGCAATTAAAAAAAGTATCTATTGAAGGTGACTCCCAAATTATAATAAATATTTTAAGAACTGGAAAAACTCCCAACTGGAAATTGCATTCTAAACATGGAAGGAATTTAAAATTGTTAAAGAACCTTTTTGATCTCACCATAAATCACATATATCAAGAAGCCAGTAAATTAGCAAATGAATTGGCAAACATGGGGGTAGATGGTCAACAAATTGAGATTCTAACTAATTCCTAAAATCCTTAGAAATACATTAGGGGAGATTTAAATGACTCAGTGCAAATAGTAGGACAATGAACCCAAGACTAGTTTGTCCACTAATAACTAATATTTGTAGTAACATCCAATATTAGGGAATGGACCTTTTATTGGAACTCATATAAATTCTTTAAATATATGGTGGCTAATTGACCTAGAACTGCCATTTCTTTGTTCCTCTTCTATCTCTAGCTTGTTGTCTCTTTCTTTTTTTTTGGTGGATTAGTATTGGTGTTTGTTTGTCATCGTTGTTTTTCTCCTTTTACCTTTGGTGTTTGTCTCTCCATTTTGTTGTCTTCTTATGTCTCTTTTCCTCTTTGTTGCCCTATTATCCACTTTGGGCTCTATTTCTTCTTTTTGATCCTTTTGTCTTTCTTTGTCTCTTCCTTGTTTAGTATGATTTTGTGTATTTTGCCTTTTTCTTTTAATGGAGGTTCTTTATTTCTTTAATATTTTCATCATCCCCTCTCCCTTTGTCTTTTCTACTTTCTTTTATGTTATTGTTATATTGTGACGTGAGTCTCTCATGTCTGCTTCGGTATAATTTTTCTTTTAGTGAGCTTTTTTACCCTATTTTCATTATGATTTTTTATCTCTCCCATTTTGGATGCTATATATAATCATTATAAATTCATACCCTGAAACAAAGTGTGGAATAATGATGGTCTCTCCTTGAAATTAGAATAATCTAGAATTTTTTATTTTTACCTTGTAAAGCTCGAATGTTAGCCTCATTTCACTCATAAGATTCTCAAAATGGATACTCCTATAAAATTGAAAGGCAAGAAGCATCATATGGCTCTAACTGGTGTGATCATAGAGGAAAGGTTGCAAGGTATTGGTAAGTTTCCCCACGATCTTGTGATAAGATAAATTATGCATGTATTTGGAGATTATTACATTTTCAATGAAGATAGAACTAGGGAAAACTTGGATATTGTGTCCATGTTCTTGGCAATGGCCATGTTTTTTTTTTAAATGATAGAGAGTTAGTTAAACAATTATGCAAAAGTATCTTTATTGGGGATGTTTTGGTAGATTTGGATAGAGTTTTAGTTAAAATATATGATGATCTCACAATTCTGAAGCCAAGGTATTATGGTTGGCTTATCTGGAAAGATAAGACAGTCCCAAAATATCCCATCTTGGACATAGAGGATTGGGACAGTTTCATAGCTAGGAAACTAGTCATTTCTCATAATTTAAACGTTCTCGTGTGGCTCTATCATATTAAGAGACCAGACAATTTGAATTGGTTTTATAATTATCTAGCTAAGGAGGGTATTCTTATAGACACATAGGTGATAGATATACTGAATGCCTCCTTTCTAAATTATGATGATCATGTGGAGAAAAAGGAGAAACTAGCTCTTGAAATAGGAAAAAGACCAAGCGCAAAAAAAGCATAATGCCTCTAAATTCAAAAGGTCAACCAAAGAATCCACATGAAGGGGAATGCCATAATGATAGGAAGGGTAAGAAGATAAAGGTTGTTGATTAAGAGAGGAGCTTTAGCATAGAGTATATATGGATTCTTGATAGTAAGTAGGGTCTGGTGTATTCTATCAAACTTATAATCATATTATAGAGTTTTGTTCAGTGTATATCAAAATTTAGGCTCGCAATCCATCTATGCCCTTTTTTGGTTTTGGTTAATATATGCTTTCTTTTGTATAAAAAAATGGACATGCATCTACATATAAATATTGTAGACTAATTATATGATAGACCCATATAATTTGGTAGTAATACATAGTCTATAGATTATATTTTGCATGGTCTTCAGTTGGCTTGTTATGGATTTTGATTATTTCAATTTTGGGTTTAGAGTTACAAGCATAGTGACAATAGGTATTTGGAGAACTTCTTTTCTATGAAATGGATGAATGATTTGGTTTTAGGCATTAATTCTTTATATATAGTATAGAGAATAAGGAAAAATAGATTTAAGGTCATGAATGAAAATGCCTGGTATCTATGAGGAAGATAAAATGTCCATAATTTGGATTTGTTATTGCTTTAGGCTTCTTTACTTGGATATGTAGATAAATCATTTGTATAGGATATGATTCTACATTGATTTAGGATTAAAATGATTCAAACTTATCTCATAATTGACATTGATGAATTCCTAACCCTAGTTTAGAGCTAGATATAAATTCAAGTACCAAAGTGTTGAAAGCAAGTTTTCATTTTTAAGAGGTAAATTAAGATATTTGTTTGTTTTACTGAGTGTTGTTATCCTCAATGGTATCTAGTTTATGGAATCTAACTTATGGGCAATGATAGTTTATTCTAATACATACTATTTTGGTTTTTTTATGAAATTTTCAATTCTAACATGTTTCTTTCAAATTGTTATGATATTAGTGAAGGATATTTCATATGCATAAAACTTGAGTTGAATCATAGACTAGTGGACATACCCCCAGTGGGTAATTGGGTATGTTCTAAGTTAGTCATTGGTTAAATCTCCTTAAGATGATATTATGTGTGATAAAGGTTGGCTATCCATGTCAAAGATTAGGAATAAATGTGAAATGGCCTTCACTTTTTATTTGTTGTTTAAACAGGGATACCCTGCCTTTAGCTTTCGCTAATATGATTTTAAGAAGATAATAGTGGGCCTGAGAACTTGAACCTTATTATATATAAACAATGGTAATGGAGTATCCAATTGACTTAATTGCATTGGTATTATTTAAATTTGGCTACTTCAGTAGGGAGGTGTTTTAAATTTGTTCAATCAGGTTGCAGTATCATGCATCTTCACTCATAAAATGATGTTTCAATTTGATTATTTTCTCAAGGTAATTGCACAAAAGATAAGGACCAAAAAGGGGGTATAAGATGCCACTTTTTTTTTTCTAAAATCAACAAACTCTAAACTTCAATGAGAAATTGAAGATAGTTAGACTCAAAATTTCAAGATTTGACAAGAATAAGAGTTGTAGTACTCTAAATATAGTTTCTAAATTACTAGTTTATTTTTTAAATGGTGGAGATTAAAGCCCTCAAGAATGGGGATCACAAAACGCGGTCCTATTTTTTATGAAAAAACATAACATAGCATCTGGTGTGCTCCCCCTGAAATGTCAACTTTTTTTTTGAATTTTTTTGACTACTCCAATGAGAAGTTAACTAACACCACATAGTTTATCATGGATTTTATAAACAAAAAATGTTTTTAAAACATTTTTGTAGCTAAAGAAGAAATCTTACTAAATTTGCAACAAGTTAATGATGAGATCTTAGAAAATGGTATGAGTGAGTCCTCCTATTAGCTCCAAAAATATTTGTAATTCTCTCTAAAGGAAATTTTTTGTAGGGAATAGACTTATTGGTGCCTAAAATTAAGAGAACTTTGGCTTCAAAATGGTGATGAAAATAATAATTTTTTTCACATGTTAGCTAAGGAAAAATGATCCTCAAACATAATTTTTTAAATTAAAGATATTTTTACTTCTATTATTTTAGAGGATGCTAAAATTAAGGAAGCATTAGTGGCATTATTTTTTAATCTATTCCTAGTACACAATTCCTTGGCTCTTGCTACATTTCAGCAAACTCAAACTCTCATGTCCAATATTTTTCTATTTTGGATCAGCGACAATTTTTTTTGTCTTTTGAAGCATTTTAGTTTGGATGAAGTGAGAAAGGTTATTTTCTCAATGCATCCGGAGAATGTTCCTAGACTAGATGGATTGACTATCCCATTTTATCAAAAGTGTTGGGATTTTGTAGGTTTTGATGTTTGGAGAGATTTTGAGGAATCAAAGGCATAATTGAGTTTGGCTTAAGAAGTTTAATGTTACTAATATAGATCTAATCATAAGATCCATAACCTATCATCATTTATATACTTTAGGCATATATCCTTTTATAACTCAATTTATAAGATTTTTACCAAGGCTATCATAGTGAGATTAGCTTCCCTTATTCTAAAGATTATTTGTCCTTGGTAAGGAGGTTTTTTTCCAAGCATGGAAATATAAAAAGGTGACCTCATTTCACATGTATTTCTTCATTCCATTTCTTCTCACAAGTTATAAGCAATGATTATAAAACTTGACATGATGAAAGCCTATGATAGGGTTAACTGGCAATTTTTTATGATCGTGATTCACCAATTTGGATTCTCTTACAAATGGTGTAGATTTTTATTATCTTACATATCAAGTGCAAAATTTTCAATTCTTGTGAATGGTTCATCATGTGGTTTCCTCTCCACTACTCAAGGTGTATGCAAAGGTGATCTAATTTCTATTGGAAAGTTGACTATACTGAAGTATATGACTATATTTAGTGTTGTCATTATGGCAACAAAGTCATATGAAGTTTTGGAGTCAATGCATATTGAAGAAGATCATAAATATGGCTAAGTATGGAAGGCTGGATAGATAGCAGAGCACCAAGTGATCAGAGCATCAACGCACGTGTGTATGACAGAGTTATGACATGCACCCTTGAAGATAATTTTGTTAATATGTATTCATGTTAAGTCTAAGAGAACATGATGATATGAGTCAGTATGAGGAAGATACAGGCAGATGAAGTGACACAGTCAGTAAGCGGCAGAACAGGACAGAGCATGAAGCTGACTATGTGTATTTTGGTTAGCGCTTGTAATAATTTTTTATAAAAGCTATGCACCCATTGTGTTTAGGTCATAGACATGTTATTATGATTGTATGTAAACACGCTTGAGCCAATTCATTTGGAAGCATTGTATGTAATAGGTTAAAGGGTCGACCTAGTAAATAATTTTGTATGCGCATATAAATAAGACATGCACCTTTATAATTCAAGCATGTATGAGAAATAGAGATTATATAAGAAGAGAAGAAGTAGGCAAAGAGTAGAGAGAATGAGATAGAGCTTTACAAGAGGCTAAAGCATTAGTGCACATAAGGAACTGATCAGACAAGCAGTGTCAAGCAATAATTCATTAAGCAGATATAGTGTGTATCTGATATCTAGAAGGTTGTAGCCTTCTCCACTCGAGCAATGAGCTCTAGAACAGTGTGTCCTCACCCCTAATAGGGTTAATTATAAAAGACTCCTAACAAGGTTTGACCCTTGACCAGGTCACTGTACTTAATGCATTGTAAAGATCAACTCCTAACAGGGTTGTAAGGTCTTCTAATAGGGATCATAAAACACAAGTGCAGTTCTTAGTGGGTGTCAATTCCCACTAGGTTTTTTACCTATTTGAGTTTCCCCATAATCATATCTGGTGTCATGTGTTATGAATGTTTATCTTATTTGTATTAATGTTCATTTCAATTACTAAGTGTTTAAGTTAAGATTCAAGAGTTTAGAAAAAGTAATAAAGTATAGAACACTAATTCACCCCCCCTCCCTTAGTGTTCCTAATCCTAACAATTGGTATCAGAGCTCTGGTCCTCTAAAGATAAGTTTAACCACTTGAGGAGATCATGGATAAGGAATAAATGAAACATCTAAAAAAGAATCTTGAAGCAGCTCTTGAAGACCTTGACAGATCTGAAAAAGAAATTGAAGAACTGAAAGAAAAGGTTAGTGGTTCTCAAGTAATCATCAAGAAATTAAGGAAGGACTTAAAATATTATTGTACAAGTGAATTAGGGATAATGATTAAAAATTTGAATGAAGAAAACTCATCTCTGAAGGATCATATTGAAGAATTAGATGAAAAGCTACTCGACAATCAAGAAGTCTATGAAGAACAAGTCAAAGAAAACAAGCAGTTAGATGAAGAACTTAGGCAAGAAAACATGAAGATCTTGGAGTTAGAAAATAGCAAGAAAAAGGTAGAATCTGAATTAACTGAAGAAAAAAGTCACATTGACAAGTTGCACATAAGTAAGGATTTTATAGAGTCACAATTGTATGCACAAAAGGTTAAAGGAGACACCAACGGTATTGGATTCAATGAAGCACAAAATTAGATCAATGACATGTGAGCAAGAAAGAAAGCATCAGAAGAAGCTACAGAAGCCTAGAAGATAGGAAATCATACTGAAGCTAAAACTAAACCACCCAAGGATGAGCGCAAGCTAGTAAACAAGACTTGTTATGCATGTAACAAGCATGGTCATATAGCAAGAAATTGTAAAGAGGTAAGACCTTTCAATAGTTATTATTATTCATGCAATAAGTTTGGTCATAGAGCTATGAATTGTAGATCAAATCAAAGAAATCAAAATTAGCAAAGTCAGAGAAGTCATCCTCAATAGAATGTAAGAAACTCTCAGAACATTACATGTCAGATATGCAATTATGTTGGTCACACAACAAGACAGTGCAGTATGGTAACCCACATGAATGTGCCAAGGAACATCAGGCCTCTAGTCATTTGTCACTCATGTAACAAGGCTGGACACATCTCTGGGTTCTATTGAACAAGAGCGCAAAGACAGGAAAGTCCTAAAAAGATAGAAAGTTCAATATTAGAAGAAGAAGGAGAAGTCAAGTTTGTGAAAGCTTCATAAGATGCGAGCTTGATTTGGAAGGAAGAAAAGAAGGATAATGTTGTTGAAATACTTGAGGATGCATCCGCAATGGACGCACCTCCTATTTATGGTTAAATGACCTTCATGGTCATAGGAGGAGCTAGATTAGCTCTATACCCATGCATGGTTGGTATACTCACCCTTAGAGTATGTGCCTTGGAAAATAACTAGTTGGAGACTATATGATGTAGTATGCAAGAGCGCACTGCCATATTGTCAGCAGAGAAGAAGAACAAAATTCACAATTAAACTCTATGTTTATGCGGCAAGCATTAATGGTGAAAAAAGTTACTTTCTAGCCATTGGAGCTTCTTCATTCACGCATTGCATTCTAAGTTGAGTGTTTGAAGAGCACTGAAGATCTAGCAGTTTGAAGTTGTGAAGCATTGCAGTGAATCTATCAGCAAAGAAAGAAGTTTGATTGTTAGAAGCCCTAGATCAACACGACGTCTCAAAAACCCTTTGAAACCTTTCAGAAGCATTTGAACAAGTAAGTCATGGATACTCCAGTTGTATTTGATGTCACTAAAAGAAAGAGATACATGTTTAAGAGGCATCCCTTTAATTCAACCTTAGATGACCTTGAAGGAGTATTTTCAAGAACCCCTATGGGCATCATGCATGTAGAAGATATACGCACCTATGTATATTGCAAAAAGGAACCGGTTGGCCTAGACAGAATTAGGTCACACCTAGACTCTATGATGAACCCAGACAAATCATTCACTGAAGAGTTCACGCACCTTGAGAATCATCTCATTATTGAATATGCTACTGCGCATGAATTTTATGAGTCCGATTGGATCAAGATATTGTTGAGCAGGATCCATGATGACCTATTTTGGATAGGTGAAGTACCAGTCAAAATCATAGCAGACCTCATTCATGAGATGATAGGTTTATCTAGGATAGGTGTCATTCTTCCAGTTGGGAAGGATGTCAAAAAATTGGTTGAACAAGCCTACAAATCTCAGAGTGACAAGCGCGGGATGACAGTTGAGCCAATTGAGGAGAAGGACATCAAATTGATGTTTATGATTCTTGGTTACAGATATCAGCATACCAACAGGGTCAATAGTGTGTCCATAGCCACTATTCTTTCAACCATCGAGATATTAAAGGAGAATGGAGAATTCAACTTGTGTGAAATATTGCATGCACGGTTGATGGATAACATAAAGGCAATCAAGCATGATAAGACCAAAATATTTAGGTTTGGGTCTTTGATAATCTACATGTTCTTTCATATAGTTGGGAAGGTATCATACTTATACCTAGATAAAAACTTACCTACAATGCATCAAATATCCCTTAAGGCATTAGTTGAGAGCACTCTAAGAGACTACATGGAGTTAGAGTTGAAAACCTTTAGGATAAAGATGCAAATGAGGTATAGGATACCTGAAAGAATTGTTGAGAAATATAAGGACAACATTTTTTTATGGTGGAGACTAACAGTACTTGTATGGAGGTTTTTGAGCCTAGAACTAAGTGGATTCATCCACTTGGCTATGAATTAGAAGAGCAAGTCTTGGAAGCCTATGCACAAGTTTTACTATCGGTGCCCAAGGATCCAAATGAGCGTAGATGGGGAACTTATGAAGAAAAGACCAGGGAAGTGGACGCAGTCTTAAACAATGTTGCAACCAAGAGGAAAGCCACCAAAACAACCTTTGAGATTTTTAAGATCCATGGTGTGACTCAAGTAGACTTGGATAAAGCCAAAGAAGCCAAAATAGCTATGCAGATTGAGAGTGCATCCTCTATAGAAGCCAAGATAGAGAAAACTGATGATATCAGTCCTACACCCATAGTTATAGTTGATGTGGAGTCTACTAAAGCATCTCCTAAGATGCCTAAGAGGAAAAAGTAAACTGCCACAAGCCACCCTTCAGCTAGAGCCACAAGAAGCAGAGCCAAGAATGCACAACCACCTCTTGAGGTAGGATTCCTACCAAGTCTTCAAGTATTAAGGTCTAGAGTGGTAGAAGAAGGAAGGTTGGATCTAATATCTAGGTTCTATGATAGATATCATGAAATTGACAAGTCTGGGATCCATGAGATGTTGATCAAATATATGATCAAGTTCAAGAAGATAGTTCTAGAACTAAAATTAGTCATCCCAGATAAATTATGGGATATTCTAGACACTCTAAAAAGACAAGCAGTAGAAGAAGAGATTAGAATAAGAGAGAAAATACTGGATGATAATCTTCCAGTATGTTCAATAGAATAAAAAGTATTATTAATGGATTTGGTGAAGCCGCACCTGAGGACAAAGATGAGAACATTGCATATAATGAACAAGGATTATGAGATAATAACCAAGGAGACTGAGAAAGTTTTGAGAAAGTATTCCTTGAATAGCACATGCAACCTCCATCTGTGCCCATCACTCAAGCATCTATTGAGAAAGTTAAAGTAGTTGAGGTCACAATAACACCGATGATAGGTCCATAGGACTTAGTGCCCTCACTAACAGTGCCTGCAGTTGAAATAAAGTATGCGCCCATGACTGCAACTCAAGAAGACAACATAATAATGATTGATAATGTGGAAATATCAATGGCAGCCACTGATAAGGATTTAGACAAATTTGAGGAAGCCTTTATCAGTACACAAGAGGCAGAAAGCCTATGTGGTGATATTTCACCAAAGCACCAAAAGGATGTGTTTATAGAAGATATAACTGGTCAAGAAGAAGAAGAGGAGAAAGAAGAAGAAGAGGAGAAAGGAGAAGAAGAAGAGGAGGTAGAAAAGGAAACAAAAGATGAAACCTTGGTTGAAATGGAAACAAGGACAAAGATAGAAGTGATGGACATCACACCTATCACTCCCATGCCTTCAGCATTATTGTTTTCAATTTTTACCTCTGACACTACAAGCTTCGAATCTTGGGGAGAAGAAGACCTAATCAAGATTAGTTTCTTTGCTATGGAGAAGGCCAAGGAAAAACAAGTGATGAGGAATCCTCTATTTTTTGAGTCAATAAACATCTTGAAAAATCTACTGCTAGCAGAGAAGAAGGTACCAAAAGTGCACTCAATGGAGGATGTCAGCAACATCCTAACAAGCTTCAAGGAAAACTTCTCTTGCCTAGAAGAATCAACAACTAAGGTAGCTGAAGACAAGTATCTTAAGAAGAGATTGGATGAGCTAACTGCAAAATTTTCACTTGACCTCAAATCCTTAAAGTTTGGTCAAGCTTCACTAAAATAATTTGCAGCCAAAGGAAGGAAACTCATAGCAAATTGCATGAATCAAGACAAGCTAACTGCAAATCTCTATAAGAAGATTCAAGAGGTAGAGGCTATGATAGATACAGTGAGGAAATCAGTAGAAGATCCCACTATAGATGTAAACATGTGTAACAATGTATACCAGGGACAAGTGGAAAAAATAGAAAAGATGGAAAAAGAAATGTCCAAGATAAGGGCAAGGCAAACACAGTTGAGAAATACTCTTGTGCCCTCACTAGATGTCTTGAATCAGAACATCAAGGAGATCAATGACACTATGGTGACATATGATCAAGGTCCAAGTACAAATTTGAAGAATATAGAGAAACTAACATATGCTGTGTGCACCCATCTCCAGACAATAGACTCATTAAAGAAATTTTGGCAGAATGAGATTGCTAACTTAAAGATAGCATACCCAGATGTCTTCACTCAATAAGTACTTGTAGATATAGTTTTTTTTTAGAACCTTTGTGATTAATGTCAAAAGGGGAGTATAGTATGTAAAAGGAAGAATATGGAGTCTTGTAAATGTTGTAAAGAATAGTACATAAAGGGAGATATAAGTTAGATTATGTATTAGCAATTTTGTATAAGTATACAGTTAGTAACTTTGCCATATTCTTGTGTTTCCATTAATGACAAAGGGGGAGTTTGTTGGAAAGTTGACTATACTAAAGTATATGACTATATTTAGTGTTTTCATTATGGCAACAAATTCATATGAATTTTTGGAGTCAGCGCATATTGAAGAAGATCATAAATATGGCTAAGTATGGAAGATTGGACAGATAGCAGAGCACCAAGTGATCATAGCATCAGCGCACCTGTTTATGATAGATTTATGACATGCACCCTTGAAGATAAGTTTGTTAATATGTATTCATGCTAAGTCTAAGAGTGCATGATGATATGAGTTAGTATGAGAAAGATACAAGTAGATGAAGTGACATAGTTAGTAAGCGGCAGAACAGGATAGAGCATGAAGCTGACTATGTGTATTTTGGTTAGCACTTGTAATAATGTTTTATAAAGGTTATGTGCCCATTGTATTTAGGTCATAGACATTTTATTATGATTTTATGTAAACAGGCTTGAGCCAATTCATTTGGACGCGTTGTATGTAATAGGTTAAAGGGAAGATCTAGTAAATAATTTTGTATGCACATATAAATAAGACATGCACCTTTGTAATTCAAGAATGTATGAGAAATAGAGTATATATAAGTAGAGAAGAAGTAGGAGAATAGAAGAGAGAATGAGATAGAGCTTTACAAGAGGCTAAAGCATTAGTGCACATAAGGAACTGATCAGACAAGCAGTGTCAAGCAACAGTTCATCCAGTAGATATAGTGTGTATCTGATATCCAGAAGGTTGTAGCCTTCTCCACTTGAGCAGTGAGCTCTAGGATAGTGTGTCCTCACCCCTAATAGGGTTAATTGTAAAAGACTCCTAATAGGTTCTGACCCTTGACCAGGTCACTATACTTAATGCATTATAAAGATCAACTCCTAACAGGGTTGTAAGGTCTTCTAATAGGGATCATAATACACAAGTGCAGTTCTTAGTGGGTGTTAATTCTCATCGGGGTTTTTACCTATTTGGGTTTCCCCGTAATCATATCTGGTGTCATGTTTTATGAATGTTTATCTTATCTACATTAATGTTCATTTCAGTTACTAAGCATTTAAGTTAAGATTCAAGAGTTCAGAAAAAGTAATAAAATATAGAACACTGATTCACCCCCCCCCCCCACCCCCCCCCCCCCTCTCAATGTTCCCAATCCTAACAATTTCACCATTTTTTCATTATCTTGGAAGAAGAACTAAGCATGACCATTACTTCTTATCATTACTCTTTACACCAAAAAGGGTTTGCTATCCCTAACACACAAATTTTTATTACCCATTCATAGTTTTCAAATGATACTAGGTTGTTTGGAGAAGCATCTGTTATTGAGGCAAAATGTATCAAAGGGGTTTTGGATAATTGTTGTGAAATATTAGATCAAAAATTTAATCCATCTAAATCAAAACTATTCTTTTTCAACTATTCTCCAACATTTTCAAAGAGACTTGTTGATATTTTTGGGTTTAAGTTACACAAATTACCCTGTAAATATCTTGGTATTCCATTTTTTACAAGAAAAAATTAGAGTTTCCTTTGGTTAGGCATCTCATCTTTGATTCAATCTAGAATATCATCATGAAAAAACTCTTGGTTATCATTTTTGGGTCATTTTATCATGATTAGATATGTGTTGTCCACCACACTAAACTATATTTTGTCAGTTCTCAAAATTCCAAATGGGACTCTTATGGATTTATATCATCGTAAAATGGAAGCACTTCCATGTTGAGAACATTTAGCCCTTCAAGTAAGTGGTTTGGGGTCATTTCAAGCACCTTGAATGGGTATTTGACTAGATCTAGTTGTTTCCCCCATGTTCTGCTTCTCTCCCCCTATTTCCAGCCACTTTCTGACAACTTTCTCTGAGAAACTAAAGACTTTGACTTTCTAGGTCAATGATGACCTAATGGGTCAAGGTCAACCTCGACCCTAACCTTGGTCATAGTCAACCTTGACTCTAACCTAGGGTAGAGTCAACCTTTACTTTGACCCCAGGTCGAAATTTTAGGTTCCAAAAGTTTTGGGATGTCAGGCTTCGGAAAAGTTTTATTTCCTGCTTCCGGGTCGGCTATTTCAGATTTCAGAATGGTAAAATCTTAAATGATATTTAATTTAGGTCCATTTCTAGGGGTTAAGGTTAATTGGGATTTAATTCTCCAATGTTGGCCTCTCTAGAATTTTGTGCCCTAGATCACTATAAAAGGAAGCCTTCCTCTCTCATTTCATCCATCCATTATCAAGAGCAAGTTTTCTCAATCAAATTTTGGGAAAGAATCCACTCGCCATTGAATTCAAGAAAGAAAGAAGGAGAAGGAAATAAAGAAATAATTCATTCATCCTCAATCATTCAAGCATTCATCAAGGAGATCCATTGTTAGCCATTGAAGCATTCAATCTCTTTGGAGCCCTCTTGTTGAAGATTTCTCCATCCACATTCATTCAAGCCTCTTCCTAGTCCAAGATCCATCCAAGATTGGTGTTGAAGATCTAATGCCATTGATTTGAGACATCCTACATACATTTCTCTATCAAAATTGGGGTTTGACCAAGGCAAACCCCCCATCCAAATAACAAAAACTATTTTTCTTGCAAGTACAGGTACAGGACTACGAATTGAAGTTCAAATTTGGTTACCCTTTTCGGTGAACTTCTGAGATCCATGAACAAAATTTTTGTCAAAGTTGTTTTAGGTCAAAGTCAACCTTTAGTGGTGGGTAAGCTTGTGCCCTGCCATTTGGGTCAAAGTCGACCTGGCTTTGAAAGACAAAAAGTTTTCTAGGTTTTCTCTGTCTCGGCATTTCCAGTCTAGAGCAGGTTGCAGAATTTCTTGAAACTGAACACAGACATCAAAAATCAGTTATTTCTAGATTTATCTTCTTTTGAGGTTAGTATTTTTCTTCTATTCATTTTAGATTTCAGGCACATAATTTTCATAGCAAAATATAAGGTTTCCTCCTTTATTCATATTCTCCATAGATTGATTCTTTTTTGCATTAACCTTTTGGTTGTTCAATTTGGATCTCTCCCTTGGGAATTTGGATTTAGAAGTGGATCTTATATTTTCCCTCTATATATTTTACATTTTTGTGAACACACTATTTCATACCCTTACAGGATTTAGAGAGTTCCCTTAGGATATTTCTTTTGAGAGGTAATGAAGACAACATCAAGAAAACCGCCTTATTAAATAGAGTTTAGATTGTTCCCCCAAGTCTTTAGACAAAGCAGGGTTGCAAAATATTGTAAATATAAATTTAGCTATAGGGGCTAAGCTAGTATGGAAAGCATTTCAAAATCCTAACACCATGTGGAATTCTATTATTTTTTCTAAATACGTGGGTGCTCCTCAATCTGAAAGAATATTTACTATGGAAAATCCCCCATAGGGTTTGCATATGTGGAATTTTATGATGCACTATAGAAAAAAATTTCTCCCCCGTCTATATTAGGTTATTAATAATGGCCAAAAAGCTTCAATTGAGGAAGAATCATGGAATGCTTACCCTCCTATTGATTCTCTTAATTGGTTTCCAGAAGCCAAAAAGATTTCACAAGATGAATGTAGCTCTAAAGTTTTTAATTATCTCACTTTGTCCCATAATCAATGCCATGTTTGGAAAGACTTTACTAATTTGAATATTATTCTAGATCAATATTCATCTTTATAGGAGCTTCTTAAAGATAGAGTGGTTCACATCTCTTAGGGATGAGATATTCTCATATGGTTTCCTTCCAAATCTGGAAAATATATAGTTAAGAAGGGGTATGATCTTCTTGATCCTAAATTGAGTTTTACTAAATATAGGGCCTTCTCTTTCTATTGTTTTTTGTTGTCCCACTCAATGGAAGAGATTTCTCTTGGTTATCTCTTTCATGTAGAATTATTACCAATGAAAAATTATCTAATCTATCAATTGTTGCACCTTTTCATTGTCCTCTCTGCAAATATGAACTAGAGTTTGTGGATCATTTATTTATTCAATGCAAATTAATTATCCTTTCCAATTTGGTCTTGGTTGCAAATTAAGATAGAATGGCATGCATCTCTATCATTTTCTCTTAGAGATGTTTTTCAATTCTAGCCTAGAATGTATGAAAAAAAACTTTCTTTGTTGCACTTTGGTCAATTGTTCCCATTGCCTTTATTTTGACCTTATGATGGGAGAGGAATAAGTAGTTTTTTTAGAAATAAAAAATTCAATTGGAAAAGTAATCCAAACCATTTAAAAATCTATTTCTAATTTAGTAAGGCTTATACATCTAAGACAAAAATTATTTCTTCTTGTTTTACCTCATGTGATCCATAGGTTATTAAGAAATGGAAAGTTATTTCTCTTCCTTTTAAAGGATCTTTGTTTTTTATATTATAATCAACAAAACAATGGTGTTGTCCCATTAGTACAATAGACCAAAGGGCCTTCAATTAGCAAAAAGATAGTAGCAACACATTAATTGCTAACTACAATATAAAAAATAACAAAATATAATGATCATTAGCATCATAAAAAAAGAGTAATAGTCCTTAGAACTCCTTGTTGGAACTATTAAAATTTTGCACATCGAGTTATCAAAACCCTAATTGATTCTATCTCAAATCTACATCAGAGAATATTCCTAAGTATTCCTAATCTATCCTAATTATCTCTAATTAAATATTATTTGGTGATAATTGATATTATTTTATTTATCCTAAGTGCAAATAATTGAATATGTTAAATATTTAATTAATTAAACTTCATTTAGCCACTTAATCATTTTAATTAGATTTAATTAGAATTATTCCTTAAATAATATTATTTATTTGACAATTAATCATAAATTCTAAAAATAATCGATTGAATATTTATTTAATTGATTAAAATCAAATTGTTAAATTTAATAATATAATTTTGGATAAAGTTTGATTAAATAATTGATTAACCCATAAATCAGTTATTTTTAAATAAAATTTGTTAAGTTGAGAATAAAACACATGGAAATTAAATAAGCTAACAATGATCTATGCAAAAATCAGAAAAGCAATTAAACTCAGAATCAACTCTTGGATTCAATTTGTTAACTTTCTAAACTCAACATGTGATTGTGAGTTGAAAAGCATATTGGAGTGATCTCAACTTCCAATCATGAGTTAAAAATTTGATTTGCATGATTTTTACTAGATATTTTTTTATAAATTTATTGATAACTTGCCAATTAATTTGAGTTAATCAAGGAGTGATTTTTGGCTTTCCATGAGTTCTCAAACCTGGATTTCTATATAAATAGGCCTCAGTCCTTCACAATTATAACGTGTAATTTTGAGAACAACGGTGCTATACTGTCGAGTTCTTGAGAGAAATTGTGCAACTTTTGAGATTCATTGCTATCATTATTGCTATCTAGATTCATTTTCATTGATATCAAGTTTTTAGATCAATTTCATATATTTTTTATTGTTATTTGCATTGAAAATCACAAAAATATAGATTAATCTTGCATCCATTTTCAATAGTTTTTACATTCAAATCCTTTGTTTAGGCTTTGCATCGTCACTGATCTCGATCAAATTCTGAGAATACCATACTCACGTCTTCTAGAAGGCAATAAATGTTGGAGATTTGCCAGCAAGCCAGTGTTGACTGTATGTTTGTCATTGATGACAACATATGGTAAGTAGCATGCGTGGAAGACTTATGCAGTAAGCTTTGAGTATATATAGCATGGACATGTTATCACTGTGATATCATAGACATAGAGGTTAATTATTAGTACAGACAGTTATATAGCAGCTTGTGTCAGCAGTGTTCCTAATAGAGTTACAGGTAGTGTTTTGTGGGTAATTGTTCATACAGTTATCATGGAGCCTTGCGCATTTAGATATGTGATGGAGACATATTAATGTTTTTATATCCATGGACGCAGAGTTTGATATGCGGTAGAAGTGAAGTTATGGAGTCGTTATTCACCAGTTGCAGTTTCTTGTGTTTATCCAGAAGAACCGACAGAGATTATATTGGTACAGGAGTTGCACCTATCATTTCAGTATGTGCGCTTGGACTAGTAATTAGAGAAGAGTTAAGAATGTTTTTTTAAGAGCGCATGATGTAATTCAGCTTGAGGAGAAAGTATCAATTAATTTGGTAGAGTTGACAGAGTGTAGCGTGCGCCTACACTTATTGATTTGAATAGGTCCCAGTTTGTGTTGCGTGCTTAGTAGAGTCGACTGAGATATTATTGGAGATTGTTATTGTTTCTCTAATATGATTTCAAGGTTGTTCTAATAGGCTGACTTGATTATATCATTTAGAGGAAAGATATTTATAGGCAGTCATTTGTGATTGCTAAGTGTGGTTCATAGTTGAATGTAAAGAGCAGAGCAGAGAGTGCGAAGTGCTGAGCCATCAGAAGAAGATCTATGTGACCAAGAAAAGAGTATATGCTATTCATTGAAACTGATCCAGATAGTAGGTCTATGCACAGTTCACCAAGATCTAGATATAGTGTGTATCTGTTAATCAAAAGGTTCCAACCTTCACCCCTTTGAGCAGGGAGCTCTCGAACAGTGTGTCCTCACCCCTAATAGGGTTAATTGTAAAAGACTCCTAATAGGGTTTGACCCTTGACCATTTCACTGTACTAAATACATTATAAAGATAAACTCCTAACAGGGTTGTAAGGTCTCCTAATAGGGATCATAAAACACTAGTGCAGATTATTAGTGGGTGTCAATTCCCACTGGAGTTTTTACCTATTTGGGTTTCGCCATAACCAAAAAATTTGTGTTGTGTTCAAGTGTTCTTTCATTGTGTTTATGCTTAAATTTTAAGTATACTTAATTGGATAAAGAATTGAAACTTGTAGATAACTGATTCACCCCCCCCCCCCCCCCCCCCCACCCCCCCTCTTAGTTATCTCTTGGGACTATTTCTAACAATTGATATCAGAGCCAACTGCCTCAGAGAGAAATTTTAACAGCTTGAGGTTGATCAGATGGCATTCTTTAGAAAAGATAGTCCAAAGTTTGATGGAGAAAACTATCTTGATTGTAAGAACAAAATGGTGACACACTTGCAATGCATTGCTTTTAAAGTTTTTGAAGTGTCTATCAAAGAAGTTAAGATCCCCTCTCTAGAAGATCTTGAAAAGGATGATGCTATTGGAAAGCAAAAGGATTTTTTCCATCAGAATGCAATAGCCAAAGAAGCCCTTATTAGTGCCTTATCTGATGGTGAGTTTTTAGAGATAAAGAAAGTAGACACAACCTACAAGATATGGAAGCACCTAGAAGACATGTTTGAAAGAGATACTCAAGAAAAGAATGTGTGCAGAAAGATATGGAAGAAAAGATACAATGCATTAGAGATGCTACCTAAAGAAGACATCAGAGCTTACAACCAAAGGATTAATGAAGCAGTTTTTGGAATCAAAAATAATGGTGGAGAGATCACAGAGGAAGACATTATGGATAAGTTGATGACTACTCTTACAGCAGAGTATGAAAATAAGATCAACATCCTTGATGAGACCATCCAGATTACATCAAATTTCAAGAGAGAGACCTTGATCAACAAAATTTCAGCTTTTGAGATTTCAAGATTGAAGACAGAACCTAAAAGTGAGACAGCCTTCAAAGCATTAGTCTATGGTAAGAAATATGTAAACACTTCTAGTAATTTTGATAATGATGATGATGAAGAGAAAGCACTAGATGATTTCATTACTATGATTGCTAGAAGAGAAAAGAAAGGAAAAGGAAAATACGAAGGTCAATTGCCATTCAAATGCTTTTCATGTAATAAGATTGGTCACTTTGCATCTAAGTGTCCTACAAGAATTAAGAAGTTCAAAAATAACTACAAGCCTAAGTATACAAAGGAATGTTACTATGTTGGAGATGGAGTATCAGATGATGATTCAGCTGAAGATGAAATTGGATTCATTTCTCTTATGGAGAAGATGCATGATTAGATGGATCATGAAGATGAGAATAAGGAACAAGAGCTAGCACTAATTTCACAAGCGGACATAAGAACTGATTGGATTATAGATAGCGATTGTTCACATCACATGATAGGTGATAAGGATATATTTGTTCATCTGGACAAGTACAATGGTGGCATGGTTAGATTTTGTGACAACACTCCTAAACCTATCATTGGTAGAGGAGCAATTACTTTGGATGAAAAGAACAACACTGATGATGTTCTTTATGTAGATGGCTTAAAGCATAACCTTCTTAGTGTTGGGCAGTTGCTTAACAAAGTTTATCAGTTGGAGTTCAAAGACAACAAGCGCATCATTAACAACAAGGATGGTGTAATGATTGCATTAGGTTCAAAGACTAAAGGTAATGTTTTTCAGCTTAATTCAGAAGTAAGTTGTTTTGTTGCTAAAGTAGATGACAATTGGCTATGGCATAAATGACTATGTCATATCAATTTTGATAACATAGTAAAGAAAAGTAATGTAAAGGTAGTAAGCTATCTACCTAGCATAGAAAACCCAGTTGATACTATATGTAGGGAATGTGTAATGGGAAAGAATGTGAGGAATTCATTCAGAAGCAAGCATAATTCAACAGAGAACAAGTTGGATCTAATTCATACAGACCTATGTTGACCAACTCAAAAAAGATCATACTATGGTGAAAGGTATTTCATTTTGTTTTTTGATGATTATTCTAGAATGATGTGTGTTGCATTCTTAAAAGATAAGTCAGAAGCATTTGAGAAGTTCAAGATATTCAAAGCTAAGGTTGAGAATGAATCTAAACTAAAGATAAAATGTCTGAGATCGGATAGAGGATAATTCACCTCTAAAAAATTCTATGAGTACTACGAAGAACATGGCATAAAGAGACAGTTAAGTGCACCTAGAACCCCTCAACAGAATGGGATTGCAGAGAGAAGGAATAGGATCATCCTAGATACAGCGTGCACCATCATGATTGAAGGAAAAGTTGCTCAGACCTATTGGAGAGATGCAGTCAGTACAATAGTCTATACCATAAATAGGATACAATTGAGGCCTGGTGCAGACAAGACACCTTATGAGCTATGGTTTGGTAATGTTCCCATAGTAAAATACTTCAGAATCTTTGGAAGCAAGTGCTACATCAAGAGGGATGAAGCAATAGGCAAGTTTGATGCTAGAAGAAATGAAGGTATTTTCCTTGGTTACTCTACTAAAAGGAAAGCTTATAGATGTTTCAATTTGAGATTGAAGAAGATCATTGAAAGTGCTCATGTTAAGATTGATGAAAAGTTTATGGTTCAAGAAAGATATCATGATTATGCACCCATGATTGAAGAAGAACCTTGTCCTTCCACTAGTGAGACAATTATTGAAGAGATGTTTAACAGTATTGATGTATTATTCAATGAACCTGAAACAAGTAAAGAAGAAACTCAGAAGGAAGATGAGACAATATCACCTAAAGTTCCAAAGTTTACATCTAGATATCACAATAAGAATGACATCATCAGAGATCAGAGTGGCAAATTTACAACAAGATCAAAAGCAAAGATTCAGCAAACAATGAAGTGGTATGTTTACTATCTCATATTGAACCTTTAAGTGTTGAAGATGCATGTAATGATTTAGATTGGCATAATGTTATGAAAGAAGAACTAGATTAGATTATTAAGAATGATACTTGGGAACTGGTCCCAAGACCTAGTGATAAGAATGTAATTGGAACAAAGTGGTTATGTAGAAACAAGATGAATGAAGATGGTAAAGTAGTAAGGAATAAAGCAAGTTTAGTATGTAAGGGATATGCACAAAGAGAAGGTATTGATTATTCTGACACATTTGCACCTATGAGAAGATTGGAAGCCATTAAGTTATTTCTATCTTATGCGACATTCAAAAACTTCAAGGTCTATCAAATGGATGTTAAATGAGCATTCTTGAATGGAGAGTTGAAAGAAGTATACATTGAGAAGCTAGAAGTATTCACCTTATCAGATAGGCCTAATACAGTATGTAGATTGAAGAAAGCCCTCTATGGACTTAAGCAAGCCCCTAGAGCATGGTATGAGAGACTTGATGGATATCTAACAAAATTGGATTCAAGAAAGGAGTAGCAGATTGTAATCTATTTATAAGAGAGACATCTGAAGGTCTACTACTTGTAGCTATATTTGTTGATGACATTATCTTTAGGGGTAATGAAAAACTTGGTGCAGAATTTTCTAAGGAGATGCAGAGCGAGTTTTAGATGAGCATGATTGGTCCTATCAAATACTTTTTGGGATTAAATGTGTAGCAAACAGAGAAAGGTATTTTCATAAATTAGTCCAAGTATGTGAAAGAAATATTGAAGAAGTTCAACATGGATGATTGCAAACCAGTGGGTACACCTATGATAACAGGGTGCAAGCTTACAAAAGAAGATGATTCTCCACTAGTAGATATAACATTGTATAAGTTTATGATTGGTAAACTCATATATCTTACTCAAACTAGACCTGATATTTCCAATGCAGTTGGCATAGTTGGAAGATTTGCAGAAGAGCCTAAACAAAGTCACCTCATGGCAGTAAAGAGAATATTCAGATATCTGCAAGGCACTATAGATTATGGTCTTTGGTATCCTAACTCAGAGAATGTTGAGCTTCATGTATATACAGATGCAGATTGGGTAGGATGTGTGGATGATAGAAAGAGTACATCAGGAGGAGTAGTATTTCTTGGTGATAGACTAGTCACTTGGACAAGCAAGAAGCAGAATTGTATTTCTCAGTCAATAGTAGAAGTAGAGTATGTTACAACAGCTTTGAATTGTTCTAAAATTGTTTGGATCAAGCAGATGATAAAGAATTTTGGTATTCAGATTGATTATCCTATTGTTATTCATTATGATAACACTAGCACTATCAACTTGTCAAAGAATCCTGTGATGCATGCAAAGACAAAACACATAGAGATCAAGTATCACTTCCTAAGAGAGAAAGTGGCAGAGAAAGAAGTCAAATTGGATTATGTGAGTACAAAGGATCAGCTAGCAGATATTTTCACAAAGCCTTTATTGAAGGATACTTTTGAGTATCTCAGGGAAAAGCTGGGAGTAATTCCCTTCCTTGATTCTGATTAAAGAAAGTGGAGAGAGCATCAGTCCTTAGTGACTGATGGATGGTTGACTACTCTACTTCAAGATTAGTATTGGTGCTTCAAATGTTTGGTGCCCTTTTCCATTGATGTCAAAGGGGGAGTACATACAAAATTAAGAAAGAGCAATACATAGCAACAATGAGGAGCAGTATTCAGAAGCTGTTTAGTTGAGGAAATGGAGACTATTAAAAAATGTTACAATAGATGGAGGACTCATCCTTGGGGGATTTTTTATGAGGAAATGGAGAATGTTATAAAATAATTGTTCATTTGGATTGGTGGTGTTTTTCATTCCATATGTTGCCATCAATGCCAAAGGGGGAGATTGTTGGAGATTTGCCAGCAAGCCAGTGCTGACTGTATGTTTGTCATTGATGACAACATATGGTAAGTAGCATACGTAGAAGAATTATGTAGTAATCTTTGAGTATATATAGCATGGACATATTATCAACATGATATCATGGACGTAGAGGTTAATTATTAGTACAAACAGTTATATAGTAGCTTGTGTCAGCAGTGTTCCTGATAGAGTTACAGGCAGTGTTTTGTGGGCAATTGTATATACAGTTATCATGGAGCCTTGCACATTTAGATATGTGATGGAGACATATTAATGTTGTTATATCCATGGATGTAGAGTCTTATATGTAGTAGAAGTGAAGTTATGCAGTCGCTATTCACTAGTTACAGTTTCTTGTGTTTATCCAAAAGAGCCGACAGAGATTATATTGGTACAGGAGTTGCGCCTATCATTTCAGTATGCACACTTGGATTAGTAATTAGAGAAGAGTTAAGAATGTTTGGTTAAGATTTCATGATGTCATTCAGCTTGAGGAGAAAGTACCAGTTAATTTGGTAGAGTTGATAGTGTGTAGCGTGCACCTACACTTATTGATTTGAACAGGTCCCAGTTTGTGTTGCGTTCTTAGTAGAGCCAACTGAGATATTATTGGAGAGTGTTATTTTTTCTCTAATATGATTTCATGGTGGTTCTAATAGGCTGACTTGATTATATCATTTAGAGGAAATATATCTATAGGCAGTCATTTGTGATTGCTAAGTGTGGTTCATAGTTGAATGTAAAGAGCGGAACAGAGAGTGTGAAGTGTTAAGCCATCAATAGAAGGTCTATGTGACCAAGAAAAGAGTATATGCTATTCATTGGAACTGATTGAGATAATAGTTCTATGCACAGTTCACCAAGATCTAGATATAGTGTGTATCTGTTAATCAGAAGGTTGCAGCCTTCACCCCTTTGAGCAGTGAGCTCTCAGACAATGTGTCCTCACCCCTAATAGGGTTAATTGTAAAAGACTCCTAACAAGGTCTGACCCTTGACCAGGTCAGTGTACTAAATGCATTGTAAAGCTAAACTCCTAACAGGGTTGTAAGGTCTCCTAACAGGGATCATAAAATACTAGTGCAGATTATTAGTGGGTGTCAATTCCCACCAAGGTTTTTACCTATTTGGGTTTCCTCGTAACCAAAATTGTTGTGTTGTGTTCAAATATTCTTTCATTGTGTTTATGCTTAAATTTTAAGTATACTTAATTGGATAAAGAATTGAAACTTGTAGATAACTGATTCACCCCCCCCCCCTTCTTAGTTATCTCTTGGGACTATTCCTAGCACTAAATTGCCTGATTGATGATATAGGATTTAATTGCTTATTTTCTTATCATTGATCAATAATTTTTTATTGATGTGTTGTGTCTTTTGAATAGGTATAATTTTTACACACACATTTTTGGCGCCCACCATGGGGCCCGATATCGGGTTTCACATTTTCATTTTTCATCAATTTTCTAATTATTTTCATCAAGTTCTTAATTTTTGAAGTTTTCCATACAATCTCGTACGACAGTTTGCAAAGTGTCGTATCAAAAGTCTATGTCTATCATATGACAGATGACATTCCTAATTTGTTGTACCATTTGTAATACATTATCGTATCAGAGTTGAATTGTTGTATCTGTATGTACACATTGTCGTATCAGAACTAAAGTGTCATATAGGTTGAGGTATGTTGTCGTATGACATTTCATACTAGAATTTCAATTGTTGTATTAGTTTTTTCAATCAATTTTTGAAGTTTTTGCTCTTAAATTTGATTGATTTCTAATCCTAACACTTGTTGTTTGCTTGTGCATGATTGTTTGAGACAACCTAATTCTTTTTGCAGGATGAGAGATAAAGACCTAAGCATTAAGACCTACCTTTTGGCCTATTCTTGTCTTGACCTCTAAGCCCTTGTTTATCATAAACCCTTTCAAAATTCCCTAGCCAAAGAAAGCTCATTCAACAAAAATTTTTGACATGTGGTTTTGTAGGTTACCAAATTTTCATCAAGCAAATATTATGTTTGCTTAGAATCTATTTTCATAGGCACTTAGATAATTAGTTATGTGTGTCATATTACATGTGGTAGATATTGAGGGGATTATGCTCTTCTCTTTTCAGAGAATCATAAATCTAGAAGGTATCTCCCCCTTGGCAATGTGTGTACTGTCTTTGGATTAACTCTGTTTGGCATGTCTTGGATAGGGAAAAGGACAAGGCTAGGGGATTATGCTCTTCTCTTTTAGAGAATTAGAAACCCAAATCCTATGGTTCCCAACCTCACATTTCATTTAATCCTTTAGAGGGCCTATTGGTGAGGTAAAAATCTCCCAAGAACAACCCAAGTGGGGACAAGTCTTAAGCTGACTCTTCCACCCCACTATAAAATTTGACCCTTCCTTGAGGTTAAAGCCTCAAAAGGCATAGTTGCACTTGTTCCTTGGATTTATTCCATGAACATGCTTGGATTTTATGTAGAGCAGAGCCACTTCAATCTTACTTGCGAGACTACATAGGTCTGAGTACTCATAGGGCTATACACCTCAATCCTTCTTGCGGGACTATGGGAGACAGTTGTGAACGGATGCCTTGATTAACAGCGTAAGCTAGTTTGCTATCGATCTACCTCCAAAGAATTTTTAGTGCTTGTGCAAGGTGAATAGTAATCACCCCAAGAAACTCATCATATCAAGCCCTCCTTGACATTTGAACTTGGTTGATATGGGCTTCAACATCCATTGCATGTTGTTGGACTGCCATATTCTGAGGAGTCATTAAGTGTGTTCCTAAGTCAATGAGCAAGTAATACATCTCTTCTCCTAGTTAGGTTAAGCTAGGTGTGTTTGATTCTTTGAGTCATTTCCCATCTATTTTTTGTGATTGTGAGCCTATTGCTATGTTAAACATCCTTAGACAATCCAATACACACTGATGGGGAGGCTAGGATAGACTAGCTCAGTCTATGCCCCTGATCCTCTCTAGGATCCAGGTGTTCTTCTAACACCCCTGATGGTCTATAGGCTTCCTTATCTCTCCAAGGACGCCCTGAACTACCTAACCTACCCACCAAGTCAAACTAGCTCATCTACCAACATATCAAGCTTAGCTCTTAGACACTATCCCTTACATAGGCTCAATAAGGGTCTTTTTGGCTTCCAACTCTTTCCCAAACTCCAACAATGAATTTTATAAGTTCCAAGATGTTTTTAAGGCATTTTTCACCTATTCAATGCATTGGCTTAGTTGGGTCTTTACCTGATTTAGGAGTTACTTTGTATTTTAGGGCTACAAGGAAGTGCCAATTAGGCCTCCTTCCAGATTTGTAGGACCTATAACTCTTCCTCTGTACAGAATCAAAATTCCTATCCTAAAGGAATTTCATTGAAAATGCCTAACCCTCAAATATTTTTGAGGTCTTGAGTGCCCATCTGACCGTACAGTATTTTTGGCAAATGTGAGGGTTTTAAGGGTTTGGAGGACTTCTCACTATCCTAGTCTTCAACAAAACCTTTCCAAAACTCTTCAAACCTCCTCCTTCACATCACTTCACCTTTAAACACTCTTCTTCACTTCCCCAAAGGTATTTGTCTTGGAACTCCCTCCTCTGTCACCTGGCGCACTTTGTTTGCTGACCGCTCCTAGCCGGACTGTGCATAGCTTGCCTAGGGCTTTGTTAAGCACCTGGTTGCACCTGCATTTTGGGCCCTTACTTGCACATATATACAAGGTAGGGTCTACACTACCTGATCCCAAAGTTCCATGGAGTTACCATGGTGGGGATAGGAGCTACAGGCCCTACTCCATCAGTGCCACCAAACTGAACAGTGGGTTGTCAAGTTTGATAAGAAAAAGAAAACAAACTAAACACACAAAAACCTAATCTAAAATGTTGATAAATGAATTAAAACAACACAATATAACTATGCAAACATGAGGTATCATCAGTAGTACACCATTCCAACACTTCAAGACATGAAAAATGACTGTCAAACACTAGTTTAGTCTATACAGCCTGCTATTTCTGTACAGAATCATACCAAATGACATCCAACCTCCATATTAGGGTTTGGTAGGTCTTTTATAATCTTATCCTCAGGGTGAGTGTTTAGTTAGGGCTTTTTAGCCTCTTAGCATGGTAGGCAATACAAAGAGAAAAGTTGCTAGCAACTTTTGAACAACTTTTAGTTGCTTGAACAGCCTTTGTTCACTCATTACAAAGGACCATTTTTAGGCCTCCTAAAGCACACATGTTCTCATATCTTAACCAAACACTTATCCCTAGACCTCTAACTCATAGCAAAACAAAGATCTCAAGATGACAACATTTCTTGAGTCAATGTGCCATTCCTAATAGGAAGACCACCTAAACTTCTAGGACTTGGACAAAGCCTAGACACACAAAATGAGCCAAAACTCCTATTGACTCTTATTTTAATTACAAACTTCAATTAAGAAGTGCTTCACAACAAAATTTGATTGGTGGGAGCCCTTAGAAGGGTGCTCCTACACCACACATAGATCTTGAAAATTGGACAGCAAAAATAAGAACCCAACTGAGACCAAAAACACCAAAAATCTAAAAAAATTAAAGCAAAATCCTTTTCTAGTGTCAACCGTCATCTGGCCCCAGCAATTGTCATATGACAATTACTCAGATCCTGCAAGTGTCGTATCAAAAGCCCCCAAGTGTCGTACATGAAGCTATATAGTGTCATACGAGAGTTGTCAAGAATCCCAAACAAAAATAATCCTTGGTATCAATTATCATACGAGATTCTGCAAGTGTTGTGCCAGACCCAATTTTGTGTCGTACGAGCCTGGATATTGTCATACAAAAATTTGCACAAATTACTTGAAAAAACCCTAATTTTGTCAAAAATCCAGTCAACTTTTAGCCCTGGTCAAAATTTTGTCAAAAAACCCACTGTTTCAAGAACTGAGCGGAGAAACAGAAAAATCATCTTATTTTCCTGAAGTGATCTATTTTGCTTGATTTGTCATCATGTTGATTGATCTAAATCATGTTTCATTCTATGTCAAAAATCTTGTCAAGACAATCTCAATCTATCAATGGCTAAGTGTTGTGAATTCGTGTCCACCATCTTTTGGGCATCTACCCATACATCTTAGGCATAGTATCCTTCTCTTACGTCCAATTCTACCTTTTTATCAACAATCCAATCCAATCTTGACAAGGTTGCATCACTTGATTATTCCCAAATTATATTATCAGTTAGTTGTCCTATCTTTCTCCAAGATTCACCTAAAGGTTAATAGTGGAAACTAGAGCTTCCTCACACAGAAAACCAAGAGAATATCCAAAGACATCACCCTCATCTTCTCTTATTGTTTAGTCTCTTCATCAACCTTATGATCACGATCTTTATGAAGAAGATGAACTAGGAAATTTGTGCTTAAAAAGGAAGTCACACAACTCCTTCTGAATCAATGCAAGATATCAATCAACGCGTTGCTATATCTCACAAAGTAGCTAGCCATGGCTCACAAGGCCATGAATCTGATGAGGGTAGGGCTCAGAAATCCTCACCTTCCAAAATTGCACAATACCAAGATGATGATCTCTTCAAGAAACTCATGAAGCATTTCCTATGAGAGGATAAAGAGACATACTTCCTTGAATTGGCCCAAGAAGGGGCTAAACTTCCTCACAATTTTAACGCTGAAGATATTGTAACACAAGAGGAAGAGACCCTATCACCACCATGATAATATAGATGCATGTTATGCAAGTCACAATCAATAGACTGGAAAAATAGAAAGAACCCAAAGAATTCTCTATGGATGCCCTATGTTCATTTCCACTTGATCGAAGCATATATATGTCACCATTCCCAAAAGGGGTGGAATTGCCCAAATATGACAAATACAATGTAAATTCAGATCCTCAAGATCATTTCATGGAGTTTTGCACTCTATCCATGGAGTTCATGCATGAACCAATGTACTTAATGCATCTCTTCCCATGATCTTTGGGAGGATCAACCATCAACTGGTTCTCCAAAATACCTCCAACCATCAAAACTTTTGAGGAGTTAATCAAACTATTCTATCAACAATAATCCTACAACATCCAACATCCAGTTACCATGGTTGACATCTATAACCTAAAATAGAGAACAGGAGAACCCTTTTTGACTTTCCTCAAATGTTGGAGGAATAATTTCTCACTATATCCTTGACAAATTCTGGAAAAAGAGAAACTAGAAATCTTCATCAACAATCTAATTTCGGAGATTAACTATCATCTTCACATGCAAAATCATACTTTATTTGACAAAATGGTGGATAGTGCTAGGAAAATAAAGGGCGTACTTGTTTGCAAGGGGGATATCTCACTTCATAAAGAAAATAAGTATGATTCAAGTTCCAGTTCCAATAACAAAGATAAAGTCAAATTTTGGAACAAGAATAAAAATGTTGTCACAAATAGTGTTGTCGATCACATCAGTGCTCCACCCAAAGCACCAACATTTAATCTCACTATTGGTACTCAAGCTATAAAAGCCTCAGAGAAGTAGACAACTGAGCTTACTAAAAAGCCAAATGAGTAAAAGTCATGGGTTATAAAACCAAAATGCGAGTTCAATCCTTTGGGTGAGTCCTTGGAATCTGCCATGAGAATCTTATTGGAAAATAACATCATCACGTTACCTAAGATCAAACCATATGACCCTGAAGTCAAACCTAAATGGTGGAAGGAGATCGATTTCTATGATTTCCATTGAAACAAGGGTCATAAAACCAACAACTGCATGCATCTAAAATATCTTATTCAAGACAAAATTGACGTTGGAGAAATTGTGATTGACAACCATAAATCCAATAACAATCATATGGCATTCACAAAACCTTTTTTAAAACACACTCAAGGAGATACATCTTCTAAACCAAATGTGGGTGCCAAGGTCAATTACACATAGTCCGATAACAATGACATCATCAACATGGTAGAGCCATGTGCATCCCAACATTTCAATGTTATCACCATTGTCAAGAAGGACAAAGAGAACAGATCAACTAACGTCATCACTCGATCTTAAGCTCAGGTAACTCTTCCAAGACCAAACTCGGGTTAATTAGATGCCCTAAAGGTGTCATTCAATCTTGCATCTGGATCTAAACAAAGGACTAATCCTAAAGCTTCCAATTCTAAAGAGTCCAAAATGACATCCTACAACATTATCCAACAACTCCAACACACAAATGCAAAGATATCTATATTTGAGTTGTTCCAAATCTCTCCTACTCATCAAGTTGTCCTAGACAAATCTCTCATCAATTCCAATGTTCCAAAAAATCTTGATCTTGATTGATTTCAAACCATGGTGGGTCATTTGACTTCTCCTCAATACATTTCCTTTTTAGAGGAAGATGACAATTCACTAAGTCATCCGCATAATCATCCCTTGCATATTGAGGTCTTAATTGAAAACTGTCATGTCAAGCATGTTTTGATAGATGGAGGGGTTGGTCTAAACATTTGTTCTTATAAACTGATTATACAACTGGGATTGTCAGAAGATGCTATTGATCCTAAAAAGAAAATAACCATCAAAGCATATGACGAGCAAGAAAGATCCTCCAAAGGAGTCATTTTTCTACCTATTAGAATGAGACTTGTCATCAAATATATCACCTGTTAAGTCTTGGATCTCCTGTTGGCCTATAACATCCTCTTAGGAAGGCCCTGGATTCACTAAATACAAGCTATTCCATCAACGCAACATTAATGTGTCAAATTTCCCTATGATGGAGTAGAGGTCACTATACCAGCAGACATGTCTGCATCTTGCAATGCTTTGAAGGAAAGTGTAGACAAACTTGTCCCACACAACAAAGAGTCTTCTACCAAACAAAGCAACTTAGTGTCCACATCAAAAATGGAAGACATAGCCAAGGAAGTCAAAATAAAAGATACAGGTATTGGAGAATACAAAATAGAACTGGTTATATCTCTTACATCTCTCCCACCTTCACCAAAGTCTTATGGGTTACATTCAGAGAAAATGAAACCTACAACTAAAGAACCACAAGTTATCTTTGATGGGAGTTTCATTACAAAATAGGTGTCCAAACAAGAATCAGATGAAGAAGAAGCTATCCTATCTTGGTTATATAGAGATGAATCTTAGTTACAAACAGTTTAAAAGTGTGACTCTACATCACCTAAGGTTCCTTCAAAATCATATGGGCTAGGACACAAGCTAATGTCTAAAATGGGATACACTAGAAAAGGACCTCTGGGAACAAGAGGCAAAGGTATCATCAAACCCATTGAACATTGTGTATGAACAAACAAAGATACTACATGCATAGGTTATTAGAAGAAACCTTTCCATCTCAGTAGAAACTCCATGCGTGTCATAGAACAAATAGAACCAGAGACGGATACTCAACAAAAGGAATCAACACATCATTCAGATAGTGATGATTTAGACACAATAGATGTTTTTCCTTATGAATGCATACCTCAACATATACTAGATCTTCTTAATGATGAAAAGAAACTGAAGGAAAGATTCAACATAGTAGATAGATAAGAACCTACTACTGCACAAAAGATAGTCACAACACAAGAACCGACTGATCCTGAAAATAAACAAGAAGGAGAAGGTATACCTGTCACAATCACTAAAAATTTGGGATAATCTAGTGATTCTAAGAAGGATTCCCATGAATATGAATTCCATTTAAACTCTGAAGGCAACCCTACTTGGGGAATTTACCCTGATTTCACACATGTTCTTGACTTTCCCAAAGATCCTGATGAGGAATATAATGACTATGAATGGGGAATTGTTCCAAAAGAAGATGAGCTCATAACATAAAAACATGTAGATATTATTCACTAATACACACCTACACCTGATGTGAGTCTAGACCTAAATGATGGACCTCGTGAGTTTGATTCACTTATTACTAACGTAGGATCCAACAATGACGTTGAGACACTTAATGAATTGAATATCTTGAGTAGTAATATCACCTTTGAATTAAAGATTCAAATCATAACCAATGATGACAACACTGTGTGTGTGAACACTATTAGCCAATCCTTCCCTCCAATTACCATCCAACATCCCGAACTTATTGACCAACCATCCAATGATCTAAGCCAATACATCCATACTTTCCAAATAGATTATGCTCTAGCATGATACCTAAAAATGGTATAACCCATGACGACTTCCATCAGTAAACCTAGCGTCAACATGATGGATTGGGATATCAAGTATCTTAGTCAAAAGAATAAAAGAAAAAGAAACAGGAGCTCTAAGGGTGAAAACCATTATGTGGCAATCTTAGAGCAAAAAATAGCAAAAATAAAAGACGTATCCGAAGGTGAAAACCTCTTTTAGGCACCTAAAGATGAGATATTTGATGTCCTTCTGAGTCATTTACAGAACAGGTCACCAATTTTGATAGAACCAACTCAGCCTATCAATCTGGGTACAACAGAGGAACCTTAATTGATTCATGTTGCACAATCTCTGTCAGAAGAAGAAAACTAGGCATTTACCAAGTTCTTAACAGAGAAAAAGATCAAATTTGCATAGAAATATTCAGATATGCCAGGATTGGATCCTAATCTCATCATGCATCATCTCTCTATCACTCTAGGAGTTAAACTAATCAAGCAAAAGTTGTGTAAAATGCATCCTCATGTTGCACTCCTTGTCAAAGTTGAGCTAGAGAAATTACTCAAAGCCAGATTTTACCTGAGTCATAGACTATGTTGAATGGATCTCAAACATCATTCCAGTGTCAAAACCAGATAAATCTATCAAAGTATGCATAGATTTTAGAGATGCAAACAAAGCATTCCCTAAGGATGATTTTCAACTACCAAATATCGATATGATAGTGGACATGACTACGGGATTTGAAATGTACTCTCTAATAGATGGCTTCTCTAGATACAATCAAATAAAGATAGCTCCAAAAGATCAAGAGAAGGCAACTTTCACTTGTGCATGGGGTACTTTCTGCTAGAATGTAATGCCATTTGGTCTTAAGAATGCTGGTGCAACTTATCAAAGAGCCATGACATCTATCTTTCATGATATGATGCATAAGAATATGGAGGACTATGTTGATGACACCTTGGCTAAATCAATGAAAAAATCCAAACATCTAGCTAACTTGGGTACAATACTAGATAGAATAGAAAAATTTAGTCTCGAACTAAATCCTAAGAAATGTGCCTTTGGTGTTACTTTAGGGAAGCTTCTCGGATACATTGTTTCAAAGAAATGTATAGAAGTAGATCCAACAAAAGTTAAAGCAATCGTGGAGATGCAATCTCCTAAGAACATTAGTCAAATGCGTACCTTACAAGGAAGGGTAAAATCTATTAGACACTTCATCTCTCAGCTAGTTGATATATCACAACCTTTCACTAAAACATTGCATAAAGGTGTGACTTACAAATGGAGTGAGGAATGTGAGAAGAATTTCAATCATATCAAACAATACTTGGAAAATCCACCAATTCTCATGCCTCCTATTGAGAGAAATCCATTTATATTGTATGTCTCCACAACAGATACATCACTCGGAGCATTATTGGTGCAACATGATGAGAACAAATGAGAAAGAGCTATATATTACATCAACAGAACCTTGGTGGCTTATGACAAGAACTATTCTATGATAGAGAAGGTGTGTCTAGTTTTGATCTTTGTATCACATAAACTAAGGCACTACATGTTGGCTCATACAACAAACCTAGTAGCAAAGATTGATCCACTGAAATATTTGTTAAGTAAAGTTTCCCTCACTAGTAGATTAGAAAAATGGGTTATGCTCCTAAGTGAGTTCAACATTGAGTATGTTGAACGAAAAGCCATCAAAGGACAATTCATCACACATCAACTAGTTGAAGCTCCAATGTTTGATGATCAATCAATGTAAATGGAATTTCCAGATTCCTCCATCATGTACCTATCCTCTAGAACATGGTCGTTACTCTTTGATGGATCTTATACACAAAATGGATGTAGAGCCGGTATATTGTTTATCATGCCACAAGGTTATTCAATTCCAAAATCATTTAGAATCAAGTTCCCTTGCACCAACAACGTAGCAAAATATGAAGCTTTGTTAAATGGAATGAAAATAGCAATCAAATGGAGAGTAACAAAACTACACATTCATGGAGACTCACAATTAGTCATTCATCAAGTCAATGATGTGTATCAAACAAAAGATGAAAAGCTCATTCCATACAAGTGCATGGTAGATGATCTTAAGAAGTACTTCATTTCTATAACATTTGAACATATACCTAGAATGGATAATAAGGAAGCTAATGCTATGGAAACACTATCATCTCTTCTACAATAGCCAGAACATGAGCTATGCTATGAGTTCCTAGTGGAAGCATTGTCATTCCCTACCTATGATTGCCTAGAAACCTACATGATCTGCACCATTGTTGGTCATGATTCCTCATGCTACAAGAATATCAATTCCTACCTTCGAGACCAAATCATTTTCGATACCTTTAATTGTCATGAAAAATGTTACCTTATCCGAAATACATCATGGTATGTCATCATTAGTAATAATCTATACAAATGAAGTCCGAATGGTACACTCCTTAGATTTTTAGAACAGGAAGAGTCACAATGCACATTAGAGGAAGTCCATGAAGGTATTTGTGGGTCACATTCCAATGGTCTAACATTAGCTCAAAAACTCATTAGGGTAGGTTACTATTGGTCATATATGGAGAAAGAGGCTGTGAAATATGCTAAGAATTGTAAAAAATGCCAAGTACATGGTAACTTGATTCACACACCAGGAAGAGATTTGATTCCCTTTACAACACAATGGCCTTTTCAACAATGGACATTTGATCTCATAGGAGCCATCTACCCACATTCATCAAATTGTCACACCCATATCATCATAGCAATTAATTACTTTACAAAATGGGTTGAAGTAGTTCCTTTGACATAAGCAACTGACAAACCAATTTCTATGTTCATTCTGAATTACATCATTTATCGGTACGGTATCCCACACTCCATCTCATAGATAACAGAGGCCAATTCAAGAACAAGGACCTAGATTCCTTATGTTCCAAATTCAAGATAACTCAACATTCATTGTCTATTTATTATCCTCAGGGGAACGAACAATCTAAAGCATTTAATAAGAATTTACTAAAAATCTTGTACCGCACAGTCAACAAAACATGGTGAGATTGGCATATAATGATAAATCCAGGTCTTTGGGCTTACATAACAAGTATAAGAATGCCCACCGGGGCTACTCTATTCACTTTAGTATATGGGACTAAAGCGGTACTACCTATAGAGGTTGAAATCCCATCACTCATAATTAGAATGCATGGTTTGGTAATCGATGATGATTATAGAGTATCCAGGTTACAAGAACTTGAACTACTAGATGAGCAAAGGCAAGTTGTTTTTGATCATCTCAGAGTATATTAGAAAAGAATGTCTAGAGGCTACAACAAGAAGGTCAGCCACAAAGAATTTCAGGTTGGTGATCTAGTCTTGAGAGAGAACACTAAAAATCAATCCCATCGAGAATGCAAGGGGAATTTTAAACCCCAACTGGCTGGGTCCCTTTGTTGTCACTTCTACTTTTGGCTTAGGAGCCTATCAACTCTCAACGATTGAAGGAGAACAGCTCCAAGAATTGATCAATTTTCTTCATTTGAAGAAATTTTACGCTTAGACATTCAACATGTGGAAAATGTCCTAAAAAAAGTATAAAAATTAGAAAAAGTCCTGAAAAATTATCATCCTAGTGAAAACCTAGCAATAGGCGCCTTGATGGTTCAACCAAAAAAAAAAAAGTGAAAAAATACAAAAAAATGAAAAATACAAAAAAAAAAAAAAAGTGCCTTGGTGAAAACTTGGTAAATAGGCGCCTTGGTAGAAAAAATAGAATCTCTGCCAAGATGGTAAAAACCCAACAAACGGGCGCCACTTGTTCAAAATGCTCCATCTATCAAATTCATCTTGGTAATTTCCTAGCTTTCTGTCTTGCTTTAGTTTGTATATATCTCAGTAATTGTTTTCGCACCCTATTTTCAATAAAGTCAGTTTGTGCACCAAACAACCAAAGTCAGACCTTAATCAATGCTTACAACTTGGGGGCAATCAAAGTCATATCCTATGGTCTTCAGTATTTAGATGAGTCTTATCCAAGTCAGTTTTCCTTTTGATTTCTTTATCCAAGTTAGTTTCTCTATCTCCCTACCAAAAAATGATTTTACACCTGACAACAACATAAACAAACACATTGCTATAACAAAACAATCTCTGCAAAATGCTTTTATCTTCTTGTATGCTGACTGATTCACATTGATATTTTTTCATATTATGACCCTCAAGCTAATCGATGTTGTCCTTCATGGATTTAGACAGGCAAGGACATGGGCATAATCTTTTCTTTGTTTTCTTTTATGAGTGATTTCTTACTCCAAGTGTGAAAGGGAACATTGCCTAAGGATGTGAACGATAAAGGGTCATTGCGGGTAATTCACATAAGGATGAGGATGAGCTCGACTGCTTGGTGTGTTTGCATGCAAGGCATATTTAGGTCATCACGGTGTTTATGCTCTGATGCTTATACAAATTGCTAAATCAAAATGGACATGATATTCAGGCCATCCTGGCTCTTGTGCCTTGGTGCTTATATCTAATCTGACATTTCTGACTAAAATTCAATATTCATATGTTCATGGTTTTCTAACCAGTGGACATTGTATCAACATTCAGTGTTACCTAAAATATTCAGTGATGAAAATGACTGACAAATGATCAATGACTAAGTCCTAGGTTTGCATTTCATTTGCATTTTGCATTTAGTCTGGTTGCACATCTTTCATGATTTGAATTTAGCATGGCATTTGATGTTCTCAAATTTGCGCTTGACGCATCACAAGGATTGAGGGTCATGTGAAGGTATCTTCAATCTAACCAAAAAGCAATCATTGTTTTTTGTTAAACATCCTTTTTGACAACGACTGAGCACTTGAATTCTTCATATACCTGCAAAAACATCATGTGTATCATTCCATTTACATATAACATCATTTACATTTTACATATTAATTTCATCCATCCATTACATTACATACATTCATAACCATAATAAAGAAATGCATTTTCAAATTTTCATCTTACATATTCATTGCATCCACATTGCATAATCATACATACATTCAAAGAAAACATTAAACATTGCATACATTTGCATCACATGATAACCAACATCATAATTGAAATGACAAGTGCTATGAAGTAAAACCAAAAATATCATATATATAAATCAATATATAGTACATGGGGTGCACAATGTGTGTATAATACAATGAATGAGCTCCAATGAGATATCAAGTATAACAAAAGATCAAAAATGAGGAATCGACTATCTGCCTGATCCTCTACATTAGGTGTCACTCCTCCTCCTGCTGGTACATCTGGTGGTTGATCAGCCCATGGCACCCTGGCTCCCTCAGATCCCAACATGTACTGAGAGTATGATGTCACCCTCTATTCTAGAGGTACAACTGAAAATATGCAGTCACATAATATGATGCCCTGCCAGTCTGGTGCACCACCTCTGCCTGTAGTCATCGCACCTCTGTTTGAGACTCTTGTAGCTTCCTATCCCGATCTGCTAGTCTGACCTCTAGTGATAGTCTCTAGGATCTATGGTCCCTAATTTGGTGGTGTAGTCTGCATATCACCTCCTGTGGTGTCTGCCTCAAACCAGGATCTACCTCCTCAGCCACATCCTCCATTGCCTCATCACCACCACTTGCACCTTACGATGTCTAACCTCAGTTCCTAAGTCAAAATCAGGTGCTCCCTCCACCTCACCCATTGAGACATCTTGTTGAGCTCCTAATACCTACTTGTCCCCTAACACCTCCTTCGCGGTGCTACCCATGGCATCTAGAGTCCCACCCTCACCCCTAGTATACCATCGCTACAAAAATGATGACCTCACTAATGGTACTACCTGTAGAATAGGGGCAGGCCTAACATCTGCTACTGATCATGGTGGAACACCTTCCACTCTCTATACTAGAGGTATCAGATGTGCCACCGGGATTTGCACCTCCCTCTTCCTTTGCCCTCTCCCTTGGGGTGCACCTATCACATCATTTGCCTCCTCCATAGTTGGAATTAACTTGGTCAAGTCTGAAAACTACCAGAATTAGTGCTTTGCTAAATATGATATATATGCATCTATCACCTCCGCATCTACTACCTATACTTAGTAGTGTCAATCCCAGCTCTGAAGCCTGCTATACTCCAACATACAAACAACGAAGGATAATTGTGGATGCCAACCCAGTCCAATCTCTCTCACCTATTGGGCATAGGATGCAAACTCTTGAGGTACATCCTAGATGAGGTTGTACTGCCTCCACACCCTAGTGATCAAAAACCTCTCCAGCATGCTAGTAGAGAGGCCAATCAAAATCCTGCTCTAGCAGAAGTAACCAAACTGAGCCCTAGCAGCGAGCCATGCCTCCACCTGTAAATATGCCTGCTAGATGACCATAGTCATATCATCAAGTACTCAGTGCCAGTACTCGATCCTACCCATTCGCACTTGTGTGACACACCCTACATACATGTATATGAGGGGCTCATGTCACTACCTCTCATCACCATATATGGGGTGGTAGACAGGGATATGCTCCCAAGCCCAGATTTGTAGTACTATCACTCTAGAGGCAAAACTCTTACCCTCGTGGTAGACTACCTTGTGCATCTCTAAGAAAATGTAGGCCAGTAGGCACTGACCCCACCCAAGCTCTACATGATGAGACATGAGACAATGTACCATGGGTGCCCACCCCATAAGGAAACTATTCTGCTAACAGTCGGACATGATGATGCCACCTATCATCCCTGCGATGATACACTCCAAGCGGTGGGTCTGACCATACCAATGTACCAATGTCTCCCAGACAATCTATTGGGATATCTACTCATCAGCTCCAAAAATGGTCCTAAAAGAATGTAGACATGTGTTCCCTGAACTCAGGTAATCCAGATGTGGTCCATGAAAAGGGATATGGAGAATGTGATACACATCCTTGGGAGTAATGGTGATCTCCCCTATCGAGAGGTGGAAGGTCTGGGTCTCTGAATGAAATTACTTTATCAGTATAGTGATCAGCCATGATTTTCCCTAATCTCAGGCAAACCAATCAGGTATTGGAATCCATATGCAACTAGATGATCTGTGAGTGGATCTGAAAGTGACAGACACAGCCTCTGAGTGGCTGGATGAGAAATATGCACGTGTATATCTGGATACCGCGTCTGCAAGCACAAAAAAATGAATGCAACATTAGTAACTTAATCCAAATCAATAATAAATGCATGTAAATTGAAAAACTAAACATGTCAGAAGGTGCATTAAATGCTATAAAAACCAGCTAAGCACCTAAAATTTTTGAAAAAAATTGCTAAGTGCCCTAAAAATGCTTGTTTTCTTTTCATATGACAGTTCAAAATTTCAAAAATTGGTGTAAAGTGTCATACGAAACTATACATTAACCCATACGACACTTGGGTTCCATACAACAATCCATCAATTATCGTACGACAACTGAGGGACCCGATGAAATGTCGTATGAGAGATGGGTGTCTTCCATACGACACTATACATGAACGGAGACGACACTTGGTTTGGACTTGAATTATCATACAACATACTACAAGTTGTCGTACAACAACCCATGGAGCAAAAATTCAAATGCATAAAACAATTAAAAAAATCATATTTAAATACATAAAAAATGTGTTAAATTGATTATGAAAGGTGCTCAGAGGTCCACTTACCGGGTTCCCGTACTAACATGGCCTCTGATATCACTGAGAGTGCTTAAATCGATGCAAGGAGATGGGGACCACCATTTTAGCTCTCAGAGGGCTCCATAAAATCTCAAAAGTCAATCGGTTCAAATGATTTGAAAATGACCCCCTTTTGGCCTTATATAGGTTTTGACCTAATTTTTCAAAGTGCTCCTGATGTGCGTGAAAACAACACCCCTAACTAATTTTGACATCCTAAATCCATTTTTTGGAACAAAATCAAAATTTGAGATTGTTTACTTTGTCAAAAATGTGATTTAAAATTTTAGACCCAAGAAGGCCAATTGCTTGCATAATCGACCTTCATGACATCACAGAAATTCAAAACTCAACTTAATTGATCATCTAACATCAAAATTTCAAAAATTTCAACTTAGTCAAACATGGTTATCCCATTGTCAAACCTAGTCAAACTTGGTCAACAAGACCCCTAAATAATGTAGAACGTGTCCCCGGACGTGTACAACCACTTCTACAATCAATCACATTGGTTCATATCATTCGTGCTGACTTTTCTCACTAGATTTTAATTTTAATCCTGAAGGGGGCATGGTATTATATATCATTAACCATTATCAAGTCTGTTATTTTCCAAATCTTCTTCAGCAATCAAGACAACAACCAAGTCTAATTGGTGACTTCGTCAAAGTCCTCATCGCTTGGGGCATATCAGATTCATCAGGGCATATCAGATTCATCAAAATCCATATCAATTTGGTATTCTCTTAATCTTGTAAATTGTATCAGCTCTTCATAACCATCGGTTTAGTTGTGTTATTTCCTTGATTCTTCTTAACTAAAGGGTTCAGAGTTGGTGTCCATTCGATTCCTTTGGACAAGAAGGTTTGGAGTCAGGATATTCAATTCCTTGTAATCATAGGTTCAAAATCAAGTATTTTATCACTTCTTCATAATCATAGGTTTAGAGTTGTGACTGTTAACATCATCTCGATTCTTTGGTCAATCAGGACTTGAATCAACATCTTCAAATCTCCTAATCGGTTTCTGTCTCAGAATTGGTTAATCTTTTAGGATAAGTTTCTCCATCACATAACTGAGTCTGGATCTCACCAAATAGATTTATCTTTGAACCGCCGCACTTCACACATTAATTCAAAGAGGGGCAAAATGTAATACCCCAAAAAATGGGCTTCAGTACCATTGACCTCCTACATCAACAAATCGATCGAAATCGACCCTAAAGTCCTAACCTAAGGCACATCTGCACATCAAATTATCAAAACCCTAATTGATCCTATCTTAAATATGCATCGAGGAATATTCCTAAGTATTCCTAATCTATCCTAATTATCTCTAATTAAATATTATTTGGCGATAAATGATATTATTTTATTTATCCTAAATGCAAATAATTGAATATGTTAAATATTAATTAATTAAACTTCATTTAGCCACTTAATCATATTAATTAGAATTATTCCTCAAATAATATTGTTTATTTGACAATTAATCACAAATTCTAAAAATAATCGATTGAATATTTATTTAATTGATTAAAATCAAATTGTCAAATTTAATAATATAATTTTGGATAAAGTTTGATTGAATAATTGATTAACCCATAAATCAGTTATTTTTAAACAAAATTAGTTAAGTTGAGAATAAACACATGGAAATTAAATAAACTGACAATTATCTATGCAAAAATAAGAAAAACAGTTAAACTCAAAATCAACTCTTGGATTCAATTTGTTAACTTTCTAAACTCAACATGTGATTGTGAGTTGAAAAGCATATTGGAGTGATCTCAACTTCCAATTATGAGTTAATAAGCTGATTTGCATGATTTATTTTTATGAATAAAGGCCTTTTCTATTAATAAAATATTAAAGTACAATATTCACAAAAAAGGGATCGGGGGAAAAAGTCACCCCGTGAAGAGTCACTTAGCACCTAAGGCCAGAAACATACTGTAATACCCCAAAATTGGCATCTTGCTATCCTAACCAATTTTGTTGCATTTAGTCTCATTCCTTCAAATTTCTACATCATCAAAGTCCTATTGTACTAGGCAATTCTGTCTTCTAATTGACTTTACTCGACTTAGTGTCAAATGCAAAAAACCTTAAATTTGCATTAATCACATGGTATATTTAATTCCTAAATATTAACCATAATTGGCTAAATAAACCCTATGATTGATTAATTTAATTACAAAGTCCTAGCACTTTAAATAAATTAATTCCACCCCTTTTAGCTAAAACACATCAAGATGAATTAAATAATATTTAGTTCTTTAAATGGATATCCTCATTTGAATTTAATTATTCAAGAAATTGGAAAAGCCACCCATGAGGCTATATTTCATTTAATTAATTAAATAATCTCTCCAAAATGTTTCACCTCCCCCCAAGGAGATGAAGGGTCGACCGTTTCTTTGCAAGAAACACTTCAATCTCCACCCGGGCTGTTCTATAATAGAACCCTCTCATTCCTCATTTGAGGAGACAATTTTTGAGTATCAAAACTCTGGCGATTTATTGTCTCATACTTTTGCATTCAAAGCTATTTTCACATTACATATTAGAATAGTTTCCATTCTTAGATTAATGATGCATTTCATTCTTAATCTAGTTTGTTTACAATGTTCTTAGATTAATGCTCAATATTTCATTTTCTTGATAAATCTTGCACCATCATTCTAGCTTAATTTCAATTGCATTCCTTTTTTAGCATTAAATCCTCCATTCTAGAGTCTGGTCTATGATTGTTGGACTCTCGATTCTAAGAGTTACTCAAAACCCCACCTAGATAGGAGGAAAAAGGTCGATTCATATAGGCGTGCGAAATGAGTAATTCCATATTCATTTTTGTATACGGTTGATGAGTAAAGACTATGTTGAAGTCTATGGTTGAATAGGAGGTCCACATTTAGCTATAAACACATACAATTATTCATCAAAAAAGTATATAAAGAAAGAAACCCTCAAGCTGCAAGGGCAGTAATAGAAGAGGGAGGAGGATCTCTGTCATCAGGATTGCCCCAAACATTGGGCCCTGGGGTCTGGTTGGGAAGCAACCAACCATCATCTTTATATTCTTCTTTCTCCAACTCTTCTTCCTCCTGTCGGGGAGAAATAGCAAGCGCCAAGTGGGGGAACTTATCAGAAGTGGTAGGAGGCCACACATGAACACTAGCCAAAGGCCGAGCAAACGCAACTGCAGTAGAAATAAGCAAGGGAGGCTGACCAACATCCGCAACCCTTTGAGCTCGACTGTGTTGGATTTGCATGATTTTTACTAGATAAATGTTTCTAAATTTCTTGATAACTTGCCAATAAATTTGAGTTAATCAAGGAGTGATTTTTGGCTTTCCATGAGTTCTCAAACCTAGATTTCTATATAAACAGGCCTCAATCCTTCACAATTATAACATGCAATTTTGAGAAAAACAACGCAATACTGTCGAGTTCTAGAGAGAAATTGTGCAACTTTTGAGATTCATTTCTATCATTATTTCTTGTTTTTGCATTCATAGTTTAGATTCATTTTCATTGATATCAAGTTTTTAGATGAATTTCATATAGTTATTATTGTTATTTGCATTGAAAATCACAAAAATGTAGATTAATATTGCATCCATTTTCAATAGTTTTTACATTCAAATCCTTTGTTTAGGCATTGCATCATCACTGATCTTGGGCAAATTCTGAGAATACCATACTCACGTCTTATAGAAGGTAGTAAATCACCTAATTGATGATATATGCTTTGATTGCTTATTTTCTTTTCAATGATCAATAATGTTTTACTGATGTGTTGTGTCTTCTGAATAGGTACAATTTTCACACACACAGGCACAAGGTTATAAAATGTCAAGTCTAAAGAGTTGTGATCACGTGAAAATGTTAGTTCTATGTATCACATTGTCATAAGGGCTTTGTTATGTTACATCAAACAGTTGTGATGTCGCATTGGTGGTTAAGTCAAGTCATTTGCACAAGGTCGCAGGGTTGAAGTCAAGTTAAGGTTTTATGTGGTGACCTTGCGATGAGGTTAGTGTGGTGGTCAAGTTATAGCTTTTCACAACATCACATGACAAGTAATGGCTAAGTGTTCACGACTGCGATCATGTGATAGTATCATTTAGTGGTTAAGTGTGTGTTTGTTGCAAGTTCACAATCATTTTTTAGGGTTAAGTCATTGAAGTGTGAATAAGCAACAAGGTGCCACATGTCCTAAGGTTTTGAAACTAACAAATGTTTTATATAGGCTCCGCAAGATTATAATATAGATTTGAATTTTACGTGTGATATAGTGAGATCTTGCCACGTGTACCATGGATATTTAAAGAATGAAGGCTTTCTCATGGCATCACAAGGGATTTTTAAAAGGGATATTTAAAGTTGTGAATAAGCGAGATGGTGACACGTGTATGCTTATATGAAGATAACATTTGAGGACATGGTCATAGTTTATCGTAAGAGCGCAAGTATTTTTGCTTCACTGCTTTTTGGTTCATGATCTTGACACATGTTTGGTGGTGATGAAATGGTAACCTTGAAGGTTAGTAATAGTATTGGTGCATCGTCACATGGTTATATAAAGGTTAATGAAGTTTTTTGTGATGGTGTGAGATGTTGCAATGTATCTCAGGTGTAATGATCGATGGTTGTCGCTATTTTGCCAATGTTATAAGCTATGATCCAGGATACCTAGCAGAGATGCGCTAAGGACTATTTGACGATTATCACGAGTTCACAGGTTTTTTTTTGCATTAACATTTAGTGTGTGCAATCATGCAAAAATGTTGGAGATGACTGTTGACACGAGTTTGCAAGTTAGTGATGTAGTTTCATTTCAAGGTTGCGATCATGCAAAGTGACTGTTATGGCTTCGCTCAAGTTCGTGAGGTATAATAGAGGTTATGATTTGTGTTGTGAAGTCATGCTAAGTTACCATATCAACTTTGTTGACACTTGACTTAAGTTGAAAGATGATAGGTGGGGTCTAGATAAATAGTTTTATGATAGGCCAAATAATTTGGTCACTTGCACCTGCTACACATAAGCCATGACTTATTGATGTGAAAGAAGGAAGACAAGGTGACGGGTTGATCTGGAACTTTCAAAATACAGTCTTTTCAAAGTTGAGGTGGACTTTGTAAAGTTTATTGCAGATGTGAGGGCTATAACTGATGATCACTGGAATGAGGTAGTTAGGAAATTAGAGACTGTTAAGACTTTGGTTTTCCATCAGATAGAGAATTTTCCAAGTGGGAGATGGGAATGAATAAAGGAAAATTTGTTTGAATAGTCAAATTCCATCAATTTTGTATTTTTGTGGATGGTTATTGACATGACACTTGAGAGCATGTTTACATGGAGAACAATTATTTCAATAGGTACCTTGAATTTTCCTTCAAAAGCTACGGGTAGCCTATGAGATTCAAAGAAATGTATCTGATTTATCTTCAGACAAAAGTGCCAGTTGTCATGTTGTTGATGCTCAATTTCCAACATTGTGAATTTGAAGACTTGACAAGATTGTTTTGGTATTTCCTATTGTTATTTATCAGTTTCATGGGACAAAGATGCCATGATTATGTTGCATCTCCCGCTCTTTTCTTTGATCTTTTTCTTCTTCAATTTGTTAATGGATTGTTCCTTATCTAATTTTGTTGTTAAGCAGTTAAGAGTTTTTGTTCCTTAAGTGATCTGTAGCTTGTTGTGATCCTTGTTCTTTAAAAGGATTTCTAGGATCACTTAGGAAGGGATGAGAAATTTTGTCTTGAAATCATAGGAGTTGGTTCAATCTCATTTAGGTTTAATAGATGTCATGAGTCTTGTATAACCTTTTTATAGAGCAATCAGAAAGTTTAGTATCAGAGTCTTAAGTCTGTTCAGTTTTATTTCAATGTGAAAATCAATGCACGAAGACAATGATTCTAAATTTAATGAAATATAATCGAGATTTGGTGCTCTCCTTTGTGTTGGTTTTATAAGTTGTGAATTCAACAATTTGATTTTTTTATTCAATTCACTGCATATCTTTCATATGTGTATGTTTTAATTCTAAGCTTTGATCAAAGATCAATTATAATGTTGAGAATTAATTCATAAGTTCATAAGGTTGGCATAAGGATCATTATAAGAAGTCTAATCTTGGATTGCATGAATAGGTATTGTTGTAATACAATAATAATCTAAGTCTTGGATCATTAGCAGTTTTATGTCATTCATATAATGAATTGTAGATTGAGATTATTGCCCAATAATAAGACAATGATCTAAACATGTTGTAATTGTTATTTTGTTGGTTCATGTTATCTAGTTAGACCATCTTTTGATCAAAATTCTTTTTGTTTCCTAGTTTTACCTATGATATGTGTATCTCATGCTCCATAATGATTGAGAATCAATGAGTAATTAGTCATTACTTAGTATTTTATTGTTATTGTTGAGCCTCTTATGAGATAATTTGTTTATTAGATTCAGGGATGTGTATAATGAAGGTAGTATTTTATTGAATTTAGGTGTACCCACCTTGGTTTTTTAGAGCCAAAAGTGTAGGGGGAGTTTTATCCCTGTTAGTTGGTCCAGTCATTCATGGGGGTTTGATAATTGGAGTTGGCAACTCTTTAGAATTAGTAGTGAGTGTACTGGTAGCTATTGAAGCATAAAACCATTTTGGGGACCAACAAAATGGTGACTCTACTGGGAAATTTGTGTAGTAATTATAGAATTGATAAGGCTAATAGTTGAGCTTGCTCATTGCCTTGTTGATTTCAGTCTAGTTAGTCTATCCATTGAGTTTCACAATGTTGATATTGTATTTTCATGATTTGGGGTAGAAGGATAATATTTTGTATCTGAGATATAAATATTTATCATCCAAGGTTGATATCTTGTGAGGAGTTAGGTTTGTTGTAGGTTGAGATTTTGTAAGAGTTTTTATTGTAATTTTTCATAAGAATCTTTCCCAATTTATATTGGGTGGTGACTCAAGTCTCTGCACCAGTGCTGAGTAAAAATTTTCTGTATTTTTAAAAGTATACAAGATGAGCAAAAAGGTCACAAGATCTTGGGTGAAGCAACATCCCAAGGAAAAGTTAGAAGGTGAGCTTTATAATACTTAAAGCAGTGAGTTCCAAATGAGAGATCAAGGAACAAGAAGTGCTCCCTCATTATGGAGACCCAAAATAAGGGTGAAAGTGTAGGAAATTTTTTCAATACTGTTCCTAAGGATAGTCAAACTTTCCCTAAGGGTTTTGAACATGTAGGGCTTGGAATGTGTGGGAACTTATTTTATTTTCATATTGATCAAGAGGGAGAACCATAACATACAAAGGAAGTAACTCATACTACTTATAAAAACAATAGTTAGAGATCAAAAATAAAAAAATGGAGATGTCCTAAATAGAAAATCTAATGATGCATCTCTTGTGCATATTTTTTCTCCCTTTTGGCACTTGTTGGGTAGAAATGAAGAAGAAATAGTAAATCCAATGGCCTCCTCTGAGACAGAAAGTAATTTGCCCGATTCAGAAGAAGTTTTTGATGATCTTTATGCCTTGAGAAGGAAAAATTATGAGAAGATTGTCATAAGAAATAGAAAATAGAGAGAGAGAGAGAGAGAGATTCCTTGTTGAAGAAACTAGACTTCTGAAGCAATTGGATGATCTTAAAGCCATCAATTATGAAGAACCTAAGAAAAAAGTGTAACCCACTATTGTGGGGTCACCCACAGATAGATAAATCCTAAAGGGATATCCATAGAGGCCTAGAAAGAGATAAAGTCTCTACTAAGAATTAAAGAGATAGATACATCCTAAAGGGATATCTGTAGAGGCTTGGGAAGAGATAAAGTCTCTCCCAAGGATTATAGAGATATACATATCTTAAAGGGATATCCATAAAGGCCTGGAAAGAGATAAAGTCTCTACTTGGAATTATAAGGGATGGATATGACCTAAAGGGATATTCATAAGGTCTAGAAAGAGATAAAGTCTCTCCTGAAGATTATGGATGTGTCCTAAAAGGATATCCATAAGGTCTATGAGGAGATAAAGTCTCTCCCATAGATTATATCATGCACAAGGCATTAGCTAAACCTCTAGTTCAAAATATTCTAACTAAAGTGGAGGTGAATGATCTTAATGCAACAAGTCCTTCTATGGTTTGCGCTAATAAGGGGAAATAACCAACATTTGAAGATGGAGAAGATTCTTCCCATGTCTATGGGTAATATTGTCCTAGAGTTTATTATGTTGTAGCTCTCCTTTTTGGGTTCTTGTTTTGTCTTCAATCCTTTTATTTTGTATTTAGTCTTTTTGGGTTCTCATTGATAGTGAGTCTATGGCTTAGTTGGTATCTATGTTGATATAATACATGTTCACAGGGTCTTTAGTATCTGGATGAGCACTTATATGCTTTTTTTTTGTCCATGGAGTCTTTTGTCATGCTCTTTAGTTTTTTTTTATTTATAAATCACACTTTTAGATTATATTGATTATGTACTCATCTTCAATATATAATATATATTAAGTCTTGTGCCTTTTGTTAAAAATAAAAAATAAAAAACTAAACTAGTTCAGTAGCATAATGTAAATGAAAGTTTAAGTTTGGAACCACAGTCCAGCAAGCTATCTAAACCATAAAAATTCTTAGCACAAGGCCACCTAGGGCCATAAACAATACTAAGAAAAAAAAACCAAAGATAACTCAACCATAACAAGCATTCTTAATTTTGTAGCCAACTTGGGGGAGCACACTAAACTAGTCATCAATGAGGAACTTAAATTTTTTTCTTGTAGTTTCTTTCTCATTCCCCATAATTTTCTTTTGCATCAAGAAAAGGGAGGTGACAAAACTGTACATGACCCTTAGGCTAAACTAAGAGACACTCCCCAACTTTCTCTCAATGTATGTGACTTTTTCTTGAACCTTTTCTAGCTCTTTTGGACTGGCTTTACATTAAAAAAAGGCCCCTTCTACCTAAGTTTTACAAGACACTTCTACCCTAAGTTTATTCATCTTGTCTTCATGTAGCATCTCATCATGGATTAGGTGAATCAACCCCATTTTTATGCTTTCAGAGATATGGGTGGAGTTGTTCTTAGTAGATTTCTCTGATTTGTCTATCTCCTCTTTGTCCCCATATTTTCTAGACCCCTCACTTTTCCCTTCCTCTTTATTATTGTTCTCACTTTCTTGCTTCTCATTCTTCAATATCATACTCAACCAAAATTTTCATTTTTCCTTTCTTTGTAGAACAAGTGGCTAATTTATGGGACCACATTTTTATTGGTCTCTTCCTCCACTTCATCCTCTTTGCTAATAATCTCCTAGATGTTCAATCTGGATTTTTTTAGCTAACAGGAAGGATTTTTCCCCCTTTCCTTACTAATGTAGGGAATTGGGGCTTTGCACTTAAGATTGAAAAGCTCATTTGCAACCACAAGGGGTGTGGGGGGTTCCGAGGGTCCCAAGCCAGGAACAAATTTTAGCAATTGCTTGGTATTTAAATGCATTTTTTTTTGTTGTGACCTAGAGTGTCTATAATATTGGCCAAACACAAAGTGGTCAACTTAGGGGCTTCCTAAATTATAATTTTATTGGGGGAGGGGGGACAAGGCCAGGTAAAAATGATAAAGATAATAAATGGGGCTTTGGTGAAGTGGATGGGTTTTTTACTTTTTTTTTGCATTTTCAACCACCTTCTTAACAAAAAATTCAAGGGAATTTAAAAGAAAGAAGGAAAAAGAGATGAGATATTGATTCCTAAAGTGGTTTAGTAGAGGCACATGGTAAAAGTAATAAACTTTGAACCTACCCTCTAGAGTGAAATATTTCATTATCATTAAACATACCTAGCTCAACGAGGGTGGTAATTGTTCCTTCACAAAATCACCATGCAACTTAACTAGGCCCTCATTTCCCCTAAAAAAATGGTTGAGACTGTCATTATCATTTAAATGACTTGTAATTTTCCATTTTCAGCTAGTGATCAACAACCCAATAGCTTGGGCAATGAATTCTTCATTGACTTCAAAAGAGATTATGCCAACAATGACCCTTCTATCCTCCCACAAGGTTACAAATTGCATAGAGAGGCCCTTTTTGTATCTATTAATGCTTTCAATAAATTGCAAGACTGTACCCTCATAACATATGACCAAATAGTGACATCATTTTTAAAATAATCAAATTTACTTAGCACAATTCAAATCCTATCCCCACCCATTATCAATGACAACAATAGTAATAAAGAGCCTGACCTAGGTTTTTACCTTACCACAATTCACAACAATACAGAAAATTGGTGTGAATAACCATAAATAAAGGTTGAAATGATTAGCTTTCATGCCAACTCCATAATTATTTCCTGGCCTTCTCATAATAGTTCACTTGTGTGGATAGTACATTTCTTTACATATAATAAAGCTGGGCTAGATTAAAATATCTTGCACAAAGATTACCATATCTTGCACAATGATTACCGTATCTTGCACAAACTTTGATCCTATTAATCAACACCTTTCAGAAGCTTTTGTAAACCGTATGACATAGGCTTTTAGGTCTGAAGACTAAGAGTCTTTGAGTTTCCTATTTCTGAGGAGGATTCTATATATGTTTAAATGATTATTAAACATACTTTAATTTTATTGTTAAAAGATTGGTAGAAGCCACTAATAGATTTTTATGATTTCTTGAGGAAACCTTTTATGATTTCTTTTTTTGTAGAAAATAAATTATGTGATTTATGTTTGACTACATAATAGTTGCTTTAACATATTTGAAAATATCCATCACTTTATCAAGAAGGCCTCAACATCTTTGATTATAATGAAGATCTCCTCTTTACAATGAACATACACACCTTATATTCCAACCACCTTATTTTGTACACTTGTTAAATATCATAAGAATAATAGATTATGTATACATGTTTTGTGCATAAGATATTTCATCTCTATACTCTACTTAAACAATCAAATACTCAATAACAATTTTATACTCCATCCTTAGCACGAAGTGATGATTAATGAAGTCTATTTCTTTCTTAAATTTTGAATGAACATACATATATTAAGGAAAATTTTCAATTATTGAATTAGTTGTACTTTTACGCTGGAAACTAATAAATTCTACCAAGAACTTTAATTCCAACACACCGTCTAAGATGCATTCTTGTTGAGGTTAGCTATAAAAATTCAAAATTTGAGGTCCATGATATAATTTAACTCTAATAAATTTTAGATGAGAAAAAATTTCACCTAAGATAAATGATTTTTAATTCTAATTATTTTTCTAATGCAATAAAATAATTTCACTAATTTAACTCCTATAAATATACATTATATAAAATACATGCATTTTATATATTTTAGTTAGGATCCACCGTGTTTATTACTTGGTAATGAATGAGCTAATGAGATGCTAGAATTTAAATGGTTTGACCAAATTTTACAATTAATAGAATTTATTTTATTATACTTGATTTTATTTAAATTTATTGAAAAAGTGAAATAAAGAAAATATGAGAGATTGTGATTAAAATAATTAACAATAAAAATAATAAATTTATTCTTTTAGTTTAAAATATTTTTAAAATCAAACAATATTTAATAAAGGTTAACAAATGATTATATATTTATAATCTATTTTTTGATGAATACGTAAATTAGATTCTATAAATTATACATAAAAGTGCCAATATTCACAAAAAAAGTTAGTTCCATACAAGATCATATCTCGAGAGTCTCAAACAAGCACACCTTGGAAATCAGAAAACAACATATAAAAAAGCCACTTAAGTAGCAAGAGCAACTCTAGTCAAGAAGGCAAAGGATATCTGTCATCCAGTTTGCCCTATAACAAAGTTCAAGATGTCGTTAAGAACACACCAACTCTCATCTTCTTTATCTTTATCTTTTTCTTCATTGTAGGTGAGAGAAATTGTTATGGTAACCATTCAGAAAAATAAGGTATCACAACAACAATTGATGACCTCACATCCCCAAAAGATCATCTAGAAGTAGTACCCTTTGGGAGAAACGAAACAAAGCACCCCTTAAAGCAATAATGAGAAATCTAGATACATTTAATATATTTAATTTCTTTAATTAGTTTAGCCAATAAATATATATAATTAAAAAACTAAATAACAATCTTATAGTCTACATCTAATTTTTTAATCTAATACATTTAATTCATTAAATCAAATTTTAAATCTATTAATGATTTGAATGACATAAGCACTATCTCATATATCTTTCAATTTATTAAAGATAACAAAATTCATTGTACTCATGAGAAAATGTGATACTTATTGTATAATTTAAACATTTTCTATGAATAAATGCCCCCTAACAAAATTTTACTAAAATTAAAAATATCATCTATCAAACCTAGTCCAATTGTCCCAAGTTTTGTCCCATAAACTATTTTGGTCTAGTAAACGATATTAAAATCGCTATCCCTTCGTTTGCGCTTTTTAAATCTTGAAACAGCCGTGTTCCTTCCTCGTTTTGGATTTTGTTTTGGCGGACGGGAATGATAACAATGCGAATCATCGTTCGTCAATATTTTTATTTCAATTTTAAAGCCTATAACGTGAGACATACGCAAGTAAGGGCATATAATCTGTAATCTGCGTCCTTTTGAAAAAACAAAATAGAAGCACAAAGGAGTGTGGAATATTAGAGATTCGTCGGGTGCAAAGGAGCATCTTCACAGTAACCATGGCGACAATCTCAGCTCCTGTTGCAGAGAAAGTAAAACACACTATGGAGTTGTTCGGAGATGTTCGAAATGATGACTATTATTGGCTTCGAGATGATACCAGATCGAATCCCAAGGTCCTTGCTCATCTGCAGCAGGAGAATGATTACACCAATGCAGTCATGTCTGGTAATAACATGCATTTCAATTATTTAATGTTGAGGTCATGGTTTGTAAAGGTTGTCTTTTGTTTGGTAAGTCCTAGGGGAGCAAATGGGTTGTCTTCTGAATGCCATATTTAAGTGAGGTTGTGGCTTGCCTTTAAAATATTTTTGTTTCTCCGGGTAAATGTTAGGTAGTTTTTAAAGGTTTTGTTTGTCCTGATATTAAACATGGGTTGTCTTCTAAAAGCTCTCTCATGGTAAGTTTTTAGGTGAAGTTATGAATGGATTCACATAAGTTAATGGTATCGTCTATCTTATAAATATTAATTAAACGAGTTAATTTTTTTTAATTAATTTATCATATAGATCTAAACTCATTAAATTAGGAGAAATCTTTTAGTTTTCAGATTAAATATAGTTAGAGACATAATCCTCACTCAAGAATGAGATAAGCTTGCTTCGGAAATCTGCAACTAAATTAGATAATAATAATATAATCATAATACATGTAATACATCCATTTTTAGGGTTACCTCACTAATACATATTGATCTACAGAACAAAATCTCCATGATTAGACGAGAACTCAACTATAACAACAGTGGTGTTGGGAGACATGATGAGGTGCCCCAAGTATCCTCTACCCTAGGCCCTACATCATGTGGTCCTTAACCATCATTATAAGTTGGCATACCTAGTGAGGGTTTTACACCGTTCCTCCTCATCATGTCAACGCCTCCTCTTATGATTGAAGATCCCTTTCTTATTTACTTCAATAATTGATCCATGTGGGGATAGTAGGGGAGTTGCAATAGGGTGAGTTTGACCCTCAACCCTAGGTCTTAAGGCGGACCTTATCCTACTTGGCCTCATATGGTCCTTAACCATCATTATGAGGTGGCCTCATGTGGTCCTTAACTGTCATCATGAGGTGACATATCTAGTGGGAATCTCACTGCCCCCCTCCTTGCACTCCCTTCAAGGGTTGTTTTGGGAGATGTGGTGAGGTGTCCCAAGTATCATCTACCCTAGCCCCAACAGCAGGACCTTATCCTCTCTGGCCTCATGTGGTCTATAATCAATGGTCCTTAACCATCATAATGAGGTGGCATACCTATTGAGGGCTTTACACCATTCTCCTCCATCATGTCAACCTCTCACCTCTTTCGAAAATTTCATTTTAATTCAAGTATTAAATAATTGCATATGATCTATATAATTGACATAAATACATAAGCATAACTACTTCCTCATACAACAACAACTTAAGAGATTATGATCATATCACCCTGCTGTAGTATGATGGCTTCTACTGTAGAAATGATTGCTTTTGCTGTTGATACGATTGCTTATGTTGTGGATATGATTCCTTCTGCTGTTTATATGATTGCTTATGCTGTGGATATGATTCCTTCTGATGTTGATGTGATTGCTTATGATGTGGATATGATTCCTTCTGGTGTTGATACTCTTGAATGCTTAATCTTTTATACTTATACCCTTCCCTTATGGCAGAAGAGTCATGTCTTTTCAATGAATGGACTCTACTGATAAATAATATCTCTTAATTAATATCTTAATCGTACCCTTTGAGGATCAGATGGCATCTTTAACTGAGTGTTGCCTTTACCAGAAATAATAATTGTTCTTACAATGAATTTCAACTTTTCCTGTTTACCATTAACTCTTTCTGATTTCTGCATTAGTTATTAATGGCGATTGCTTTCTCTTATATCTTCAATGGTGGGGATTCACACCTCTTCGTCATGACTTCCCACTGCAATGGTCACAATCTTTCACCATTTTTGCCCTTTGAAAGACCCTTCATAGTTGTCACTCTTTGAATGAGTCACAACCTTTCATAATTACCACCATTTGGAAGAGTCACAACACTTCATAATTTCCACCCTTTGGAAGAGTCACAACCTTCCATAATTACCACCCTTTAGAAGAGTCACAACCCTTCATAACCTTTGTCTTTTGAGGGAGTCATTTCCTTATTTTCTTTTTATTCCTTTTTCTCTTCCTTTAATTCTTCCTCGATTCTACCTTCCCTTTTCTCTTCCTTGCTCTCTCCCTCCAAATGAAGCTTTCTTCTTCCTTTTTATATCTCATGTTTGAGGGAGTCACAATTTTTCATTTCATTCCTTTTGACCCTTCATTAACTTAACTAAATTTTAATTATGTCATAATTTATATTTTTATTCTTTCATATTTTAAATTTATCATTATTGTTTATTATTAAATCCTATTTCAAATAGGGGACATTACATATGGCTGGGAGATTTGCAAAAGTTAATATAAAAGTTTGCAAATAAATAGTAAAACAACATGACACTGGTCATGTTTTATACTGCCTGAACTTTGGCTTCATACTTGTGATTTTTTCCAACTGTGACAGGTAGTCCTTTGTTTATAATGCTGTAATTCAAGACACACTCTTTCTTTTTGGACTGCTGCAGATACAAAACAATTGCAAGAGGACCTTTACAAAGAGTTACGAGGCCGAATCCAAGAAGCTGATATTACTGCTCCTCTTCGCAAAGGATTTTACTACTACTATGAAAAAACACTGGAGGGAAAGCAATATACACAACACTGTAGGAGGTACATTGTTGAAGGTGAAAGGCCTTACTCTGTTGATGAAGTAATGGAGACAGGACCTAATGCACCAGTGGAGGAGGTTCTACTTGATGAAAATGTGAAGGCTGAAAATCATGAATTTTATAATGTGGAAGCATTCAAGGTACATTTCATGCACATGATTACGTATTCTTTCATATAAGGAAGGTATGTTGACGTTCACCCCAAGTCTGATGTGTTTGTAGATGAGCCCCAATCATAAGTTGATTGCATATTCAGAGGACATCAAGGGGGATGAAATATATACTGTATATGTCATTGATGCAGAAACCAAAGAGTTCATTGGCAAACCGTTAACAGGAATTGCTGACTACCTGGAATGGGCTGATAATGAGACACTTGTGTACGTTACCATGGATGATATACATCGTGATGATAAGGTTTGTATCCCTGCTTTTTTTTACATTTGAGTTTTATTCGGATAAATGATGCATGAAAGCTATGGAAGTGCCTATGTTGAAAGTTAGTTTAAAAAATACTTGCAGTAAGATTTACAAAACTGTATAGAGGAGAGGTTTTGGAAACCTGATTTTTCTTTGTCTCCATTCTCCAAGAGAAGCCAAATGAGGTTCAGGATTTTGCTAGCAATCAGAAAGTAACTAGACATGTTTTTTATTGTTTTGAATTTCAGTACCACAATTGCCTGTTATAAAAACTAATGCTGGTGTTCTAGCTGAATGCGTTCATTGTCTTGCCTTGGGAGGTTTGATGTCCTTGATTTCCTACATCTAGTTTCTCATTGGCGAGTCTGCATATCCATCCTTTTAGATACTAGAAGTCTATTTACAGCTAAACAATTGACAAACCGCAGTGCTTAAAGGAAGATACACTAAGAACCAGGATGCCTTTCATCAAAAGCTAGATGGCAAACAATTATAGGCATACATATGATTAAAGTTCATAGGCACATATGGCTTTGGAAGGAAAGATCACTGATTTGTGTTATTATGAATCTCTATACCTCCCCCAAACAAACAAGAAAGTAGATAGTGCATAACTGAATATAGATTGTGGACGATGACTGGAAGCTTGAGCTGGCTTGAGAGTAACAATTTGATATCATTACAATTAATGTTGGAACTTGGATGATATTCACTTGTAGAGAGTTTAGCAACGAAATGCAATTTAGCAAGATATAGTGAGTTTCAGATGTTGCGGTACAATACACGTTGGTTTAGATGTGCCGATGCTATGGACATAATCAAAGTGATATGGAGAAGAATTGACAACCGCATATTGAAAATATTTTTGGTGGAAGTATAGTTTGCAAACTTGGATTCCACAAACCAAAAAAGGCAAAAACTATGCAAAAACTTGACAAAACTCAATAACATAAAAGATACTTAATTTTTTTGAAAAGAACATAATTTTAATGCAAAATATAACTACAAAATGTATTAAATGAGTTTGATGGGGTTGAGGGGTAGTGCATTCAACATATTTCCAATTGCAATATAATGTGGGGTTGAGGTGTAGAGCTGGTGCCACCAAGCCCAAATGAAGACCTTCAAAACCACATAGACCTTCATGGCACATACCATTTCCATAATTATTTAAAATGCAAAAAACCACGTCTTTTCATCATTTGAACTTCTAAACCATGTCTTGCAAGTTTTTTGGATAGACTCACCAAAATTTGATGAGTACATGCATCTTTTCTTTGTCACAACTTGCTGAACTCTGCAGCTTAAACCGACAAGTTTTCTTTTAGAATACTTATCTGGGAAAAAAAATCAACTTGGCGAGTTTGCGAACTATGATTGGCATGAGAACTTATGACATAGATAGAGTTTATCCTTGGCAATTTTGCGAACTATGTGGATAAGGATGAATGACAATGCAGGAGCGCTTATAATGAAGCTGGGGTAATGTCCCTTTTAAAATTTTTTCAATTTTTCTTTGAATATAATCAACCCTAATTCACAATTGCAGTAGTTTGCATTATTAGTTCAAATATAAAATCCTTTGATCCAGAATTTTTTGCTAATAATTAATTTTATAAATTAAATTTAATGCTTAGAAAATAGTTTAGAATGATCAAATTTCCAGCAGTAGGTGAAACAGTCCCTTCTTTTGCAATGATTAATTTCCAATGGAATGCCTTTGAAATGTCTCTAAATCTGTTGGAATTAGGGGTATCCATTTGCTGACTCAGCAATGAAATTAAGGGGTTTTTGTTCTCTAGTTTTTAAGCTGGAAAGTCTTCGTCCTCAAGTTGGTTGAATCAGACTCAACTCTCTTCAAGGAGTGAATATCAGATATAAATATGTTCTCAATGATATCTTCTTCACCTTGCTAATCTCTCTTAAATAGAGTCTTTCTCCAACAATCACCATTCATACAATGCCCCCTGAAAAATAACTTTAATTATAAGTCCATTAATTAATCCAAGTGTTGCCTTTTACTTTTGTGATTTCTGTTCATTGGTATTTCTAACCTAGAAGGGCTTTGTCCTCAAGTTGGCTGAATCACAGTCAACTCTGCTCAAGGAGTGAATATCAGACATAAATATGTTCTCAATGATATCTTCTTCACCTTGCTTAATCTCTCTTAAATAGAGTCTTCCGCCAACATTCACCAATCTTACAATGTCCCTTGAAAAATGAACTTTAATTATAAGTCCATTAATTAATCCAAGTGTTGCCTTTTGTGATTTCTTTGTGTTGGTATTTTTTTGTCTTTTAGTGCTTAAGATAAGGGTTCGTGATCAACTTTTTTCTTATTGCTGATGTGGTTTGAGTTATTTAACAGCTATGTTAGTAGTTTGATCTGCCTTGGTGTTGATGAATGTTTAAGGCTTGCTAATCAGCATATCCAACACTTATATTTTTGCAGATGCTGTTTGATGCTTATATCTTTTGAAGACATGTTTGGTAACTGCTGCTAATGATATTATGACACTAAGATATGAAGATATATTGGATTGATTCCTGATGATCGTGACTGACATCTGAAGATGTGTATTTATTGATTGATTGGATGACGCCTAGAGACTATCTGAAAATCCTTTACTGCCCTTATTGGAATGCTTCTTGTTCGATCTTGTGATCCCCCTGCGATAAGCATACATACAACACATATGAGTAATTATACAGAAAATCACTTCCTGACGTATACCACAGTAGTTACTATTTCTGCTATATAGATTATATCTTAGGCTTGATGAATGTATAGGCTGGAGATACTTTTCTTGATCTGCTCTTCTCAGATTAACTCTTCTGATCCTCTTCCCATTTCTGCTGCCTTGTATCAGATTTCTTATTCTTTGATTCCTTCCTTTCTTCTTCCCAATGCGGTTTTATATCCTCCTATTTCCCTCAACAAGCACGACCTTTATGTGGTGTTTCTTCATGATGGGTTGGGACCTTCTATTGTTGACCCATTGTTATTTATTGTTTATTTTTATTACTTGAAGTTCTCACCCTTTTGAGTGTATCCCACATCTCTAACAACTTACGTAGTGTTTTCCTGCATGATTAAGGTTGCTTAATTGTAATGATTCAATTGTTGTTATATCCTCATGCTGTCGATATTCATAACCGGTCCAACTGCAATTGATAATGCTTCTTGTTTATTAAGATAGATATCTCCTGCATGGTGGGGGCATGACAACTGCTGGCATATATATAATCTGAATATTTGCCTTTATACCAATAATCACTGCTAGGGGTATTGATTGCATCTAAAATAACATAATCACTGCATTTTAATATATTAGTGTTTCTGCTCACTGTTACCTGCTATTAAAGCCTATCTCTCCTTATATCTGTTGTTCAATCCTATCCTCCTTTTTCCCTCCTCCTATGAAACCTTTTCCCCTTTATATCTTCCAATGTGGGGGACAGCCATACCTCTCCATCATGTCCGTCCTTTGCAATGGTCACAACCTTTCACAATTACGACCCTTTGGATGAATCATAATCCTTCATAATTTTAGCGTTTTGAAAGAGTCACTTCCTTATTTTCTTCTACATTAATTCTTTCTTGATTTACAGCACCTTCAAACTACGTCTTCCCTTTATACTTCTCCTTTAAGTCTGTATATACTTTCCTTCTCAATTTGCATCGGCATATTCTTCTATATATACATCTCTTTTATATCTGCATATATTCCTCTTTATATCTGCATATACCTTCCTTAAATTCTGTTATAAACTCTTCTTACAATTATGCCTTCAACCTTGCATCAATGGTCTTCCATTTTATCTTTTCATTCACAGATCTGCAAATGTAAGTCTGATTTAAACTCACACTCCCCTCAAATGCACTCTACATTTTCTTAATACATCTTCCCAAGGGTGGTGTCTCTTTCGCTTTCTTAATTGCTTCTTAAATAAATCTTAATAGCTGTATTTATTTCTAATTTAGGTTTATTTCTGAATTCTTCTTCAATTCCAATCTGATTATTCCATATTCCATATTCCATTTTCCAATTTTCCTTGCTCCATTTATGTCCCCTTTCAAATGTTTTATGTTGAGGGAGTCACAACTCTTCATTACATGCCTCTTGACCTTTCATTTTTTTTGATCGGTAATTTTGATTATTTTATTGCTGGAGAAACTTTTACAAGCATAACTCTCCAATCTGTAATATGACCTACCTCTCCAACACCAGCCAGCATATCAACCACTAAAACACCCCAGACACAGAATGTTCTCCCACTATGCTTACAGCCAGTCAATACAGCTAATCTAGCCTACACACATGTCCATAGACTTTAAACACTATGGAATACAGCACTATCTACAGAACTAAACATTATATCTCTCATATTTGGAGAGCCACAAACATTTACTCAGGAAAGACATGAAAATCATCTAATAAGAAATAGAGGCTATCCATCTCTACCATCGCCGTACACTTCTTCAGCCTGTGTCCCCATAACCATCACACACTGCAACCAAACACCCGCCACACTTCAAACATCACAACCACCTCAGCTCAATGCCAATTGTCCATACAATTGAAAGACAGAGCAATCCCAAACTGGGCAGCAAAGGCCTCTGTCTCCTGTTCAGCCTATAAAGATCTCTTCATCAGCGCTCCCCCACCACTTGGGTTACATACATATCTAATTCGCAAGCCACATTGGACATCCGATCTGTGACAACATTGCCTGTTCGCTTGATGTGTGATATTCTGAGATCTTGCAAAGTCCTCAGTTTTGAGCAGATTATTGAAATAAATTTGTTGATGCGCCAGCAAGGAGAGGAGAGGAGCCCTTTATCATCGCCTCAACAACAACTTGTGAATCCCCTTCAAAATGAACTTTGGTGGCCTTCAAATTTATTGCCAACTCGACTGCAAGCAAAACTGCTTGTACCTCAGCTTCGTTATTTGTTCCATTTTGTAACCATTGGATGCCTTTCATTAAAATTTTACCGTTTGCATCACTCGTGACACAACCCGCCCCTGAGATGCCTGGGTTTCCTTTTGATGCTCCATCAAAATTTATTTTAATCCGCCCTTGCTTTGGCTTTGTCCATTCTTCCACCTTCTCTCTCTCCATAATCAGGTTTTTTCTTATGCTTCCCATACGCAAATCTAAACTTCAAAAGAGGCCAACTCACCTGCATAACCTTATCTGCCATATTGAAAGGATGCTTAGAATAGTTGTGACTGCCTGTTGATATTGAGACAACATCTGAGATTGCCCTTTCAACTCTATCACATAAACTCCCAACTGTTTCCTCCTTATCCTGAAAAATACGTATATTCTCTCCTTCCAGATTTCCCACACCACAATGGAGGGGGAAACAGACCAAATGCATGAATAAACTGATTTAACCTTTTCTTGCTACCAACTTTTAAATAGGTCAATTAGCTTTGCTGGTAAAGCAATCTCCCATGAAAGTTTATGAAGAAGAAATCTCCAGACATCCTGAGCCACCCTACAATGCAATAATAAATGATCGAAAGATTCACTATCCTCTTTGTACATCACACATCGAAAGGGCCATTAAAACCTAGCCTATATAGTCTATCTCCAGTCAATATTCTCTTTCATCACTAACCAAGCAAAAACTCCAGCCTTCGGGAGTCCTTTCGAATTCCAACAGAGCCTAGCCGGCCAATCTTCCACTGTCATTGCAGCCTTTAAAATCTGATATCCTAGTTTGACTGAGTACATTCCTGATTTTGACACTGACCATCTTAAAACATCCTCCTTGTTTGAGAGATATAGTTGTTATTCTTGTAGAATACCTTTTGGCTTCATTTTTTGATTCAAAGCCAATGGGAGAGCCCCAACATCCTTCCATTTCCACTCCTCCACTCCGTTTCTTCTCACCTTCTCCAAATAGTCACATACCTTGGAGCCCCAGTGCTGTTCAGTCACCAACCTGATTTCCTCTACATCATTCCGCAAAGAGATAGCTGGATTACCTTCCCAGGAATCTCGCCATAATTCAGCTTTCTCCCCATTCCCCAATTCCCAAGTAACATGATCAGTTATTACATTTGTTGATGTTTTGTAGCTTCAGTTAGATAAACACTATGAGTCAATACAAGTGAAGATATGTATATATATATTTAGTATATATGAGATGTATATATATACTTATATATATATATATATAAATATTATTATTATGTAAATATTAGAGAAATTAATATAATACTGAAGAGATATTATATATATATATATATGTATGTATGTATGTATGTCTAATCATAATTATCATCATATTAATTACATAATAATAAATAGACATGTCCCATGAAGGGACATGTCTCTTCTTGGCTCATTCTCAATATAAATGCAAGAGATTGTTGCATTTGGAAAATACATATAATCAGATAGTGCTATTACATTTGCAATGATCCTAAAACCTTAACATGGTATCAGAGCTAGGTTGCAAATGTAAGAGAGTAGTTTGTTGATGGTGAATGTGTGACTGTCTCAGAAAATACAATCTCAGTACGAGGACCATATCTCACAAATGCACCGTTGGATTTTTCTAAATTTTGGATATGTTGGTGATAAACAAATTTAGAAGAATCTCACCAGAGCAATTGGAGAAAAAATGTCTAGTTCAAAAGTTATGACCGACTATGTACGGGTCTATGCAAATCTGTAAAAGAGCGATTTTCCTTCTTTAAAAGCCTAACCGCTTGAAGGGAGATCCGATCATATTGAAGGTTGTCATAGTGTATAAAACCTTTGGATATTCAAGACAGGTGATGTGAAGAATTATGGTAATATTCAAGAACGACAATATCATTTTGTGAATTTGCATGATATTTTCTATATGGGCTCACCTTACAGAATGAAATACTTGAAATTTATAAAAGATAAGTATTTCATGTTTTATTAATGCACATATTTTTTGAGTTTGTAATTCATGCTATACTATTGGTTAGTAAAATTTTTTATGCTTCTATCATTGGTATTTCCGGTCGAGATAGTTTAGTGAGATATTTGCAATCTCTCTCTAACATACCTTCAGGACAAAAGTACAAGATAATTGCATTGAAGGGAGAAAGAACTTGATGCTTGCAAATGAATTGATGATTGAGACTAGATGCAAAGGGAGTTTGACATTTCAAAAGAGGTTAAATATTTGATAAACTTGAGTTTCAGAGGGAGAAGATGGTTCAGTCAACTTGTGACAACCTTGATCATATTGATTGACAGGGAGTTCACTATTGAAGGTGAAACACTTCTAAGGTAAACTTGATATAAATGATTATTATGCTAATGAATCATGAATGTTTTTTAATGGGCCTACCCCTTGTGTAAATCATGAGGAAGTGATGACTTCCAAATGATTATCACTTGTATTTGCAAAAGTTATTGGAAGGTGACGATCTTACAACAACTTGATCCTCTATTGTGATAGATATCTTGTGATGGCTGAAACAGATCATGATAGATGGCATCTTCTATTGTGATAGACATTTTGTGATGGCTGAAACAGATCATAATAGATGACATCTTCTATTGTGATAGACATCTTGTGATGGATGAAACAGATCACAATAGATGATTTCTTGCATGGTGGATTTAGTTCCTTAAACAGACCATTGACCTTCTATTGTGTTAGACATCGTGTGATGGCTGAAACAGATCATAATAGATGATTTCCTGCATGGTGGATTCAGTTCCTTAAACAGACCATTGACCTTCTATGGTGATAGACATCGTGTGATGGTTGAAACAGATCACAATAGATTTTTCTTGCATGGTGGATTCAGTTCCTTAAACAGACCATTGACCTTCTATTGTGATAGACATCGTGTGATGGCTGAAACATATCACAATAGATGTTTTCATGGTGGATTCAGTTCCTTAAACAGACCATTGAACTCCTATTGTGATAGACATCGTGTGATGGCTGAAACAGATCACAATAGATGATACCTTGCATTAAGGATACATTACCTATGAAATTTTTGAGTTATGGTGAATATCATGAGACTTGATATTCTTGGTCAGACCATATCTCTGATATCTTATTGAGGTGATATCTAAAATATTTGTTGAGTATGTGGTGGACATCATGAGACTTGATGTTGGTAGGCCAGTACTCTGAGTACATGGTGAATATCATGTGACTTGATATTCTATGGCTATTACTCCTAATATCATGAGATGATATTCTTATGAATCTATGAGTTATGGTGAATATTATGCGACTTGATATTCCTAGTCAGACCATATCTTTGATATCACGGTAAATGATATCTTCCTATCCTAATCATGTGTTTAATCTTCCCTGGCTAAGAGGGAGTGTTGATGTTTTGTAGCTTCAGTCAGATAAACACTATGAGTCAATACTAGTGAAGATATGTATATATATATTTAGTATATATGAGATGTATATATACTTAAATATATATATATATATATATATATATATTATTATGTAAATATTAGAGAAATTAATATAATACTCAAGAGATATTATATATATATGTATGTATATATATATAATCATAATTATCATTATATTAATTACATAATAATGAATAGACATGTCCCTTCATGGGACATGTCTCTTCTTGGCTCATTCTCAATATAACTGCAAGAGATTGTTGCATTTGGAAAATACATATAATCAGATAGTGCTATTACATTTGCAATGATTCTAAAACCTTAACAACATTCCTACATGAAATCAAAAAATTCCACATGGTCGAACCTTTTGAGGAATCTTGAATGGTGAAGATTCGTTCTTGTTGAATTGAATCTAGATATTTATGTGTTAAGATTGCAGCCATCTCTGATCTGGTTTTTGATACATTTGCCAGATTAATTTTGCACCCATTGCCTCGTTCAAGAGGCTCCAATCCTGTAGCCCTGCACCCACAGTCTCAACAGGTGAGCATAGTTTATCCCATGCCACCAAAGGGATTTTGTCTTGTTCACTTTTGCCATTCCAAAAGAACTTCCTCATATGCTGATTAATTTTACTTATCACTTTCTCCGCAATTTTCAAACACATCATGGAATAAATTGACACAGCTGATAAGACCAACTTCAACAACATTAATTTGCTAGCTGAAGAAAGCCATTGTCGTTTCCAAATTTGCCAGCAGAGAAATTTGCTGAATTTCTCCTAATTTTGCCTCCAAAGCTGCTTTGTTCAAGAAAATATTACCAAATTTCACTCTATTCCATTCCTTCAATTTTTCCTTTATGAACTGCAATTTTTTGAACATCCTGCTAGCATGTGTTCCCCCCCCTCTGTGAGGCATCATACCACTATTGTTTAACTAGATCCGAGAGGTCTTTGTCCCTTAACCACATTTTTTTGAACTTGAAGGGCATCTTAATTGAACACTATCCAAAGCCACAATCAACTCAACAGGGAAATGATTTGAAGCAACACAAGGCTTTATAGTGGCTTCAAATAGAAAAGGCATGTGATCCCATTTGCCCCCTAGGAAGAATATGTCTAGCTTTTCCGCTACATTGCCCTGGCCCCCATCTCCTGTTGCTCCAAGTGAAAATACCCTCACCTGTTTTGATTTCCCGCGAACCATTAGACATTTGAAACTCACACTCGTTACCTAATTGCCCTGCTCTTTTGCAGTGCTTGTAGTACTGTTGATGTCAGTTTTGTACCACTACATAACATATAGCAATTGAATACTTGATATAGAATACCAAACACTCAACCCTCTCTTGAAAAGTAATTACTCACGAAGAACATGAGAAAACTCCAAGGTTCCTTACACCTGTGGATACTAACTCAGTTATATTAATGTGATTTGCTGGTTAATCACATAGGTGGGCTTACGTTGTTCATTCAAAGATAACTTGGTGGTAATCCGCTTGCTTGACTTGTTCTTTTCTCCTTGATCACTTTCACTTTCAACTACTCCTACCACTAATTGCTTACTGCTCTACTACTACTATGAATGAAGAAATTAGCAAATGGACGGGGATCCAATCTAATGAAAGCTTGCCAGCGGTGCTACCTCCATAGATGCAATGATTCAAGGGGAATTGGACTAGATTACCACACAAGGCTTCCTAACAAGCCGCTAGGATGCTAGTGGCCTAGTATATAGATCCCTATCAAACATTCACTAACATCACCACACAACTAGCCATCTACTTCTACTCTAACAACATGAAATGAAATCCTACTTTAATTTGAGAGATGAGAAGAACCATGCAATACACCAAAATGATCATGTATATCCACCATGCAAACCACAACAATGAATAGAGAACAATTTTGATGGTATTTTGGCAACAATTCTCCAACATAACTCTTTTTACAAATGAGAACAAATGGCTTATATAGAGGCTCAAAATTAGAACGAGCGGCCAAGATTAAGGTGCAAAATCAAGGGCCAAGATTAAACCTTACAAACCCTAATTAGGGTTACCATCTTTCAACCAATTACATGAGGGCACCAACTTTGTGGGCCAATGAGAAAATTACAATAATTTGTCAACCAATGAGAACATAGGACACTTGGCATGATTTGATTGCATGCACATGAAATTGCCACCTCATCAACCTTATCTTATAAATTTATTTAGTCCTTGAGATGAGGTGAAGCCTTGGATGCTTGAGCTCGTCCTTAGAAACTTTCTCATCACCACTTGAACTTGCTTGTACCTGATGTCCTAACCTTGAAAGGGTGAGGTCCCTATGCACTTGGGGTAATCTTGCCTTAGCCTCGGTGGCTTGCTTGGATGTGAACCTTCTTGCAATTTGAGAGCCTTGCTCTTGGCCACCACCTTGAAATTGAACTTGACCTCTTTCAACCTTTCGTCTCTCTTTTCTCCTTCATTATCCTTGCCTTCCTTAACCTTCCCGGTCTTCTCTAACCTTCCTACTCAAATTTGGTTTGCATGCACCCCCCTCTGCTTCAATACTCGGGTTCTGGGGGAAGCTGCCTTGGCCATACCTCCTGCAAGGCCCACAATTCACCCATTACTTGATTTGAAATAATCACTAAGTTCATCAATTTCCTCCTAGCTAGTTAGTGAGTCGGTTCCTTCACCACCTAATTAGGCTATGTGGAGTTCATCTTACATTCGAAATTATGTGAATTGTTCATTAAGTCCATTTCTAATAGATAACTAACTTAGTTTGTGTGTTGATCAATCTTACCATCCAAGTTATGATTGCTTTGTTTGTATCAATTTGTAGTCCATTCTTATCTTTCCTCTTAATGTGATTGAATTTAATTACTAGTTGTCTTTGTTTGATTTTCAATGAAAGAAAACAACTAGCCAAGGAAAGAAAACACATAACTCCACTCCACGGAGCTCACCACCGAGGGAAGACTCCTAAACATGGAGGGCCAACCACATAAAAAAGTCCAAGTCCAAGTTCCTATTACATTGGTGTAATGTTCCAACACCTACCTCTTGACCTTTTAGAACTTGCCTACTTAGCCTATTACAACTTATCAACAAAATGCATGACCCTCTTGGGTGCTAGAACCCTCTCAAATCTAACCAAGCTAGCTTGCACAAATAGCCAAGCCTCAAATATCTTCAAATCTCTTCCAACCTGCAATGAAACCTGCTTCCTCGCTTGTACCTGCAATGAAAATATGGAATGGAGGGTGGGGGTGAAACGAATGTAAGTGAAAGATGGAGATGGAGGATGGAGCTATGAAAACGTGGTGGCAACCTGTCTCCTTATCCTTCCTGGCCAAGGGGGAGGAGCTCTCCATCAACTTGTCTCTCAACTGTATCATGTTCATTGTGCCAATGCTGGTGTCCCTCACTTGCTTCAATTTCAAGAAGAAGGTGGTCTTGGCATTATGTCTTCCTTGTCTTATTTGGTATGCATTTTCCTTTTGTTTCTTGCTTGCACTAGCATCCGCCATCCTAACCCTTATTTCTGCCCCTTCTTTCTACAGTGAGGTGGGACTGCACTTATCTCTGCCCCTCCAATCCTAGGGATGGACTAACATATTTCTGCCTCTCCAATGCCTATCACACTACACAAATCTCTGCCTCTCCGCCTAGGGGTGGGACTACCACTTATTTTTGCCTCGTCGAAAATTTATGAGATGAACTACACTTATATCTCCCAACTTCGTTCCTAGGAGTGGGACTACCACTTATATCTCCTTTCTCCAAATCCTAAACGGAAACTACACTTATATCTCCCAACTTCAAGCCCTAGATGAGATGATGAAGTGATGGATGGATGATGCAAGAAGAAAATAGGGAAAATGTAACAAGCAAGAACAAGGAGAAAATCTGCCTTTTAGACCAACCTTCACCCTCAAGCATGAAGATCCTCCTCTACACCAACAAATTCTCCTCCAAAGAAGAAGAAGACAATGCCAAAAATGCACTCCTCCACCAAAAGAAGAAAATCACCCCTTGCTAAATGCACTCCTTGCAAAATTTTGCTCTTTTGCTGCTCCAAGAGCTCCTCCTTGGCTGCCAAGAGACAAGGGAGAAATGAATGAGAAAATGAGGAGACAAGCCCTCCCTTTATACTAAATTTTGACTTTGTAGGAGGAGGGAAAAAAAATAAATTAAAATTGCCAAGTTTAACATGAATTAAATGAAATAAATTGCATAGCCCTGGGGGATATTAAATTTATTTAAAAAATTACCTAATTAATTAATAAAAAAATCGCAAGTGGTCTGGGAAAAAAGTTGGGGCTGCCTTGGAGGTGAAAAATAATTAATTAATTAGGCCCATGACAAGCAAATTTCAAAAATAAGATGGGGCTGCTAGTTGTAATTTTGGGATTTCCTCAAGAAAATTAATTTTAATGCATTTAATCACAACAACCTCACCAAAAATAAATTTTTTTAAGCCAATTAAAATTCAAATAAATTCCAATTTCAATTTACTCTTTTTCACCATTTAAAATTTCGAAAAATCCCACTTGGCAATTTAATATTTATTATTTTGCAATCCAAAAATCATTTTGCAATTTAATTTCCATTTGGTAATTCAATCCAAAAATCATTTTGCAATTTAATTTCCATTTGGTAATTTAATTTCTTTTATTTTGCCATTTAATTCAAACTTGGCAATTTTTTTTTTAAAATTTTTTTTGCAATTTAAATTTTCATTTAATTTCCATTTTCACCACAAAAAATTTACAAGATTTTTTTAAAAAAATATCCAAATTCACAATTAAATTTTGAAAACGTTCAAGTTATACAATTACATCAATTTTCAAAACTTATCATAGTCCAAAAATTTGCAATTTTATCCCGCTAGATATTAAAATAAAATTTTCTCATCGAATTTCATTTGACCTGGAGACAAAATCGACTGTTTAAGAAAATCAATGTTTCGCACAAGGTGAAAACAAGCAATACCCTCCCAGGCGCTTCAAAAACATCCAAGGTGTAAAATTTTCATTTCAAAACCTCGGGATCGCCCAAAATCTCGCTAAGGCACCCAAACTCTCGGATCTAGGAAAAATTTCAAGGCTTGCTCAAAAAAATTGGGGGGGGGGTCCCCAAATTCTTTGGGGTGATGGTGTGAAAACCTCACAACAAGTACTCCACTTTGTCTTCAACTTCGATCCTTTGGCTCTAGCAACCTGCGTTGGTGTTTATCTCAATAGTGTCTGGGAGGGGAAAGTGCGGCTTCCAGTCTATGCATATCCTACTGTACCCACTGAGGTCTTTCTCTTCAATAGCTTCATCTGATCTAATATAGAAACCTAGCTTGTTTCCAATCAAACTAAAGGTTTCTTCGCTCCAATACTATCATCGGGGATTATATAATTTCTCCTAGATGGGGACTATTTCTATCTGAGCCATCAGCGGGTTGAAATTTGGCTCCCATTCTTTGACATATAAACCTTTACCTCCCAAGAAAAATGGGCCATTGTTGAAAACCTAGTTTTTATTGGCCGCATCCCCACCATGCCTAAGAAAAAACCATTCGGCATAGATTTAATCTCCACGTCGAAGGGCCAATTATCAGCGCACCATTGCTTAACTCAACCTAGCACTGGCCTGTCCCCTGCCCATTTCATAAAGAAACCCTTTGCTTTAAAAAATGAGACTGAGTTATTCCAGCTCTCATTGTCCAGACAAAAGGAGATTTTGGTGGCTAGGGAACCATGTTGAACCTCAGTTACCTGTGCCATTTTTGAGATCTTTTTCGACCGCCATTCTTTTCCATGGACCCGTTGCCATTCTTCTGGTGTGCTGATCGGGAATCCATGGAATTTATTAAAACCCCTAAAACTTCCGTTATGTTGCCAACCACAACTTTGGTCCTTGCCTCTGTTTCCCTCCAATCGTTTCTGCGAGAATGGCTGATTGATCTTCTGATCCTCCTAAACCCATTTTGGTTTTGACCACGGTCTGAAAGAAGGCTGCACATTGTATCTTGGGCATTCACGCAGTCGAAAGTCCTTGAGATCCCTCAACTACAACCCTATTCTCCTCCTCAATGCCATTCATTGCCTCTTGACCTTTCATTAAACCTAATTAACATGTAATTATATTTTATTATTATTTTTTATATTTCAATTTTATTAATTATTATCTATAATTAAATCCTATTACAGGAAGGGGACATTACAATCCACCTTGCCCAATATTGCTTGTCCACAAACAATGTCGATTTCAACCAAATCTTTTCAATGTGAAGGTTCTTGAATTAACCTTTGGAGATTTGTCATCCTCAAATACTCCATTATCTGATATTAACTCAAGGCATGTATCTCTATCTTTAATTCGGATCTAAGTTATCTCAACCAATGAATTAGAATTTGCAAGGTTTTTAATTTTAAGACATTTTTTCTCATCAATTGTAAGGAACTGTTTTGTTTGGTTTTATGTTTACACAATATCATGGATATTTCTTTGAGTGAGATTTCCCTTTTCTAAGATGAGATTTAGAAGCATGACCGTAAATTTTCTTTGTTGGAAAAGTTTAGAGATGGTTATAGGAATTGTCTTCTTGCTTATGTTGAGTTGTGATTTGTTTGTTTGCATACTCATTTTATTGAGTTAAAATCCCGAATATATTGTGAATGGATATTATTCTCAACATGTTTCCTTACATGTTTTATGGCAGTTTATAAGCAACTTACTTGAGCAATCCTTATGTTGTTTTTACTAGTGCCTTACCAAGGTTATTTAGGGGATTCTGAAGCAAAAAGTAGGGCTTTGATAATTAAAACTTGCAATTCATTTTTTATTGAATGCAAGAATATGGATCTAGAAACAGTTATAAGTATTCACACATGGAATAACTTGTTGGAAACACATCAGCAGATATAATGAAGTAATCATGCTGAGAGCACCTTAAACATGAAACTAACATGTAAAACCATAGAAGATGTGAAGCATATCCGTAAATACACATGAGGCATAGACATATATACATGTATGACATGGAGCGTACACTTAAGGCTCGGAGCATCCACATAAGACATGTAAGGCACACAAATAGACGTAAGGCATGACTCATATACATGAATACACATGGGGCATGAATCACACATATGAATACACATAAGGCATGGATCACACACATGAATACACTTAAAGCATGAATCATACACATGAATACACACTAGGCATGAATTGTACACAAGAAATCACTAAAGGCATGAATCATACACATGAATAGACTTAATGTATGAATCATACACATGAATACACACAAGGCATGAATCATACACATGAATACACTTAAGGTATGAATCATACACATGAAACATATTAATACACGTAAGGCATGAATCATACATAAGACATGAAACAATATAAATGCACGTAAGGCGTGAAGTATACATGTCAGGCATGAAGCAATAAATACACGTTAGACGTGTAAAGTATGAAGCAATACACCTAAATACACACCAATCATGTAAGGCACGAAGTGGAACATAAATACCCGTTAGACATGTAAGGCACAAATCAGTACATAAATACTTGCTAGACATGTAAGGCATGGAGTAGTATTAAATTCATGTTAGACTTGTAAGGCATGAAGCAATACACAAAGGCACAAAGCATACACGAGGAGTGTTCACTTACCATGAAGGAAACACAAGGCATACATCTGAAGAGCTTGCATATAAAATGCACATGGAATTAAAATGCTTGTATTAGACATGAAGTAGTTAAAGACCCATACATATAGAAATGCAATGTTGACTTGTTCAATTTTGTTTTTGACCTACTAAAGAAAAAATGCTGAATATTTAGCCCTAATTAGATGGCAGTTACAGTAGGTTTGTTATGCAAGTTGGCATGATAATTGCTCTGATTCCAATTGTAGTGCCCCCTTCGTAATTTCCCCTAGAATTTGTGCTAAAATCACAATTGCAACAAATTAGAGTTAGGGTTACATCTTGTGGAATAAATCTTTCCTCAACAATATGATCCTAGATTTGGATCTTGCACTCACAACATGAAAGACATATGCAATACATACATACATATATATAATTAATTAATTAATTAATCATGAGGGTCAGTCAAGCCAGATTATATACAGAGTATAAACACATTGGGAGAAGAGACATGATGAGTGTTAAGGTTTTTAGGATCGTTGCAAATGTAATAGCACTGCCTGTATAGTATGTGTTTTTTAAATGCAACAACCTCTTGCATTTATAATGAGAATGAGCCAAGAAGAGACATGTCCCTTCATTATTATGTAATTAATATAATGACAATTATGATTATATATATATATATATATATATATATATATATATAATATCTCTTGAGTATTATATTAATTTCTCTAATATTTACATAATAATAATATATATATAAGTATATATAGACATCTCATATTTACTAAATATATATATACATATCTTCACTAGTATTGACTCATATTGTTTATCCGACTGAACACTCCCTCTTAGCCAGGGAAGATTAAACACACGATTAGGATCAGAAGATATCATTTACTGTGATATTAGAGATATGGTTTGACTAGGAATATCAAGTCGCATGATATTCACCATAACTCATAGATTCATAAGAATATCATCTCATGATATTGAGAGCATTGGCCACAAAATATCAAGTCACATGATATTCACCAAGTACTCAAAAATTTATAAAGATATCATCTCATGATATCTGGAGCATTGGCCACAGAATATCAAGTCGCATGATACTCACCAAGTACTCAAAATAATGTGAAAAGATATATTACCTTAATGTAATATCAGAGTTTGTGGAGATATCATCTCATGATATTAGGAGTAATGGCCACAGAATATCAAGTCACATGATATTCACCATGTACTCAGAGTACCGGCCTACCAACATCAAGTCTCATGATATTCACCATAACTCAAAACATATTTTAGATATCACCTCAATATGATATCAAAGATATGGTTTGACCAAGAATATCAAGTCTCATGATATTCACCATAGCTCAAAAATGTCCTATGGGTAATGTGCACATGTACCCTCAATAATACTTACCATAGGAACATTCCTATCATCTATCATGATCTGTTTCAACCATCATAAGATGTCTATCACAATAGAAGATCATGGCCTATTTAAGGAACTCAATCCACCATGCAAGATATCATCTATCATGATCTGTTTCAGCCATCATAAGATGCCTACCATGATAAAAGATCAAGTTATTGTAAGATTGTCACCTTCCAATAACTTTAACAAATACAAGTGATAATCATTTGGAAGTCGTCGCTTCCTCATGATTTACACAGGGCCCAAAAGGCATTCATGATTCCTAGTCCTCTGACTGTTATAGTTTTTTGATCACTGGATAATCCATCTTAGTATGGACTACTCCCTCTGAATCAATACAACTGAGATTATCAAAAGTTGATTTAACCATATCCTCTATCTGCTCCCTCTTAAGCTTAAGTTCTTGTATCAACCTCTTGTCTTCTTTCGAAATGTCAGACTCCTGCATTTGGTCTCAATCATCAATTCTTTTGCAAGCATTAAGTTCTTTCTCCCTTGAATGCAATTTTCTTGTGCTTTCGTCTTGAAGGTATGTCAAAGAGAGATTACAAATAGCTCACTGAACTATCTCGACCGAAAATACCAATGATAAAAGCATACAGGATTTTACTAACCAATAGTATAGCATGAATTACAAACTTAAAAAATTATGTGCATTAATAAAACATGGAATACTTATCTTTTGTAAATTTTAAGTATTTCATTTTGTAAGGTGAGCCCATATAAAAAATATTATGCAAATTCATAGAATGATGTCGCCGTTCTCGAACATTACCAGAATTCTTTACATGACCTATCTTGAATATCCAAAGGTTCTATACACTATGACAACCTTCAATCTGATCGGATCTCCCTTCAAGCGGTTAGGCTTTTAAAGAAGGAACCTCGCTCTTTTACTGTCCATATACATCAAATTAGAAAACACCTTCTCAGATTATTTGAAAGACATCTCCCCTTTGAATCATCTCCCCACTAAGGATGGTTCAAGTGGAAATGTAACATTGGTTATTATCCCCCCCCCAATGTAAAATTCCCACTCTTATATCGTTGAACAATGCTTATATCTTGTTGTGAAATGACTTGATTGCTCCAAGAGAGGTGACACTCTATAATTAATGCTTTCTTTCTAGAAAGAGACACCCTTCTTAACAAATCTGCTACAATTCACTTGACCTTATTCTTTGCACTTGGTGTGGACAAAAATCTGCAACAACACTTCACTCACCAGATTTCGCATAGACCCGTACATAGTCAATCATAACTTTTGAACCCAACACTTTCTCGCCAATCACTCCGGTGAGATTCTTCGAAATTTGTTTATCACCAACATATCCAAAATGCAGCAAAATCCAATGGTGTATTTGTGAGATATGGTGTATTTGTGAGATATGGTCCCCATACTGAGATTGTATTTTCGAGACAGTCACACAGTCACCTCAACAAACTACTCATATTTGCAGCCTGGCTCTGATACCATGTTGATTTTGCGAGGATCACTACAAATGTAATAACACTCCTGATTGTATGTGTTTTCCAAATGCAACAATTTCTTGCATTTATAATGAGAATGAGCCAAGAAGAGACATGTCACTTCATGGGACATGTCTATTCATTATTATGTAATTAATATAATGACAATTATGATTATATATATATACACACACACACACACACATATGTATACACACACACACATATATATACATATATATAATATCTCGAGTATCATATTAATTTCTCTAATATTTACATAATAATAATATTTTTTTTTGATCTATAATAGGTAATTTTTATTAATAATAATGAAGATTACATTGTAAAGATTTGAGTCCTTCCCAGGCTCATCAAAAAGAGATAATCTACCCGACAACCAAGCAGTTAAAACCCCCTCCCCAAATAGTTAGCTAGTGTTGCTTATAATTTGCAACATTACAATACACCAAAACACTAGACTATGCACAGGAGCCACTGTTGCTTATTATTTGCAACCTAACATTCCAACAAAACTCCAAAACACCGAACTTTACACAGGAGCGCTCTGGCTGTAGCTTTAATCGGCATAGAAAGCCTCGGGTTACATTGAACATGCCAGCAGTGAAACAGAGCCACACCCATAGAAAAATCTATTCGCTGGAAACTATAATCCGAAATTCATAACCAAAAATTTCAAAAAGGAGAGGCAACCCATCACATCGGAACCAGCAAAAAACTCACTTCAAAGCATTAGAAGCGCCTTGCCCTGCAAAGCCTCGCCGACCGTAGCCACCTTGGAACCGTCATCGGCACAACCACCCGCATTTGAGCCCTCTCTGCCTCCTGGATGGCATCAACTAAATTCTGCCACGCCTTGCCTCTTTCCAAAATATAAGTTTGCTTGTCTACCCTTCTTGGCCAGTTTATGAAGGGGATGACACCAACCTCCACACCTTCCTCCTCATCTGCAAACATCTCACTATAGTCAAACGCCCACCCTAGGTGAGCCCATTCAAGTAGATGGTCCATTCCCTCCAGTAATGCATGCTCGAAAAGAGATTCTATTACCCACTTCACTCGCCCTTCAGACACTCCTAACTCGAGCCCCCAAGCCATTACCATGGCAGCGTTATCTACTTGTAATTTCCATCGACGATCATTGTTATTAAAGAGAGGGCCGAGTGTTTCTTGCACTGCCAAAATCACTTGCTCAGTTGGACATTTTAACATTTTCTGCAATCGAATTCTCTCAACTGGCCCGAACAAACCCTTCTGCTGTTTTTGGGTCTTGAGGGTGAAATTCGGCTCCATTGTTTTTTGCAAACCAATGCCTTTACAAAACTTCGAAAGAATAACTTCATAGTTTGCAACACTGTTGTCGGGATAATTGTATGTACGGGTTATTATATTAGTAAAGTATTATGTTACTCTTGGTCTTTAGTGACCGAGAGGTTAGACAGTTACGTCACGATGTTTTGGTCGTGACCCTTCGGGTACTTTATATACTCTCTCAGAGGTTGGACATGAGAGATATTATTGTATGATCACCACGATGTAAATGTACTTGCCAGTCTGGAATGATTAATGAAAGTATTTATTATTCTATGATATATTCTATGTTCATTATATTTCCTATACTGTCTGTGCAATACTAAGTTTACCCCAGCGGGCGAACATCTGGCGCCGTTGCCTAGACGTACTCGGGAAGAGAGTTGAGGGAAGGATTTATACCCAATGTCTTAAATAAAGATAGAAATAAAAAGGCACGAGATGATGAAGGGGAAGCCGCACAGAAAGCTTTGATCTCCACGCAACAGCGTGAACGTCGGTATAGGCTGAGGCAACTTGCCAAAGACTAGCTTGCTGGAGGGTTGCCCGAAGGGAACCCCGGAAGTGGTACGGAAGGTGCAGGGGCCGACTGAGAATCGTTCATCTCGCCGGAACATTGGAGAGTGCGGAGTAGAGAAGAACTACTCGAAGAAACACGACTTAGACAAGTCTTGTTTCAAGAAGAGCGAGACCAATTTGAAGACTTGAACCGCACATGGCATGCGGAGGAAGGGAACTACGAAGGTGAGCGCATTGTCGAAGGCACACGAGAAGGTACGACCGAAGGCACACGGGAAGGTACGACCGAAGACACACGGGATGCGCAGGCGAACCCGCCATTGGAGCCAACGACTCCACACAATACGGTTCCACCCGCTACACAGATACAAGTACCATTAGTAATCGGCCAAGGGAACGTGGGTGCCGGTTCTAACACAGACGGTGCAGGAGCACAAAATCCACCGTGCACGCAACAACCAAAATCAGCCCGACCAACCATGGCGGCACATAAGGAGAAGTTGCCAAAATTTCACGATGATGGAAAGGACGATTCAGTACGGCATTGCCGTACGTGTGAAACCATCTGGGCAGCCAACGGGGTGACTGACCAGAACGAATGGATGAGGTAGTTCCCCGCCACACTGAGAGGCGTGGCTATTGACTGGTACGCGGATCTGGATAGAACGAACATAACCACATGGGATGACCTGAAGGAGGGATTCGAGAAGGAATTCCGGCTACTACGAGACGATAATGAGATAGTCTCAGAGATTTATGGAACGAAACAAGGGAAGAGGGAGACCATACGAGCGTATGGCTGCCGGCTAAAGGAATTAGTCGGAAAGATGGAAAGCCAACCGGCTGACGGCCTAAAGAAGAGGTGGTTTGTCGAGGGCCTGAATCCTAAGCTACGACGGAAGATGAAAATTGTGCCTCCGACATCCTACAATGATGCATACAACCAGGCCATGGACTTGGAAAGCGAAAATAAGACGGCCAAAAAGAAGAAGAATAGATCTTCGTCATCCGAAGATGATATGTCCGAAGAGGAGAGTAGCAGCGACGAGAAGCCGAAGAAGAAAGTCACGGCCCTTCAGAAGGATATAGAACGGATGTTAAAAGAGTTTAAGACAATGAAGGGGACAACAAGCAAGGATGATGAACTGTGGTGCACGGATTGTAAGGAGAGCGGCCACACGAAGGGTGCCTGTCCCAAGAAGGCATTCTGTGACATTTGCCAGATTATGGGACATTCTACGAAGGAATGCCCATACAATCTGAAGGCACGTAACCAGCAAGTGCTCTATACACAAGAACAACCATCCACATCAGGGGGGACGAAACCAAACAATAATGCATCTTCAGGAGGTTACCGTGGCAACCGGAGGTGGAGGAGGGAACAATAATAATTCCACCCGTAACAGGGTCCAGTATGACGCGAAGGGACGCCCAATGATCCAATGTAGGGCATGCAACCAATGGGGTCATTACGCAAGTGAGTGTAACAATAATGACGCCCCTCAGCAGCTATGTCGGTGGTGCGGCCCTGGGGACCATGAAGATGCTAATTGTCCAAAGTCTGGTGTAGGGGCCAAGCTGATTGATATCGAAGGCAACACACGGATTAAAGAAGCTATACTTGCTCTTACCTGAGGGCAAGCGAAGGAAGCCCACTACCCCCATCTCCGAACGGAGAAGCAGAGAATGGCGGAGGCAAGGGAGGAAATAGAAAGGGCGATGAAAGCCCAACGGGGAGAGACACATGAATCATCCGAACCCTACTGCACAGACGCGGAGAGGAACATTGTACGGCAGATGCTTCAACTGGAGGTGCCTGTCAAGCTGGAGGACCTCCTATACACCATGCCTCAATTGGGGATAGTGCTGTTGGGTACAAAGGTTGATAAACCCAAACCGAGACACACGGACGCTTCCGTACTGAGAAACTCAGCAACAAATCCAGTTGTGCTTACCGTCAACAATGGCAGACATCCAGCCGTGGTGGAGATGGGCATCCTGGGCACCATCCTAACGGATACTATAGTAGACGGTGGATTTGGGGTAAACGTCCTTCCGGAGGACACATGGAAAAAGCTAGGGAAGCCCACTCTGTGGCCACCTACGTTTAATCTGCTAAGTGCCGACCAGCACGGGATTAAACCCCTCGGCACGTTGATGGCACAACAAGTCACCGTGGGTGCACAACCATTTGTGCTCGACTTTGTGGTCATTCCGTTAAAACAGAAAGGGTATGATGCCATACTCGGAAGAGGATGGCTGGTGGCAGCGAAGGCAAACCACAACTGGAAACGGAATACACTCTCGATGGAGAGCGGAGGCAAGAAGTTTACTATTGATCTCCAGACCCAGTTGGTGAGCGAGGAACTTGCCTCTTCCTCGGGATCTGAATCTGAAGGGGAGAATAACCCACGAGACGAAGGCAGAGAGGGGATGGATTCGGATGCCGAAGGCATACTAAAACTCGGAGGATGCCGTTCGGAGGATGACACGGATTCACTAAATGGATTGTTCCATTGGCAACAGGAGGACTATGAGATGTTCTCACCCTCCTGTAACGCATTAAGCGTCGACGAAGAGGAGCTAGATAAATATCCTCCAGAGTACGGGGAGTATAAGGAAGGAGAAGCTACAATGGACACCGTACTCGCACATCAGTTTAAAAACAAGGAGGCTATGAAGTATGAAGAACCGACGGTGAAACTTTTGAATTTGGGTACGGAGACGGATGAGAGAAATCTGAAAACCATCGCTACGGGAGACGACTGGAATCCTGTGTGGAAGACTGTAGCCTTCAAACTCTTGATTCTCCTTCTTCTTCTAATGTATGGGCAAGAGATCGTGGTCCTGGTAGAATTTATGGTTCCAAGCCTTTGGATTGCCATTGGAAACAAACTCGGCGACAGGGAGAGGGAACGGCTGCACACTCTGTGGACTTTCGACAAACGGATACATGATGCCAGCAACGGGACCAAATTGAAACCTTCCCCGGAGAGGATGGATTTGAGAGGAGGGACAGAACAATCGAGAGGGACTCGAGCGGTCAGGCAGGTAGAGTCGTTCGTACGGGCGACCAGAGAAGTCTTCGGAAAGGAAATTGTGGATGTCGTGAACGGTTCGAAACTAAAAGCGTATCATCATAGGTCGGAGGCGCACAGGCAGCCGCCTGACAATTGATGAAAAAAAAAGATAAAAAAAAGATTAAAAAAAAATAAAAAATAAAAAATAAAAAAATAAAAAATAAATTTTTTTGAAACGAAGCAATAAAGGCCGTACGACAACTTGGGAGCGAAGGCAAGCAAGCACATAAAAAGCACTGTATGGACGAAGACAAAGTCCGAAGACGAAGACATAAAGTCCGAAGACGAAGACAAAGTATTAAACAAAGACATAAGGTTCAAAGACATAAAGTATTAAATGAAGATACAAAATAAACGAAGACATAAAAGTATTAAACGAAGACATAAAGTATGGGCGAAGACATAAAATATCGAACGGAGGTATGCATGGGCGATTTTAAAAAGTGAAGGCACAGATCAAGCAACAGGGTTCGTACGGCAAGGTTGAAAAAGAAAAGCCGAAGACATATTTATGAAACCGTACGACTGTACGACAACTTGGAGAAACGAAGGTAGCTTAGAAAAGGTACCGTACGGTTAATATAAGTCTAAAATGATAACCGTACGACAAGTTTATAAGTTTGAAGGCGATTTGACGAAGGCATAGGTCAAGCAAAAATGACCGTACGGTAATAGTTTTAATGAGTATTAAGTGGCAACTTTCAAAGTTTGAAGGGAATGAGTATTTAACCGTACGGACATCATAGGCAAAGCAAAAAAAGGCACCGTACGGCCAAACAGAGGAAAGGAAAAGGAGGGAGATGTCCGTATGGCCATTTCATTAATAAAGATACGGTACGGCAAGTTTCATATTTAGGTGAAGACCGTGCAGAGGCTATATGAATTGCAAAGTTACAACCGTACGGTCGAAGGAAGAATACATAGAAAACAACGTACAACAATTTTAAGAGAAGCTCGCAAGTAATAAAAGCTGAACCGTACGGCCTTCTCTGGCAAATTAAAAGTTGGAAGGTGAAACAAGAGCAAGTGTATGGCACTAAAAGGTGTAACAGGAATACCGTCCAAGGAATGTACAATTTCGTACGGCAAGGAAGGACTGGCAGCAGGGAGAAGAAGGTTCTTAAAAAAAAAACAAAAAAAAAAAATGACGACAAAACAAAACAGTTCACAGTGAAGAACGAATGGTACCGAAGGGAAGGGCATAAGCAAGCAGTGAAGAAAATATAAGCGCCTGACAGAAGAAAATCACAAAAATGGTGTGTTCCATGGACTTCTGCCCCTCGACCCCGCTGGGGGCGTTGCCCCCTAGACCCCCAGTTGGTTTAGTTATCAGCCCTTGGAGAGTGTGACCTGTTGATGAGATCGGAGCTGCTATAGGCATGGAGTGTCTGCATGTCGGAGGTGAAGAGAGCACTGGAGCAAGTCTTTCAAGAGGGGTACTACGCTTTGAGGCACTTGGAGTAGGTGTTGGCTAGACGTGAGACTGTCTTGGTGGATGCACAAAGAGCTCGGGAGGAGCTGACCACCCAGTTGGAGGCAGTAGAGCAACACTTGGCTCAGCGTACCCAGGAGTTGGAAGCAGAGAAGTTGGCACGGGTGGCTATCAAGGTCAGATTGGCTAGGGAGACAATATGGTGTTAGCAGAGGCTATAGCTGAACAGTATGTTTTGGAGACAAGTTTGGTGCAGACACGGGAGGAATGGGATGTGACGGAAAAGACCTACTGGACGCAGCATTGATGGGGAGGGCGGCACTTCATCTTTTCAGGGACGCCCCTCTGCCCCTTCTCAGTGATTTTCTTCTTCTATGTGGTGTATTTCATCTCCCTGTTGTTGTAAGTCGTCGGAGACGACTTGTTTTTTTTGGGGGGATGATGTTGTCGGGATAATTGTATGTACGGGTTATTATATTAGTAAAGTATTATGTTACTCTTGGTTGTTAGTGACCGAGAGGTTAGATAGTTACGTCACGTTTCGGTCGTGACCCTTCGGGTACTTTACATACTCTCTCGGAGGTTGGACATGGGAGATATTATTGTATGATCATCACGATGTAAATGTACTTGCCAGTCTGGAATGATTAATGAAAGTATTTATTATTCTATGATATATTCTATATTCATTATATTTCCTATACTGTCTGTGCAATACTAAGTTTACCCCAGCGGGCAAACAAACACAAAATTCGTCCTTTATTCGGCTGCAGCAACACCACAATCAAAGCTTGTCCTTTGCATCATTACTCCACTCCATCACACGAAAAAACACCATAAAAATGTATATATCGTCGCCATCCTGCTCAAGCACTAAATGCAATCAAATTCAAATAAAGAGAGTGTAATGATAAAAAAACATGTTTCTGTTGACGCCAACACAATACACGAGCCAGAGAAAAATTGACGTCATCGCCACCTTTGTTCCAAGCTTCTTTCAACGAGGACATAATAATAATATTTATATATATATATATTTAAGTATATATATACATCTCATATATACTATATATATATATATACATATCTTCACTAGTATTGATTCATAGTGTTTATCCGACTAAAGCTAGAAAACATCAACAATGAGTTTGCACAAAACCATTTCTACACCAAGCCCGAGTTCCGCATTTTATCTGTAATGCATTCCTCGGATGACTCCGTTGTGTGTTGAAAGTATGCACTCCAAATTTTCTCCATAATGCTCTCTTCTGATGGCTCTGATAATCCAAACTAGCACTTGACTTGGTGTAGGACTTGTGCACACAATGAACATGTAAACTTTGAATGGGCTGTGTTATGGATCCTTCACCAACAAGACAATAATATTTCTTCTAGGCATAATCTGTTACCAACACTAAAATGATTCTCAACCCTCCTTCTAAATCTTGTGAATGCCTTAGTTTTAACTTCTGGAATATTGAAATTGTTGGCCTCTACAAACAACACTGGTTTGGGAACATCCCGAAAGAAGATCTTTCCTTGTAATTCCAACTCTATTTTTGACAGAAATGTCAAACAATTCAGTTCATCATGCTCGGTGGTCTCATGGATGCTACATTTTCTTGTAGATGCTAGTTCCTTACAAGTTTGTGACAGATGCAACATACATTTGCAAGGCAGTTAAGGAGTTTGTTGAACCTACCTACAAGGAAATCTATTGGCTGAAATAGTTTGTACTTGATGTAAGAGATGTGTAGATCCTTCTCTACACTCACAACATGACACATGCACTATTTCAGAACTTCTCCAAGAAAATTTATAGCAAATTTTTCTAGACTGATTATGCATTTTTCTTCATTCTATTGGAGACTGTCATTGAGCTGCAAGAGCCATTAAAACTACTGATCATGACATAGGAGTTGAACTGGTGGGTTCCATGAAAGGCATTACAAGGATTGAAGGTGTAGTGGTAAAGAGCAACACTTTTTGGTCAGATGTTAAATACATAAGCTTTGTCATATCAGTAGAATTCAGTTTGATCAAATATGGAGACTTTGACAGTCCTAACATTTGGGGAGATATATGAGTGCATTGATAGCATGCCTAGCCAAATGAAGGTTTTTGTTCAATAGAGAGACCCACATTGTAGATCTACAATGATTGTACTTAGCCCATCAGTATCATTTAGTGGAAGTGGGAGAAGCTCAACATTTCTTTGCACATGGCTGCCTACGTGTTGAACCTGAAGTGGTATGTTCAGAGGCATAGTAGACTTTACCGTCATAATGAAATGGTGGTGAAGAGGGGCTACATGAGTTGGATAGATATAGATAGGGATACATACTATGCTCTTGTGAAGTTTTCGGGATGGGGACGAGAAGGGGTGGTAGGACGTGTTTTTGATACAGGGGTACTTTTGGGTCAATTTTTAGGGGACAACATGGGATAACTGTTGAAAAACTGGAAAATTTTTAAAAATAAAGAGAAAGCACCCCCTAAAGGTTGAGACTTCATGTTTGTGAAAATAATTTTAACTTGGCAGCAAAAATATACCCAATATAAAATTTTTAAATACCCATATAAAGAAAACGCCCAATGTCCTTTTTGTAAACACCAAGAAGTCAAAAAAATGTTCACTGAACATCAATTTTTTTTAAAGCCTGACAAAAATGATAAGAAAATAAAAATTTAGAAAATTGTGTGTAATGCTAGAGTTGTTGAGACCTCATCTGTTTCTCAGAAAAAGAATTATCTTTATAGTGAAAAACGCCCAATATCTTTTTTTTTCAATTACCCATTTAAATAAAAAACCCAGCACTAAAACACCCGGAAGGCCAATATAAAAACACCGAACATCAGTTTTTTACAAACCCAGATATGCAGAAGGAAAACACTTGCTCATTAGGGTACAGGAATAAACTGTCCCCACATCCCTGTAATATCCGGGATGGGTGTGGGAGTAAAGCTCCAGGGGACACATCCCTTTGGAGCACATGATATTTAGGCACAAGAAAGTATTGTTGTTTGGTGGTGGTTGTAAGGGACTTCATCCTTGATACTACATTGGCCATTCAACTCTTATTACAGATTTGTAGGTTCTTTGTTGCTGAGAGGAGTTGTTTACATACATCTTCATGTATTCTATCAGGATAAATAGACTTTCTGTCAGCCAAGTAGAGAAGCTTGTGGTTTAGTGTAGAACCTACATCTCATGGATCACAAGACGATTGAGCACACGGAGAGTCTATCATACATGGCTGGTTAGGATGTAGTTTTAATATGCTGGGCTAATTTTTCTTTTAGTTTTCCACTGAAAATTGTATCTAGTTCAGAATTGAATACTTAAATAAATATTTTTAATGCATTTGATAATATCATGAAAGTGGTATTAACTGTGGAATGTTAATTATTTGTTATACTCGCCTCAAGCAAATATAGTATTATTTCTGCATATTGGAATTTCATCAAACAATTACCGAAAAGTTTTCACAAATTCAACTAGTAGAAATTATTGGTCTTTGTACATAATATTACAAAAAAATAGTTGATTATAATTTCTGGCTTGCTCATTGAATTGATAGCTGAATAAGGCCCGCTCCTTACCAGCAGCTGAACGTAACTGCAATTTGCTTGACTTTTTCCACATATTTAGCGAGTTACTTTATTCCTTGCACTGCTTGTATACCAGAAATCCTCCTTATAGCAGATGTGACAGTGAGTAGAGGCTTCCTCAATCCCCCACAATGCTTCTCACAGTTCCTTTACACATCAAACTCTCAAAGTTTCACGTCACTTAGGGCTACATCCAATAAAATTCGTCTAACACCTCACATCACTTCTATAAGTGGGTGATACTTATAAAATTTAAAACTCCATTGTCAGGGCTATGTGGTAAGATTTTTACAGTCCTAAATTCCTAATTGCACCACGACACCTATAATTTTAACCTTTTCACTTCTATGCTGCCCCAAAGTCAAAGATAATTGCAATCCTCAATCCTTACTTTTTAATCCACTTGCTACCCAAAAAGTGGTCCCATGCTACCTTATAGTCATTCAACAACTTTCAACGCAAGGGGTAAAGAGGGGTGACATAAAAGAGTGTGGCCTTTTTTAGGCTTTTCCAACCTCCATTAAACCCTTACTGGATTGTTGTAGACACTGCCTATAAATTTCCACAATTTGTTTTACAAGTGGGACTGGTAAATTAAAATACCTAGATAATAACTCCAAAATTGAATCTATGTAATCATCTATTTAACTCCAAAACTGAAGTCTTGAAAATGAAATGCCAAGAGTGCCTTCTCCATTTCTCCATTTTATAGACTTTTCCACAAAATAATAAAATAGACCAAGCGTCCCTGATTTCGCCTGCGAAGGGGACATTACAGTAGTTGCTTACATCTCATGGGTCACAAAACGATTGGGCACAAGGAGTGCCTAGTGGCACAATGGATGGAAGGCAGAGCTGATATAGATTGAAAAGGACTAACTTTTGCATGCTTTGTTGGTTAAGGCCCTTGGAGCTATATGAGTCCAGCAGTTCTAGTGATGAGGAGTATGCCATTACATTGCATTAGACAGTCATTTAGATTAGCCATTGTACTTTGTATCTTAAACTTGATGAATAATATAAAGTTCTGGATCAACTGGTTGTACATTGTCAAATCATTTGTATAAATTTCAGTTTCTTTTATTGATTTTGGTTATATATAAGTTATAAATTGCAACATTCTTTACTATTTTATTGTAATTAATAATTCAAGTGCTAGTATTTTGTACTTATATTTGTGAAATACATTTATATCTTTGAAAAACTGCGCAAAACCCATGCCACTCAAGATATAATAACAAAGAAAAAATTATCTGATATTCTTTTATTTGCCTGTAATTGGTAGATTTGATATACTGGATGCTATTTGTGTCAAATTTGGTTTTTGCGTCTGTTATTTGTACAGTTGCTTCTATAGGTAGTCGAAATAGGTTAATAATACAAGATGTTATTTCTCAGGTATGGAGGCATATTTTGGGTTCAGATCAGTCCGATGATTCTTGCCTGTATCATGAAAAGGATGATGAGTTCTCTTTAGGGCTTATTGCATCAGAAAGCAAGCAATACCTTTTTGTTCTGTCAGGAAGTAAAACTACACAGTTTGTGTTATTTCTAAATGTCTCAGATGTACAGAAGGAACTAAAGTACCTAACACAGCGTGTTGAGGGAGTTGATATAGATCCAACTCATCGAGGAAATCATTTTTTCCTTAAAAGGAGAAGTGATGAGATTTTCAACTCTGAGTTACTTGTTTGCCCTGTAGATGACGTAACTGCTACAACAGTGCTCATCCCTCACAGGCCAAGGTAAAGTTCATTTTTACCATTTTATGTTTTCAGTTAGATTTTTTATTTCTTAGTTTTGTGTGCAAGAGTGCTTGATTAGATATTCTCGAGGATTATTTATAACTGAACTTCTCATTTTTATAATAAATGGCTTTTGTCAAAAATTCCTGAACATCAGCTTTCAAAGAGCGACTGACCTCATAACAACATGTATATATTATTCACTTCTTGTTGAAACATAGTTTAGCCTGGATCTGTCTTGCAACTCTATCTAGGTGTCTGAGAATAAATAGGTTTACAGAGGCAGTCCTGAATAAATAGATATTTTCCATGGAAAGATATTTTTCCTATAAGTGTGCTCATAGAAAATTTACTTGCCATGTCATCTTGAACTTATTATTTTTACTTTTATGACTTTTGTCATACCATTTATCATATTAAACACATGTTGAACATAAACGTTTTTCTGCCCTTTTGAGAGTTGAAAGAAGAATTACAATCATCCATAGGTTGGGATATTTGTAATTCTCTTTAAAAACCTTTATCAAATGAGGAAATAATTTAGACTGAAATTGAATAACAAGGATTCAAAAAGCATTATTGCAAGAATATTTAAACTCAAAGCCCATGAGGCCTCAAAAGTTGTCTTGTACAAGAGTAAGAAGCCTTGTATGAAACAAAACTTCAAGTGGATGAACAAATGGGGCATCCCTTTAAATGTGTGTCCAAATAATAATAAGGAAATGAAGGCTTTTGTTATGGATAAATTTTGCAAGGCTATGTGAGGATGCTGTAGAAAGAGGAATATTAACCTTTTTGAGTTTGACCCCACTTACAATCACCAACAAAAGGCGTAGATAGGGACAAATACCCCTGGGAGGGGATAAATTCTTATAGGCCGATTCAGAACTAGCACACATTATTTTTGATGTGTAAGGGGTAGCTGGAAGAGGCCTAGAGAAGAATGGTGGAAAGAGTTTGCGAGGGGATAAATTCTTATAGGCCGATTCAGAACTAGCACACATTATTTTTGATGTGTAAGGGGTAGCTGGAAGAGGCCTAGAGAAGAATGGTGGAAAGAGTTTGCGTCTTTAACTTGGCTGGGGCAATTGAATCAGAAGAGCACTTAAGTTTAGAATTTGAAGCCTACAGGGACATTCTTTACAAATAGGCAAATACATTAATGGTTGCTTCATTGTAGGATTTGCTTGAAGTGAAGGTTGGGAAAACGGGAAATAATCAGCAAGCTTATCAGCAGAAGGTCGACAAACCAGAAAGATTATAAGGCAGGGTCTGCTGTCCTGTAGGCTATTGTTGGCCTTGTGGATGACAAAATCCTTTTATGCTATCCTATTTGATAATATCAAACCATATTTAGTTACATTTTTTTTTCTCAATAGACATTGCAGATGATTTTGGATAAGTTCATTTTCTTACATGAAAAGATGCAGTCATAAAAAAAAGCTTTTCTTTCTACATCTTTGTACACTGGGATGTAATTGCTTAGTGAATATTCTAAAAATTTAATTCCTTTGAATGAGGTCAAAGCACTCATTAATAATTGTTATTCCTGCAGAATAAAGTTGACGGAGGTGCAGGCATTTAAAGATCACCTTGTAGTGTATGAGCGTGATAATGGTCTAGTTAAAGTAACTGTTTATCATCTTCCACCTTTTGGGGAGGCTATTACAAGACTCTATAGTGAGAAGACTTTTGAGTTTATAGAACCAATATATTTTGTCTCATCTATGGAATCACAGTTCAATTCTCATGTACTACGATATAAGTATAGCTCATTCCGCACACCTCAATCTGTTTATGACTATGATATGAACACTGGAAAGTCAGTTTTGAAGAAGGTTCATCCGGTATGCAATTTATCTCTTGTATTTTTTTGGTAATTGATGACATTTATTGTTCAAATTTTTTTATCCTTTTAATTAATGGCAAATCTGTTGAAAGGCAAGGTTAGCTTTAGTTGTTTGAATTAATATTGTTTCTTAAAGATATCGTCATTTTAAAATATAGACTTCCAATTTATGATCTGAATTTGACATCGAGATAAACTCTTTATACATAAATTACTCAAAATAGCACTTGACAGATAAAAGGAATATTTAAGTTATTTACAGACTGATGCATGTTGCCAAATGGAAAACCATTAATGACACGTGCAGGCTTGACTTTGAGTATCAAGTTCTCAGATTCTGTGTAGGAAGCCCAAAAAGAGCTCTGATATAGAAAGACGCGAGTTTAGTTTGCACCACATCACCATCTTACATCTGCCTTTTAAAACATAAGAAAATACTAAGAGATCACGACAGTGTAAGATATAGTTTTTTTGCCAACTGTAAAGGTATATTACATCTTGAAATGCAAGCTAATATTACTGTTACATTTTATATTCCTTTATTTCTAATAAATTGATTGTTACAACACTTCTATTTTATAGGTCTTGGGAGGATTTGACAAGGAGAAATACGAAACTGTTAGAGAATGGGCAGAAGTTTCTGATGGGACAAAAGTGCCAATTTCTATTGTATATAGAAGAGATTTAGTAAAATTAGATGGAACAGATCCTCTTCTTCTCTATGGATATGGCTCATATGAGGTATGCTTTCTTTGTAATAATGTGATATTAGATCCACATGAATGTCTAAATTAATCCCCAGAATGCATTTGTTACGTTATTTTAGAAGGAAGAGATAACTCATAATACTTTAATAAAATTCAAGTCTTTTTGAATCTCTGATCCAAAAATAGGGAGGATATTTTATAGCTTGCTTCATTAACATGAATCCCTTTTGACTTCAATATGAATTGATTAAAGAACTGTGTCATGATCCCTCGTGAAATAATACAAGATTAAAATATTAAATACAAAAATAAATAAATAATAATGTAACAAAATTACAATGTAAATAATAATAACTCGAATACACTAATAATAGTAACCTATTATTAAACAATATAATATAATCTATCCCTAATATAATAATATCTTATTAATATGAGTATTATATATAAATATAATATATTATTATAATGATATAATATATATTTAATAATAACTAATAATATAGATAATATAAATATATGAAAATATAAATTAATTAAATAATAAATAAATATAATAATATTACCTTTTATAATATATTAATATTCAAATCGACCATAGTCGACAACGGTAGACGACCGATTTAATCCCTGACGAAAGGACAAAATAACTTCTGTAAACGAACATTATATGAGGCAAATAAAATGCAAGGCTCGTCACTTGGTTCCCAACGACAAACTTGTAAATATTTCAGACTTTGAAAGGAAATAACAATCTATAGATGATCTTTTAGAACTAAGATTTAGGCCCTTTTGAAAATGCAGATGAAAAGAAGGTAGATAATACCTGGTTTAGATGCTTGAAATCTGCTTGAAAAATTGTAAGAAGTATTCAATCCAATGCTATTATTCTGCTCCAATCGCCTCTTTAAGTCTGCTACAATTTGCTCTTTAAGGTCTACTACAATATCTGAACTTAGGTATGCTCCAAGTATGTATTTAGGTCTGCTACAGGTGTGAACTTAGCTCTGCTCCAAGGTCTGCTACAGAATTCAGGTCTGCTATCCTTCTTCCTAAATTGCCAAGAAGATTCTATGATAATTATGTAATAATGATCTGAATTATATATCTGCTGAAGTTGCGAATTTAGGCAGTTATGTTATGTTTTTTATGATACCTAATTTGCACACTCCATTCCCCTATAAGTATGCTTCAAGATGGTGTAATAGCAATGCCATAAGACAGCTGACTTGCATATGCAAGTCGACATTTAATAATTATTTCATTCAGCCGCCTCAATTAATGCAGGTCGGCCCTCATAGCATATTCTATAATCCAATATGTAAGTCATCCCTCTAAGCATACGTATAACATTTATTTAATCTTTGCCAAGACATAATATTAATAATTATTTGTAATGTTAATATATTTGTCTCAAGGCCACAATATATTAACAAAACTAAGGAGGAACTCATCGGATAAAAGGAAAATGACCAATCATTAATCGCAAACATAATACACTCCACGTCAATAGCTCAACAAGGATCGACAACTAGGTGACATTGACGTTGGCATCATGGGACAGGCCGTGAGCAAGAGCAAGGCGTGCTTATGTTGCGTGGAGAGTTTTCTCACCATTACTGACCAAAGAGAGTGACTAAACCAATAATAGTTATCATCAAATATGCGATGGAAATCCCAAGTGGACGTCCACGCTGGCGACTAGGTAGCGATCTCCCCTCCATGCAAATCTTCGATGGAAATACAAACTTATTCCCAAGCATCGAAGATGCTAATGAGATTATTAGAATTATCTGAGCCTAAGCAAATTAGAGTATGACTAACGCTTGATATCAATAGATAAACAACGATTATAATAAATGACTTTTTGGTTGGAAGAGTCGTGTCCCATCTAGTATGGAGAGCTGCGAACCTCTCTAATTGTAAGGTATAATAGGAAAGACCCATCTCTCTCAACTGGAGGGAGAATGATACTGAACGGGCAAGTAGAATTATATATAACCCAGAGCTATCCTCTTCAGGATTTGGACAATCCATTAATTAAATAGCATAACCATTGTTTACCAGCATTTACAAGAACAGTCCCATAGAAACTAGAAGATTCGCTGCAGAGTAGGGAAGGAAGGAACCAACATGGAGATCAAGTATTGAATTTAGGAAAGACAACGGATAGACCACCCAAAATACAGTAGCCTAAACTTCAATAAGTTGGTTGTGGAAGAAAACTTCAGCAAGCACCATTCAAAACAATTGAGAGTTTTCAGGTTGCGAACACTGATAATAATCAAAAGATATACAATCCTAGAAGAGAGTATTGCAATCCAAAGAGTCAATTACGCAAGCTAATAGTGGTATCAAATGCTATAAATATAAAGAATTCAAATCTATTGTCCCTTAATTTGGAGATTCAATCAAAAGGGGTCATTACAAGTGGTATCAGAGCATAATCCTGCCATCTTGCGGGGTACGTACATGCAAACATATCAAAGGAAAGGAAATAAAAACAAGATGAATGAACAATTAGCCAATGAAATGGAAATAAAAACAAGATGAATGAACAATTAGCCAATGAAATGAAGGCATTCATGGAACAAGCAAATCAAACAAATCAAGCGCTCCTCCAAGCACTACAGAATATGGGGAACTCAATTGATAATCTTTAGAAACAATTCTGCCAATGGGTGAGACATAAGTTCTAATCACTCGGAGAACCATAATGGGTCCTCGTCCTCTAGGGTACCCAAATCCCCTTTCCTACAGAGAGAAGAGACATTGAGAGGAGAAGAAGGAATTGAACAACCCACCAATAGCACTGTGAACAATGCCAGAGCCTATGCTAGTCTGGAACCAGGAAATAGAGAGCTTATAACATTTAGGGAATTCTGTGAGGGTCAAAAACAAGAAACGCCAAAAAGGACAAAGTCAAACCTAAATAAGGATTTAAAACACAAAATAAACAAAGTAACCCCTCTGAATTTTGGTGGGTCCAGGAAAGTCATTGCACATGGTTGGCTGCAAAAGTTAAACACTTATCTTACCCTTAGTTCGATGACAGAGGAAGATGCACTCCAATTCGCCATCCTTCACTTAGAAGGCATAGCATAGGAATGGTGGTACCATGGAATCCACACCCAGGGCCATCAACACATTACATCGTATGAAGAATTCGCACAAAGGCTTATTAAAAGATTTGATAGAAGGCACCCCCAAGAAGACTTTAAAAAGATGACTCAAATCAAGCAACAAGGATTAATTGAAGGGTATATTGCCGAATTCCAAAAACTGTCAGTTTGAGTTTCAGGAGTAGATGATGACAGGCTGATTTACTTGTTCGTGGAAGGATTAAAAGATTCACTAAGAGGATTGGTTAGTGCTCTCAAACCCGCATCTCTTTACGACGCCATTGAAATAGCTTTGAGACTAGAAGTTTCATCAACAACTAGTAGACCCTCAAACAACCATAGCAAACAATTCCATGGCAGAGATGAAAAGCATAAGCAAGAATTCTCAAAACGGAAATGCTTTCATTGTAGTGAAGACTTTGAAAGTGGACATGTATGCCAAGATTAGAAAACTCAAAAACAACGAGAAAACTTACGAAGGAAAAAGTTATGCTTCAGATGCAAGGAATCATGGGAACCAAGGCATAAGTGCGGAAAAGGGAGTCAAGTTCATAGAATAGAGGCAACACTCGACCCCAAAACAGAAGGGACACCACCTAAGAAAATGAAATATGATCAAGGAAACCTCGACAACATTCAATCAATGAACGGAGGAGAAAGCCAATGGAGCTTCGAGGAAGTTCAAACCTAGTTATAACAAACAATTTGTAAGTTTGTCTTAATCAGTAACGTAATAATTAATAATGTAATTTTGATTATTTAAGAAATGAATTAGGGGTTGCAAATAGCTTTCCTACGGAGTCTACAAACAAGGGAGAACTGCTAGGACACCCTATTGCAGTACTGGTTAAGGGAAAGGCTATAAAGATGCCCTATTGCAAATAGCTTTCCTATGGAGCCTACAACCAAAGGAGAACTGCTAGGACACCCTATTGTAGTACCAGTTAAGGGAAAGATAGTAAGGGCACCTTATTGCAAGTAGCTTTCCTATGGAGTCTGCAAACAAGGGAGAACTGCTAGGACACCCTATTGCAGTACTAGTTAAGGGAAAGGCTATAGAGATGCCCTATTGCAAATAGATTTCCTATGGAGTCTACAATCAAGGGATAACTGCTAGGACACCCTATTGTAGTACTAGTTAAGGGAAAGATAGTAAGGAAACCCTACTGCAGATAGCTTTCCTATGGAGTCTGCAATCAAGGGAGGGCTGTTAGGGCACCCTATTGCAGCACTAGTTAAGAGGAAGACAGTAAGGGCACCCTTCCACAAGAACGTCTCTAATTTTTTTTAGATAGAGGAGATGAAGTGTAAATAGATAAGCAAGACAAGCACTCCGCTAAGTAGACCACCTCGCTTGGATGCCTAACACCTGCCGAGGCCAAGGGGGCCAAAGTTCCACTCTTGGGCTTAGGATGGGATTGGCTTGGGCTAACTTATCATGACTCCAATTTTCTTTGAAGCTTATATATACATATGTATGTACTTATGATCACTTGTGGTTGCAGGGTTCATAACCAAAAGCATAAGGAAGAATCGTACAGTTTAATTAAGAATACATGTATTATGTGTCTACATCGTGTTTTAATGTGTATACTTTGTGTATGCTTTGTGTCTTCATGCATTAAATATTATACTTCATGTTTCAATTGTGTATTAACTATATATATATATTTAGTAACCTAGAATATACTAGGAATAATCAAAGGATATGAATTCAAATTTAACGTGAGATAATATCTAAAGTTATAGATGCTACTCACATTAAAAGGTTCTGTGTAAAAATTGAAATTGCTCGAGGGCAAGCAATTTTGGGAAGGGCAGATTGTCATGACCCCTCGTGAAATAATACAAGATTAAAATATTAAAATACAAAAATAAATAAATAATAATATAACAAAATTACAATGTAAATAATAATGACTTGAATACACTAATAATAGTAACCTATTATTAAACAATATAATATAATCTATCCCTAATATTATTAATGAGTATTATATATAAATATAATATATTATTATAATGATATAAATGTATTTAATAATATCTAATAAATAGATAATATAAATATATGAAAATATAAATTAATTAAATAATAAATAAATATAATATTATTACCTTTTATAATATATTAATATTCAAATTGACCATAGTCGACAACGGTAGACGACCAATTTAATCTCTTCTGACGAAAGGACTGAATAACTTCTGTAAACGAACATTATATGAGGCAAATAAAATACAAGGCTCGTCACTTGGTTCCCAATGACAAACTACGGAGGAACTCATCGGATAAAAGGAAAATGACCAATCATTAAACCTGGAGTGTTGTTGGCTCAGTTGAGGACGGGCTCTCACCATCTGAGATGCGAGACTGGTAGATGGAAAAGGCCCAAAGAAGAGTGGGAAGAGAGGATTTGTAGGTTCTGCGAAAAGGGTGCGATTGAAACGGAATGGCACTTTCTCTTCGAATGCATAGCTTATGATGACATTCGGGTTCTGTACAAGGACATCCTGAAAGATGGCAGCATGTGCAGTTTATTTGAGGAGGATAAGATCAAGCAGACAGCTAGTTTGATCGTCAAGATTCACAGCAGGAGAGCGACTATGGAAAAGACTATGGAGTTAGTTTAGGGGCTGTGCTGTTGTGGTCCCTTAGACTGATGGTCTTGTGGACGTCATTAAAATTCTTCATTCATTCATTCATTAATCGCAAACATAATACTCTCCACGTCAATAGCTCAACAAGGATTGACAACTAGGTGACATTGACGTTGACGTCATGGGACGGGCTGTGAGCAAGAGCAAGGCGTGCTTATGTTGCGTGGAGAGTTTTCTCACCAATACTGACCAGAGAGAGTGACTAAACCAATAATAGTTATCATCAAATATGCGATGGAAATCCCAGGTGGACGTCCATGCTGGCGACTAGGTAGCGATCTCCCCTCCATGCAAATCTTCGATGGAAATACAAACATATTCCCAAGCATCGAAGCTGCTAATGAGATTATTAGAATTATCTGAGCCTAAGCAAATTAGAGTATGACTAACGCTTGATATCAATAGATAAACAACGATTATAATAAATGACTTTTTGGTTGGAAGAGTCGTGTCCCATCTAGTATGGAGAGCTGCGAACCTCTCTAATTGTAAGGTATAATAGGAAAGACCCATCTCTCTCAATTGGAGGGAGAATGATATTGAACGGGCAAGTAGAATTATATATAACCCAAAGCTATCGTCTTCAGTATTTAGACAATCCATTAATTATATATAACCCAAAGCTATCGTCTTCAGGATTTAGACAATCCATTAATTAAATAGCACAATCATTGTTTACCAGCATTTACAAGAACAGTCCAATGGAAACCAGGAGATCCGCTGCAGAGTAGGGAAGGAAGGAACCAACATGGAGATCAAGTATTGAATCAGGAAAGACAATGGATAGACCACCCAAAATACAGTAGCCTAAACTCCAATAAGTTGGTTGTGGAAGAAAACTTCAGCAAGCACCATTCAAAACAATCGAGAGTTTTCAGGTTGCGAACACTGATAATAATCAAAAGATATAGAATCCTAGAAGAGAGAGTATTGCAATCCAAAGCGTCAATTATGCAAGCTAAGAGTGGTATCAAATGCTATAAATATAAAGAATTCAAATCTATTGTCCCTTAATTCGGAGATTCAATCAAAAGGGGTCATTACAAACTGAATGTTCTATTACAGGGATTAGGAAACAATTTGTAGGATAATATGTCCAGCAAAGTGAGTGTGCTTTGAAGTGCGAGGAATTTTGCAATAACAAGTATGAGAGCTTAGAAATAAAGCAGTGTTCCAGGAGGGCTAGTGAGCCCGCACCCCACCTAGAAACTAAAAAATGTTAAATTTAGAGGGAAAAAATTTGCTAAAACCCCCTAAAAAATGTAATGGAAGTATTGCCATTGCGCATTCAGAACATTGTATTTGGTTTTTAAAATTTCAGCTTTTTATAGTTTGTTTAAATTATTTTAATAGCCATGACTTTGTTGTCCCTAAACTGCAGAAAACATTTGCTATACTCAAAACCATGTTCCTGTTTATCTACTCATCTTGGAAATTTGGAGAAACACTAAATAAGAGACAAGAACAATGTAACATGAAGAAACTCAATTTGTGTAAAAACTGTAGAAGAGTTTGCATTTAACTCCCCAAGCTATTACCTGGGGAGTTGTTAAAAGTAGTTTACTACCTTTTAGAGCCATTCATGGATGCTCTCTGAAGCACCATACAATTTCTCAATTGCTATCACACACTGTTAGACACACTATTGCTACACTAAAACTCAGACTGAAGCAATATGATTTAACACCCACTTTCTCAAATAGGATTTAATAACAGATAATAATTAAGAAAATTAAAATATTAAAAATAATAGTAAATAATGATTTAAAACATAAAAATTACAAGCTAATTAAGTTTAATGAAAGGTCAAGAGGCATGCAATGAAGAGTTGTGACTCCCTCACCATAAGATATAAAAGGCAGAAGAGTACATTTAAAGGGACATGGAGGGAGCAAGGAAAATTGGAAAATGAAATATGGAATAATCAGATTGGAATTGGAGAAGCATTTAGAAATAAACCTGAATTAGAAATAAAGAACAGCAATTAAGATTAGTTAAGGAGCAAGTAAGAAAGTGGAAGAGACAACACTATTGGGAAGATATATTAAAAGTTGTAGAGTGCTTTTGAAGGAGCAAGAGTTGATATGAGACTTACATTTGCAGATCTGTGAATGAGAAGATAAAGAGGAAAGATCATCTAAGAAAGGTTAAAGGCATAATTGTAAGAAGAGTTTATAGCAGAAGTGTAAGAAGAGTATATGCAGATATAAAACAGTAATATATGTAGATATAAGAGAAATGTATATGCAGATATAGAAGATGAGTATGTGCAGATGTAAAAGTGGGAAATATGCAGAAATAAAAGAGATGTATATGCATTATAGGGGAATATGGTGATGCAAGTCGAGAAGGAAAGCATATACAGACTTAAAGGAGAAGTATAAATACAAGACATAGTTTGTATAGGGAGTTGAGCTGGCCGTTTATCCATAAAGATGCATTGGGATCTCATAGGAGGCTATTAAACCATGTCACAAATCCTGACAGAATATGCTCTACACTTGCAAAGAATCCCCCCCTTAGAGTTACCTGAGGGGATTTGAACTTGTAACCTCACTTTGATAGCACTTATAGGGAGTTGAGTTGGCCGTTTCTCTCAAAAGATGCATCTGTTCAAGAAATTGCTACCATCCTAGTTAAGGATCTCTTAGGAGGCTATTAAACCATGTTCCATATCTCGAGGGGATACACTAGACACTTGCCAACAGTTTGAAGGAATGAATCAAGAAAGAAATAATGAAGTGATCCCTTTAGAAGGAAAAAGTTATGAAGGATTGTGACTTCCAAAAGGTGTTAACCATGGAAGGTTGTCCAAAGGGTGGAAATTGGGAAGGTTGCGACCATTGCAAAGAGAAAATATAAAGGAGAATAAGATACAAGAGCAAGTGGAAGCCCCATTTTGAAATAAACTCTAATTCAGGTTCGAATGATAGTGGCTGACACACCAGGGTTTTTGGAAGATGGAAGAGAAATTGTGGAAGTGTGTATTAAAAAAAGTTTAATGGGATGTATAGGTTTCTAGGAAAACTTCTTCACCTAAAATATCATTTCAAGATTTAAAACAAGAATACATTTGGGAACTGTTTACTTCAATCCATCCAAACCATCACACGACATCCTCATGTGCAAGACATTAGAATTTCAGGCTGCTCTCATTCCTGAAACATATAGTAACACAATCTCATCTAAGAATTAGCTAATATGCTCAAGTTGGAAGGGCGGACTGAAGGTGAATATCAAGGGAACAATGGTTAAAACAAGCATATATGTACACACATTATTTCTGTAAATCTTTTTAACTAGACTGCATATAAACAACACAGATGGGAAGTTAATATTGGAAAAGTCATCCATGATGCTCGTGACATTGGTTTATGCTATTGCTTTCTTTCATGACATTCCTATGAGACATCAACAACTTTCAGAAGGACAATGTCACAATGCAAATTAGTTCAAATGTGAAATGGTAATTGATTGATTTAAAAATGGAGATGCAAAGGTCTGTTTAAAGCAATTACAAAGATGCCTGTTTCTAAACGAAACAATCATTACCGGAAACTAGAAATAGAAACTAGCTAATCGTACTAAAGTACATTAAGTGACCATTAAATAAGAAATATACTAATATTACTCTAATATCCTCCCTTAATGGTCATTCTGTCAACTACACCAAGTTACCTCCTAAATTTTACAAACTTGTATGGGCTCGGAGACGTGGTGAGGTATTTGCAGTTTGGTCCTCAGTTGGAAGATACTACAACATCACAGTTCTATCTTCAACAAGCTTTTTGATGAAATGACAATGAAGGTCTACATGTTTGGTTTGCTCATGGAAGATTGGATTCTTGGCAAGTTTCAACACCCCTTAATTGTCACAAAACAAGGGTGAAGGCTTTGCTTGAGACGTTTTCATGTCAGAAGGCATCCTCCGTAGCCATATTGCCTCACTGTTGCTTTAACAGTTTCTTGATATTTTGCTTCGGTTGAGGAAAGACTACCACCTGTTGCTTCTTACTACTCCATGTGACTGCACCTGTACCGAGGCTGAAGACATACCCAAAATCTAAGTCACAGCATTCGGCGAATTTCATAGATGAAATTCGAATTTTGCTGAACATCAAATTTCTGTTTGAAATTTGTTGAAGTTCGGTATATTATTCGTATGAATAATATGTCACGTTTTTTCATTTAAATAGAAATTTTATGAGTACCTTTTTAAGGTTACGGATATTTTCCAGAGTTTTTTAGCACATTTTCCTTAAAAATCGCGGCACTCTAGCATGTAAATGTACACTCACAATTTCATCTGCAAAAAACGTATTTTGCATTTGCAAATTTAGGCGGCTCAACATCTTAGCAAAACAGTGAAAAAGAACTTCTGAGTGGACTATGATTGGCAATGCTGCTCCAGAGATTACCCTGCTTCTGCTGCAGCTGTCGCATTGTTCTGCGAAGACCAGATAGACCTGCATTTTAATTTGTTACCTCCCGTTCCGTTAAGTTTTATTTTGTTCTTTTAGGGTTTTTTTAAACTTTCGATATAGTATATAAAGTGTAGTTTATAATATAATATTTACTTAAACTTTAGTTTATATTTTTTAATTATACTTTTCCATTATTAAATTTAAAAACTAAAAGTCAGATTATAGTTTATATTTTATAAAATTTATAAATAAAAAATTAAATTATTTTAAAATGCTGATATATTAACAATATTAAGTATTATATTTAATTAATTATATATTGTTATATTAAATTATATCAAAAATATAATTAATCTAATGATTTCAAATCGATTTAGAAACTTAATACTATTATGATAATTTATTCAATATATTACTTATATTTAAAAATTAATATAATTATACAAGGCAAATTTAACTTGAATTTTTTTTTGAATTTTTACTCTTGTCGAACTTAATCCGAATTTTGTGATTGCCGAACTCGAATTCGAATTCGAACCTTGTGACTTAGCCCAAAATTATACTTCCTGCCATCAATAGAACTTGCCCAATTTGAGTCTCTAAAACCAATCAGCCAAGGATCTTTGCTTTTGCTATACATAATGCCAAAGTCCAGTGTCCCTTTCACATAGGTACATGCTTTGCTGCAACCCAATTTTCTGCCTTAGGGGCTGTCATAAAATGAGATATGTAGCTCACAACATATCTTAGATTAGGTCTTGTGGCTTTAAGATAGATAAGGCTGCCCACTAGTTGCCAAAAAGATGACCCATTCACTATAGGTGAATCTGATTTGGCTGATAATTTCAGCCCTTTCTCCACACTTGTAGATGAAGGCTTACAATCAGCCATGCTGAACCTATCTAGCAAACTCCTGTCATACTTAGACTAAGAAATGAAAATGCTGCCACCTGTCTTCCAAATGTCTACACGGACAATAATGTAGAAGTACCAAACTAGTCATATCAAATGTTTGACACATATTCAATTTGATGTGCTCAAGCAACTGTGCCCCATTACCATTAATGATAATATCATCAACATAGATGGCAAGAAAAATGATGTCATTACTAGTACTTTTGACATACAAGTTTGGATATGGACTCGTATGAAAACCTTGTGCAACCAAATAGGTATTAATTTTGATGTGGCCATAAAGAGCCTTGACCAATCTGCATGCCCGGTGCTCTTTGCTTGCGACTTTGAAACTAGGAGGCTGCGACATATAGACTTCTTCCTCCAAATCGCCATTAAGGAAGACACTCTCCACATCCATTTGGTGGACTGTCCAACCACGTCTTACTTTTGTGAGAAGCCCTTAGCCACCAACCGAGTTGTGTACTTATCAAAAGTTCCATCAGCTTTGTAGTTCACTTTTTAGATCATCCATTTGCAACCAATGGGTTTCTTCCTTGGTGGAAGATTTGACAGAACCCAAGTGTTGCTCTTCAGAAGACCGTGATACTCAGGTTTCATAGCCTTTTCCTATCCAAGTACCCCTTTTCCCTCCAAATAAGTCTGGGGCTCATAAACACTCTGAATGTTGTCCATAAGAGCAAACTTGAATGTGTTCTTTCTCTTTCCTCTGGATGATCTACCCTCAACAGTCTCATCATCTCAAACATCACTAATAAGCTTTTCCCACCACTTAGACTGGAGAGTAGAACCATCTTCTTTCAAATTAGGATGACCACCATGACTTGGGCTGCCTAGAATGAATTAATCTAGATGCTGATCCAGGTTATCTTGAGGGAAATCTTGTCGTACAATGTCATGCCTAAGAGATTCCACTAGTTCAAGTTTAGAATTTTTAGAATCCCTCTCTTTAGGTGAAGCAAATGAAAGCCTAACACCAAACTTCTTTTCTTCATTGGCTGATCTTCAGGATGTTGAATAGGAGAGGAGAGCATAAAGGGCCAACCTTCGCCAAAAACTACATGTCTACTGAATGTGAGATGATCAGTGTCCACATCAATGAACTGATAAGGTTTATGATTGTCACTGTATCATGTAAGCATCAACATCTGACTTTTGGAATCCCGTTTGGTCCTCTTTGCATTTGGATTCCAAGCATATGTTGTTGAACCAAAAACCTTCAGGTGACTGATATTTGGCTTCCTCCTAGACCATTCTTCCTTTGGGGTTTTCTTCTTGATGACCTGTATGGGAGATTGATTTTGAGTATACACTTCAGTATACACTGTCTTTGCCCAAAACTTCTTAGGAACATGTTTATGCTTCAACATTGAGTGGGCCGGTTCTATAATAGTATAGTTCCTCTTCTCAACAATACCATTTTGCTGAGGGGTGTAGGGTGTGGTTACTTGAAGCTTAATACCATGTTTAACATAGAAGTCAGAAAATTCTTTGGAACATAATTCCCCCAAATAATTTGTCCTAAGAGTAATGATCTGACATCTTGACTCTATTTCAACTAATGCTTTAAACTTCTAAAATTCGTTAAACACATCTGATTTTTCTTTTAGGAAAAACACCCACATTTTCCTACTGAAATCTACAAATAGAAGAAAATACCTAGCGCTAGTGACTGATGCAGTATTCATTGGTCCACAAACATCTACATGCACTAACTACAAGACTTTGGATGCTCTCCAACCATTGGAGAAGGGAGTGCGATGCTGCTTCCCTGCCTGGCAAGCTCCACAAATGTCACATTTATGACTAAATCTTAGGTAAGCCATTCACTGTATTCTCATGAGCCAATTGAGAGAGAGAGTGTATGTTGTGGTGATCATACCGCTAATGCCAAAGAGAACTAATGGTTGAACTCTTCACAACCATTGCAACTTCTTGAGACTCTCTTGTATCAATAAGACAAAATGATCCATTACCTTCAAGGCCAACAACAATTGTAGTCTTTCGACTCTTTGTCAACAATATACACTGTGTGTATTGAAGACAGCATCCAAATTCATACAATTGCATATAATTTGACTCACTGAGAGCAGATTTAGCTCCATGCCCAGAGCATAGTATACATTGAGAAAGATGAGATTTCTCCCCTCAAATGTAATTTGAACGTTGCCCTGCCAACAACTTTATACTCTTCACCTCCAACAAAGGTCATAGAATTGGAGCATGGTGTGTTCTCTGTGAACCAATCTATTTTGTGTGTGAAGTGTTGAGAAGCTCCAAAATCAATGTACCAGGCAGATGTTTTGACACGATTAGTTGGTCTTTTGTCCATAAATGCATAAAAGGAAGACTTAGTATGCTCTACAACATGGGCCTTTTGCAGAGACCCTCCTTGGTTGGATTTTTCATTAGCCAATCTTTTCTGCATTGATTCTTCATATGACCAATTTTACTATAATATTTACCTTCTCGGAACACTCCTTTGATTTGCTTTGTCCTTTCTATTGGACGAACTTTCCTTTTCCTTTTGCATTGGCTTTGGTAGTGAATGCTTGGCTCCCAATCTGCTGTTTCCACTTGTCTTGGTGCAGGAGCTTGTTGCACAATTCATTGAACTTCAAATCAACATTCATGGATGTAATGTTTAGAGTCTCAATGAAATGCTTTTAGGATCGTGGTAGGCTTTTCAGTTGATTACCATCGTATCCTCTTCTTCCACTGTGCGACCAATAGCCTCCTCCTGATTGCAAATATCCTTTATCTTCATAAGATGCTCTTGCAAAGACACCTTATCATCCATCTTAATGGAAAACATGGTCTTCAAAAAGGATGCTCTGCCCTTGTTAGATTGTTTATGGAGATTCTTCAAATGAGTCCAAATCTTCGCAGTTGTCTTGCTAGATGGCACTTGTGGAAGCATGTCATCCGTGATGACAACTTGATGGGCATGACCCCTTCCGCATTGTGCTCATCGTACTTGTCTTGATCTTTGCTTTCCGCCGTGGGATGAGCAGCTTTACCAAGTACTATGTGATCTAGGCACAGGTACTTGAAGATTGTGAGCATTTGTTGTATCCATGTGTTGTAGTTCTCGCTGTTGAAGCATTAATTGCTTTCCAACATGATGTGGTCAACGACGCCATCCCTCCCATTTTCTAATACACGAAAAACAAGGTGAAAACTGATGAAAGGCTAATATTCTAATTTATTTGTCAAAAAAGCAAAACATTGCTGGCACAAATCCCAATGTCAACAAATTTGCAAGCTTTGGGCACAAATCTCGTGGTGGCTCATGCTTTTGGCAGTAAAAGAATTGCAGAAAATGTAGCTGCGTTCTAAAGAAAAAATGGTTATGTTAGAAGAAAATCGTTGAAAAACATAGAGCTGCTATGATTTTGTTGAAAGGGCCCATGATTTTATTGAAAAATCATAAAATAATGCTGAGGATTTTAAAAAATCATAGACAACTTGTGGCTGTTAAAAAAAGGCACAAAAACTGTGCCAGAAGCATGCGAAAACCCTAGCTGTGTTGGGAAAGTTATGAGTCTGCAGAAAAAATACCTCCGAATAGAGGGAGAAAAGGCCCTTAGAAAAGTGTGTCAAAAAACGTGCAGGCTGCAAATTGAAACCTTTTTGTGAGCTCATGAGTTGGTTGAGGCTAAGCTCGCGATGTGCAGGAGATAATCACCCAAAAAACCCCTAGAAAATCACCAAGATTTTTCAAAGAAACGACTTTCAATTATGCCCTCGAGAAAAAAAAACACGATTTTTATAAAGCCTGCGATTTCTTCAATGTGCAAAAAAACAATTTTTGTTAAAAAATATCAATAAAAAAAATCCAAAAAAACTTTTGGGATAGAATATGAATTTTTGTTTAATTGGGCTCTAGTACTAGGAAATGGTAATTGATTTTGCTTTAACGATGGAGATGCAAAGCTCCATTTAAAGCAATTACAAAAACAATGTTTGTAAACAAAACAATCGTTAACTGAAACTTGAAATAGAAACTAGCTAATCTTACTAAAGTACATAAAGTGACCATTAATAAAAGGATCTCCAAGCTAATAGAAAGGGAGAATTCTTGCATATTAAGGTCTGCCAGTTTAGAAGAAATAAAAAATATACTCTTTTTGTTCCAGTCAGATAAAGTTCCCTAGTGTAATGATTTTCAACCATGTTTTATCATTATTCTGTGGATCAAATTGAATATGATATTATGTTCACTCTTTTTTAAATGGACAAGGACTGGTGACAAGTCTTATTCCTCTGTTCTGGAAAACAAAAAGAAAAACTATACAGAAAACATTCTTATGACACCATTAAGATCACAAGGCAACAATGATTCATAAAAATGAAGAATGGAATCATTTATATAAATTTCTGTAATATTTAGGTATCCTCGGTAGATGTGAGGAATTCATTAGATGCAGAATCAAAGAGAACTCCTTGAGTTTTATAATGAATGACAAATGTAAGATTGGCCATGATTTTTGTATTGACTGTAGCACTCACCAATTAATAGTGATTCAATATTAATTAACTGCACATACATTAGATACTGATTTGTATTGCAAAATACAGCTCCGCATGTCTTATTTTATCATAATAACAATGTGTTCAATTTTCGTGCTTACATTTCTGTTATTGATGGACATCAATACAGTTTTATTTTCTTTCTTTCAGCAGTAATGATGCTATGAAGATATACAAATAGATGACTTTCCTTCTTAAATGCAGTTTTCTTTTCTTTCTTTAAACAGTGACGATACCATGAAGATATAAAAATGTTATAATACTTTTCTACTTATAATATATCAAAATGGTGATGTACGATATCATGATCTATTAGGTCTGTGCTTCTTTTCTGTTTGCATCTTGCAACTATTATAGAGGTATTTTCTTGTGTTAAACTTGTGGTTTTTGTCTGTAGGTATGCGCAGATCCTGATTTTAGATCAACACGACTATCCTTGGTTGATCGTGGCTTTGTATATGCGATTGCTCATGTCAGAGGAGGGGGTGAGATGGGTCGGAAGTGGTATGAAGATGGAAAGCTCTTCAAGAAAAGGAATACTTTCACTGATTTTATTGCTTGTGCAGAATATTTATTAATGCATAAGTATGGTTCAAAGGACAAGGTATGCATTGATGGAAGAAGTGCAGGAGGCTTACTTATTGGTGCAGTTTTAAATATGAGACCAAATTTATTTAAAGCAGCAATGGCAGGAGTGCCTTTTGTAGATGTTGTTACAACAATGCTAGATCCTAGCATTCCATTGACAACTTCTGAGTGGGAGGTAAATTCTTACTTGCAAATTTCTTGTCAATATTGGAGATACGTTGATCAACAAGAGTATGTGGATAAGCACGTGATGATTTCATTTACTTTGTTTTGTCTAGAATTGTCTAAAATCTGCATATATGTATTATTACAAAATTTCCAACAACTATAAATACGTTGAATTCTTTGCAATGTATTGTAGGAGTGGGGTGATCCACGGAAAGAGGAGTTCTACTTTTACATGAAGTCCTATTCTCCATTTGACAATGTGAGAACTTTCCATTAACTCAATTTTCATGTCTTCTTGGTGTAATATGCATGCAGTTATAAAATTATAAGTTATATCCCACTCTTTTTAAGTTTATTGCTATCATACTAGTTATATTTTTATTTGTAATAGCACTTTTCTAATGAAAAATTGATATGATTTGACAGTAGAAATGGGTGGTTTTGTGCCATACTTTTATTTGTATGGTAATGTATCACCATCACTCTTAGGATTATAAAATGCAAGTGTCACCAAGACATATCTAAACATAGAAACAACATGAACAAAATGTGATGGATAACGGACCTTAGTGAACAACATGGTAAGAATGGTCAAAGACATTTTTTGTGATTCTCATTGCCCTAGCTAAGGTTGCATTGTATGTGTTGCACAAATGCATTGAATCTTTTGACATTTTGTATCCTCACTCTTCCTTTTTAGAGGCAACAACATAAATAATGGGTGTCAGTTTGTCTAACATAGGAGGTTAGAAATAATTATGCATGAAATGATAGCACATTATTTTCTCATTTTAAATGTATTTTTGGAGAGGTTTATGTTAAATAATTTGAAATCAGAAGATAAAATGTAAACTGAATATATATGCAGTAGATTTCAATTGCCTTGGTTATTGATTGAATCTACATATTTGAATATCTATATATATATATATATTAAACTACCAAGAAGTGATGTGACTGTTCATACAGAAATGACATGACTGTTCAATATAATTATCGATTTGTACACATTGCATTAGTTAACTTAACACATAGTTACCATTGTGACTGTTATGTATTAACAGTCATGATAGTATCGTGACTGTTAATACATAACAGTCACAATACTGCCGCCACTGTGCAAAGTCAAAACTAAGGCAACCGATATCCCTAGTAACCCGATAATGTGAAGGCTGCGGTATTTAAAAGAACAGAGTTAATACATGATCGCTACAATATAGATATGTTACTTAATTTATTTAAGCCAATCGGTATGAGAAATAATATAATTTATCAACTATATAATATATATAGTATTGATATATATAATAAGATCCTTATTATTATATATATCAATATGCATATTAATAATATTTCATTTGATTTATCTGCATAACAATAATATCAATTAATGATGTTTAATTCAATATTATAAATATGTATATTAATATAATAATAATATTCATCATTATATATATTGATATATTGCATATAATATTATGATCATTTAATCTGATCAAAGCTATAAACATCAACAGTTTAGTGTTGAGATGCCAAGCCTTTAGAGGATTGCCTTATGTGTTTTGAGTCAATCAGGCAACACTTTAGGATATGAGTGCAATTGGAGTATGCTTGATCACATACATTTTAAGAGGCACAATACATTGTTGGTCCAAAGGTTGAATGATTTTGTTTATGTTAATTATAACCTTAGCTTCTGTCAAAAAAAATTACGGGTTCTGATTTACTTGCCATACTTTAAAGGATGTTTGTCTACAACCAGGTTGGATCACCAAGGTGAAGGACTTGTGTTTATTGACAATGACCGTGCATAGGTTGATTAGGTTGATTTAGAAGTAGTGTTGATTAGGTTGACTTAGAAGTAGGGGCGATAGCCATGAGCTAAGAGGCATAGAGCAATTAGATCCATTGGTTATTGCTGAGACATATGGAAATATTATAGCTGCAACACATTGAGGCCCTATATGAGATATGAGCATATGACCCCCAATAGAGCTAATGGTGCTGGGCTAACTTGCCAAATCAAGATCAGAATCAGAATGGGGTACATGGTAAGTATGACAATTTTTTTTGGGGTACTAGGTACATTTGGGTACATCCATACAAAAAAAGCAAAATTATTAATATATATTAATTATAAATTAAAAAATATATACATTAAAATTGAATATATTAATTATACCAAATCATAAATATATATTAAAACTTAGATGTATTAATTATAAATGACAATTGTATATATAGTAAAAATTTATATATTAATTATATAAAAAATTAAATATACACATTATAAATTAAAAAAAACATATTTATAATAATAATATTGTATAAATACTAAGTTACCGGGTGCACTTGTGCAGGGGGCAGACGTGGATGCATCCACAGGGAGATTTCATGCTCCCTGTGCCCTTCCAGATGCACCTAGACGCATAGTTAAAAAAAACATGAAATAACTTTAAAAAATTTAAACTTTTCACTTAAACCATGTGTTTAAATGATGGGGCAGCAAAGCTTTGGGATGTAGCCCGTAAGTGTGCCAACTTGGATGCAACCATTGAGGATCTTACTAGACTCACTACAGCTTATGATGATGATTACATACCGACACATGGTGCATCTAGTACAAGTGGAACTGCTTTGGGTTCAAATGATCTTGAACTTGCAGCAGCTGAAGATGAAGATGATTTTTTTTATAATCCTTATGATTCTGAATCCTGATTGATGAATCATGAACTATATTTTGTAATTGTAATCATTTTCTGATTTTCATTGGAATCGTGAACATAGACATATAAGATATGGCTTATTTGAATATTTGTGAACTATCAATTAGCATTTAATATTTATCTTTATCAATGATGAAGTATCATACTATCAAATGATTTAATTTTGTATATTTCTTGCATTTTTTTGAATATATATATATATATATATATAAACGTACCCAAACACACCCAAAACCCCCCCCAAAATATTTCATGTATCCACGTTCTGGTTCTCGCACCCGCATCCGCATCCGCATCCGCACCCGCACCCGCACCCGAACCCGAACCGGTAACTTACTATATAAATATGCAAGCTTTTAAATTTATAATTTTTAAATTTTATATTATTTATAATTTAAAATTTTATTCCATGTTTTAAAAGATTATTAATATATAATCAAGAATGTAATAGTTTTTTCTCTTGTAAAAGAGGTAATTTTTTTTTAATTTGAAGCTATCAATTCAAGGTAGAGAAACTCAATAAAGCTAGCAAGGGGCCATAATTGGAGAAATACAACTTGTCAAAGACCTCTTGAAGTTCCCAAATATCCTCTCATGTCCTCTATAACTAAATCCTCTTACATCTGAGCATACTACATGGATAAGTTATCCCAACACTCAACACTTCATGCTCCTATCCACTTAGAAGCCCATTTTGCCAAACAATCTACCACTTTGTTCCACTCCCGACGAATGCAATAAGGGCACAAAGAATCACTAGAACTAGAAATCATTTGGACTACTAGAGTGAATTGCTTGTTTGATCCATGCCACTACCACTTGCTCAACATATCAATTACTACCTTTTAGTTAGATTGATAGAAAACCTTTCAAATTGCTAGTTCTCTCTGTCCCATTTCCGCTTGTTCAACATATCAATTACTACCTATGGATTCAGATTCATAGAAAATCTTTCTCTAACAAAGGGCACAACACTAGCCAAAGCTTCCATAAATTTGTTAGTTTGATGTCCCTTATGTATAGAGAAGAGAAATAAGACAACATCCAAGTTCTCCATTCCAATGCCACCAATCCCAGCATGTCGAGGATTTTCTGTGGATGACCCATCGGTATTGATTGTCAACAATATAGGAGGGGGCGGCCACCAATCTTCCCACTAAATTTTCCTTTTAGCATGCCAATCGTATTAGGAAATAATGCTTCAATACCTAGTTTCATTTAACTTATTTCCTACATAACCTATGAAAGACAAACATGGATACAAGCGTACAAAATAACCATTATGCTTAGATCAAATAGAAAGCCACAAGATAACGCAAGATACACCTTGCAAAAGCTCTCATGAGGGAATAATCAAATCTCCAAAAGAATCCATACATTCTGTTATTTAGCAATAGAGCAATACAAAGCACTTACAAAGTTACAATGAATAATTTTGAAACATCAAGCCTCTTCTATAAATCCTGCATGTGTCCAAACATGAATCCCCACTTCCCATGCCATGCTTCACATATGTAGTCCTCAAAAAGACTCAATAATGGCAGCCCACACAACTAGATAACCATAAACACTAAACATGTGCTTGCTTATATAGAATCAAGCTCACACAAAGACAACCGAGTAGGACTCAAAATTACGAGTTCACAAAACCATTCACCCACATTTAGCATTGGGTACTGAGTTTTCGCTTTACTAACATTTCCCCAATATCAAATTAAATACATTTCCCAAATGTGACACCCACATTAAGTATATTTTGAATGAGACATACAATACATAAAGTTGCCCTAAGAATGTTGACTCCTAGTGACGCACATCCATCTAGGTTCCTCTAGGTACACCATACAGATAAGAATAAATAAACATTATGCAAGGTGTACAACACCTTATCTCCATAGATCCTTACTATGCAAGGAGAAGTTCCTATTATAGTCAACCAGACCCAAAGATCGAAGTACTCCTGCATCCCCAGGAGCAGACAAATCACACTTTGCTGATAGGGCCTCCAACAAAACACTATTGATTCTTAGCCAAAGTTGTTGAACCATCATTTTACCATCTTGGAATATCCTTCGAATTTCTTTCTAACCAAATTTTCCAAATAATCAAAGTGGGCTTAGTACTCCGGACAATATGAAGAAATGGATTGTAGCTGGAGGATTCCCAAAATGACCCCAAAATTCATCTAAAGAAGAAACATGATAACAAGCTTGATTCTAAAGCCTCCACTAAAAGTGCCCAATCTGCCTAAAAGGGGGACACTGAAAGAACAAATGTGTGGAGCCTTCCTCTCTGCTATTGCACATAACACATACAAAGGGACCTTGAAATCCTATCTTACATAAATTCTCCTAGGTGAGGCACCTATTTTGCACATCCATCCAAGAAAAAAAAATGCATTTAGGCCAAGAGAATTTTTTCAAAACTTGTCTCCACCAAGGAACTCTAGTTCTCCTGTACATGTCCCTATCCAATTCCTAATAACTAGAGACATCCATAAATTTACCCTTTGGATCTGGGATCTAGGCAAGAACATCCCTTCCCAATATAGAATTGCAAATTGTGCTTGCCAAAATATCAGCATGCTCTCCACGATCCTTCTTTGAACCCCTAGGTGGCCACTCGTGGTTCTTTCCATTTGAACGTTTCTAGTTGTCCTAGGTTCTAGGAAGTTTTGAATTCCTCCAATCTACTCCAACCAACTTCAAGAAAACTGTTATATAAACATTGAAAGTGTGGGGCCATAGATGAAATAAGAGGGTGCTCATCCCATGAATTGAGATAGAATAGAGCCTCAAAGTCTTTATTACAGATCCAATATAATTCTTGTTTGATTAACTTAGCTCCCCTTTTAGAGTGCCTCAAATCACAAAAACCTTTCCCCAAAGATTGGATCAAGGTTTATCAATACGCTCCTCTTTTAAATATTTAGAGTTAAGGATCTTAACACAGTCTTGATCCTAATTACAGCACCACCTCCAATAAAGCTTGGACACTGAAACCTTACCATTAAGAGTTGTTTGTTGAACACCAAGATTGCCTTTTGTTGGCCTACACAATAAATCCCACTTAATCACCCTCCACTTCTTTGAAAGAAGGTTTCTTGCCCATAAGAATTGTCATGAGAGGGCCTTGAATTCTTTAATGAACCTTGAAGTAGCTATAAGCACAAAACATCTATATATGGGAAGATCCCGAACTACCAACTTCAAAAGAGTCACTCTCCCAACAATCGAAAGCCACCTTCAAGTCCAATGACAAACCTTTTGTTGATGGGTGTTTTATGACACAACACAGAATAAAACACTAAGTATTCTATCCTCTCTTGAACAAGGAAACCTAAAATGCTAAACAATGTGGGGTCCTCATTTGCAATGGGGCATGTGTGTTTACAACAAAACACTCTCCTCCAAAGCTTATCAAGAATATCTTGTTAGAGCTCTCTAGGTAAAGAAACCACAACAATGGGAATACCAAGATAGACAAAATGGAGCCAATTTGAAATATGAGAATTTGAAAAATCTATTCTAAATAAGCTTTAGGGTATTAAAGGAAAATATAAAAGACTTGTCCTCATTAATCCTTTTCTCTGAGGCTGCTAGGTAAGTATCCAACACATTTCTCAAATTAACTACCTCTTCAACTTTTGTCAAACTCATCAAAACTCTGTCATCAACAAATTGCAAATGAGAGTGGGAAGGCAAGCTGTTGCCCCAACTCCATCCTTGGATCAAACCATGCCTCATAGAGGACTTGATGAATCTCCCTAAACCTTCAACAATTAAGGTAAACAAATAGGGAGAAAGGGGATCCCCTTGTTGAAGACACCTAGAAGGTCCAAAGAGCTCAATGGGTTCATTGTTGATAAGCACAGAAAAGGAAGAAGCCATAGAACAAATAGCTTCAATTGCAACAACAATCCCATCTAGGATTTGTTTACCAAAAATAAAGCCACCTTGCTCCTCAAGAATTAGATTGCTAAGCCATGGCTTGAGTCACTCCACTATTAGCTTAGTCACATGATTTTGTAAATCATATTGCATAGGGCTATTGGTCTAAAAAGGTCCAAAGGTTCAACTTGCTCCTTTTTGAAATGAGAGTTAGTAATGTAGCATTCATGGCTCTTAACATTTGTTTGTTCCTTTGAGATTTTTGCACAACATTCTAAAGGTCATGCTTGCTAATTTGCCAGAATTCTTGGTGAAATTCTTCAAGAAGTTGATCAGGGTTTGAGGCTTTCCCATTCTTCATCTAGAACACTATCTCCTCCAATTTGACCTTAGAAATAGGTTTGATCAATGCCTCATTCATCTCATGAGAGACTAGAGAGGGGATACACTCCAAAATGAGATTTTCTTCCTCTAGTAGGAGAGTCCTCGAGAAATAGAGATGAATAAAACTACACAATCTCGGAAAAATCTCGTCGAAAGAAGAAAGTTTATTTGCCTTAGAGGACCTTAGAGAGTATAGTTGGTTCTTGTGCCATCTATCCTTGACCAAGTTATTGAAAAAAAAAAAATGCTCCTATCACCTTCCTAAAGCCACTCTATGCGACTTATGCTTCCAAAATATCTCTTCACATAGTTCCCATTCTTCGTACTCCTTCACAATCTTAGACTCCATTTTGTAGTTTTGCTCAGTTAAACAATTATCATGGATTTGATGAGTAGTAGCCTCCAAATGGGCTCGAGCAGTCGATTTAGTAAAAGGGACATTATTGGAGCACTATCTGTTCCATATTTTTAGCAAATATTTGGCAAATTGGTGTTTCTTAACAAAAGATTACATGTGACACCATTTAGGCATAAGTTCCTGAGGTTTGCAAAGAATTTGATTGGCTAATGATTAGATTCTCACCAAATCTCAGATCTTAGAGTTGGTGGTCCGACTATCTCCAATCCAAAATCTAGAAACAAGGAACCTATCTAGCCTTCCGGAGATAACATCTTCCCCCCTTCTATTATTCGAAGTATACATGCCTTGTTAGGCTTATTGCTCATTGGATTCAAGTGAACAATATTATCCCTTAGAAGCTTGGAAGAAAGAACCAACTAGGCTACCCCTCCCCTCTTTTCCTCCAAACGAGAAACAACATTAAAGTCACTCGCAAGGATACAAAGGAGATAAGGGGGAAAGGGAACACATGAACCTAATATGAGACCAAAGCAAGAATTTCCTGGAGGTTTAGTCGGAGCATAAACATTGGATAAGTTGATGACCTCACTTGGTTCCAAACTTGAAGCCTCCAAAGAAATAGAAGATTTACCAGAGATAAACCAAAGCGAACCAACTTTGTGCGGGTCTTAAAAGCAAGCAACACCACTTGAACTACCATGAGCTCCTACACACTGACAATGACCTCTACCTCAAAACTTACATGCCATGTTCAACATGCTTTCCACAAACAACTTTGTCTCCTGGATGAAAACAATGTTAGGAGAACCAATGCATGTCAACTCTCAAATACATATTGTCTAAAGATGCTATTGATACCTTTTACATTCCGTGAGAGCACAATCATTTTAGAGGTGGAGAGAAGTGGGAATCAATGGTTTTCGTTGACCCAAATTTAAGTAATGTCTCACCAATTAATTTTACTTTTTCTTGATCTTTCTCTTGTCTCACATTCAAAGGCTTCTCTAGAGTAGGGTTTTTGATGGCATTTTTCTGTAACCCCAAGAGTAGTGGGATTCCTTTGCTTTTCCCAATGTTTGCAACATCCTTCTCTACAATAGACCTAGAGTTGGCGACAACAAGAGCATCTTTCACCTCTTTACGCTTCACTTGCCACGAATTCCTCAAGAGTAGATTGAGGCAGATCTATATCCATTAGAGCTTGCTGTCCTCCAACCTAAGTGAAGATGAGGCAATTGATTTCCAAATAATATGAGTGCACATTAGAACCTCTTCCTCTTGGGCAAAATCATCCAAAGCATCATGTTGAATATTTTTATCACCTTGTCCCTCCTTGATTGTTTTCTTTTGTCTATTGTCCTTTTTGCAATCGTTTACAGGAACAAATCCTTCATTTCCACTTCAAGTGACCATATTCATGTTATCTACGACAAAAAAAGGGAGATATTCATACTCTTAAGTATTGTGTCCAAGAAGAGGACCGCTAAAAAATTTCACTTGAATTTGGCTATGGTTAGTTTAAATCTATTTCAACGCAAGCCTGGGCATAAGAGATTATCTTTTTGTTCAACATGTGTTGTGATGGGCCTATTGGCTTGCCTAGTAGAAACACGATCATATGAAAAATATCATTTCTTCAAACTCAAGTTGGACATTGTAGCTACACATAGACAAGCACCCTTGAAGGAAGCTTCTTCGCAGAGTTAAAGCCCACATGCCAAGGCTTGATAAAAAGGTCAACCTTGTTGTAAAAGTAAGGCCAACCCTCAAAAGCCTTAATTTCACCTAACATGCATGGAAAAACAACCATGAAGTAGTTGTTAGCCACCATCATAATCTCTTTATTGCCCTTGGGGTTCCATGATCAACGAGCCCATGACTCTAGAAACAGAAGAGAAACCTGGATCCCCATGAACTTGCAAGTTAACATGATTGCTCAAATAATTTATGTTCTTTGCTACTGATTCTAGTTGAATCAGTAAGAGTAGGTGCTCTTGACTCCTTTCTTAGCATCCATTTACTTTCTATAATCTAAGCACTCCATTGTTAGGACTATCGTTGGTCATAGCCCGACTCAAGCGATCCATAGCCTTAGCATGTATGGACAACAAGGGATTGGACCTTCCCAAAGCTTCACAAAATGACATGCTTGGATAATCTCCCGGCCATCCCACATGCATAACAAAAAGCCATGGGAAACCCTACCAATAAATCCCATAAAAAAGAGACACTCCTTCAAAACAATAGCAACAACCCACCAGAACACCCCCCACATAGAAGAAACCATGAAGAGAACATAAAGAATACCTCAAAACTGCCAAAACCCACCAAAGATTAGACAAAACTTAGAAAAAAGACTCTGCCATACCTAATGCCCAACACTGTGCACCATAGACAATTGCTCCTTGCCATGTAGTGGCAAGCACCCCTAAAATAGACACATTTCACCTACGAACCACCAGCTAGGGCACAAAAGCCCTAACCTGCGCTCCTATAGCATACATCGTCCATTTGTGGATCTTAATAGTTTATATTTTAAAACTATTTCATGATATTATTTATTTAATCGTTATTCTTGTGGGCCATCAAAGGAAGACAAAAGATGAAAGTGGCGGCGACAAGAGGGAGCAAGCTTTAAGCAAGGGTATTTGGTGATAGTGTTATTCCTAACCGATTACTGAGATGGGGTGAATCAATAATTTCAATTTCTTCTACTTCTTTCTAAACAAATATTCTTACTTATTCAGAAATTAAAGAATATTACAACATTCATAAATAGAAATTGAATACATAGGTTAACACAACATATGTACGTGGAAACCCTCGGTTAGAAGGAAAAAACTACGGTGGGACATAACCCACAACTTCACTACTGCAGTAATAAAGATGCCTTGTTAGAGGCTTACAAAACATTGGTAAGAGTGCTATCAGGTTAAGGGATTTGATAGAAGACTTGTTAGGATCTTGACCTTGTTAGGAGTCGCCTTGTAAGAGGACTTAGAACACCAGTAAAGATGTTACCCGGTAAAGGGATTTATACAAAGAACCTGTTAGGGTTCACCCTAATTGAGGGATTTAAATATGCTTCTCAATTTAAAGCAATGATCTTATGATGACACTTTATGTTGAATCAGATCATACTTGATACCCTTTCCTCTGCTTGGCTGTTGAATCTTTCTCTCCCTTTCACCTCTTGTGACTGTGACTCCTCTCAGAAGATTCAACTCTCCTGCTCTTCTTCGCTGTATTCTCTTGATTTTCAACAACAAAACTTTATGTCCTCTGACCTGTATTTATAAGAGATTTAATCTTAATAAAAATACAACTCATAGTTCCGCCAAGCTGTAAACTCTCCCATAAATCATGCATGCAAAAAAACTTGCAAACTGATCTTGAGTTTACCTCGAAACGCTCGCAGATAAAACAAAGCTAACTTCATTTCCATTGAAAAAGCTTACTCCAGTTTAACTGAAAACGCTCCATATAATCTGGTTCGGATTATCATGCACTTAACCGGTGAAGAGCTTGTATCCAGTTAGTCATTTGTTGCCTGTGTGTATCCCATGACCGGTTGGAAAAACCTGGACCGGTATAAGCGTGACCGGTTAGAGTACATCGCTTTCTTGTTAGTTTACCAGTTCACAATCATGAGTACCAGTGTGATGTACCGGTTTTCCGTTGGGATTGATGTTTGCCTATGACTTTACCGATGACAACTATTGCATTGGATATGCAATTTTTTTTATTGAGTGGTGGGAATCAAGTACTCGTGCTTTCAAATACTCATTGCTATTCACAAAATGCCATGAGAGTCATCTATAACAAAATGAGATTCACATTCGTAATGCAAAATGAGTTTATGTTTAAGGTTTTTAATTTACTGGTGTTAAAAATATTGTTTGAGGTTTTTTCAATGGTTTGAAATTTAGTGAAAATTTTTCAAACTCGGATTGATTTCACACCAATTCCATGCACATTTTGATTGAAAAATGTTTTGTACCAGGATCCGACTTGATTTTCTAGTGATTTTGTAACTTAGGTGTTGTGTTGAATGATGTAGTCTCCTCTCTATTACAAATTTCTATTGATGCAATGGATATCATAATCATTGAGCTTTGTACATCAAACACAGTTGAGAATACATACATATTGAAGAGTTGGGGAATAAGGATTGGTAGTCTAAACATATTGTTGATGTACCTAGAAGTGTGTATTGCAAATCAAAACAACCTTCACCAAACACTGAGAAGCAAGAAATAAGAAGCTATTTCACTAGACAATGATTTATTCATTGATGTGGATGAGATTTGTTACAATGTACAAAGCCCATGTTTACAAAGCAGATGGGAGATGAGAGAGCATCCGATAAGGACACTTGTCGCAATGAGAAAGGAGAGTAGGTGTAGCCACTCCCAGTAACAATAATTAATGTACCTAACATTAATTAACTAATGTACAATTGTATACAACTATATGGTTTTTAAGAAGTAAACTTCAGAAAATGTGCATGGAATAAACATGTACACTAACACACCGCCTTAAGTGTAACTTAGAGAGAATATGCAAGAGATGCAAACAACGAATAAAAATCCAATATGAGATGCATTATGGGTCTTGGAAGTATCACCATGTTAGGTATTGTTGATGTGAGTTTTGTTCCACTACAACATGCAAAATTAAACACCCAATGTCTCAAAGTGAAACACTTAGATACTCGATCCTCTTTTGAATAAGGTCATTTCTTATGCTAAGCTTGCAAAATAAGATCATGAAATGACTTCAAGGTTCCTTCTATTGTAGATACTTGCTTAGTTGAAATGATGTGGTTGTTGGTTATTACTTAAGGGGACTTACGCTAGTTCATTCAAGACTTGTCAACAATGCACTTCTAAAGATTTTGCTTCACAATGTGAAATGAAATTATGGTTTGATTTTCCAACCTTTTCCACTTCAACTAAAACTTAAACTTCCTAACTTCAACTACTTCTATTTCTAACTATGAATGGAAGGAAGTATGAATGATTTGGACTCTACTAGATGTAGTTTTATCAATGACTACACCCACCTAGTGCAAGCTTCTAAGGATATACTCAAATGGTTTTCAAATTGATATCTACCCTCTTCAATCCCATTAATGGATGCAAACTAAAGATTGGATATCAATTGAAGTTAAATACTCTCACTAGCTCACCACACAAGGCACTCCTACCATCAGCAAGAGGCTAGTGGCCTAGTTTATATTCGAGTCAAGCAAGTAAGCATCCACAATTCTTTCATCCAACTAAACTACTTCTAAACAACATGAAATGAAATCCTAAGGTAAGTGAGGAAATGTGGATCACCATGCTATAATTCAAACTTGATCACAACAATTTACCATGCAAGACACAACAATGAAAAATAGAGAAAAATTGCCATTATTTTAGCAACAATTCTCCAACAAGTCCTGCTTTACAAATGAGAGGTGGGGGGGGGGGGGTTTATATAGGAGCCCCAATTACAATGAACGACCAAGATTGATTTGAAATCAATGGCCCAGATTAATCTATTACAAACCCTAATTATGGCAAGCAAAAATAGCCAATAGAAATGAAGCACCATAAAATTAGCCAATGAGAAAATTCAAAAGCTTGAGGACCAATAGGAAGCAAGGAAACTGCCTAGTCATCATACAACTCATCATCCAAGATGTGCACTCCATTTTCCTTCTTCCTTTTAGCAAAATCAATGAACTTAAGTAAAATTTCACTAAGTTCTTTCATGTCAATACTAGGAAGGCTGTTATGCTGTAATTCCATGACTTCTAACTTTTCCATGCAAGTATCCCATGTATTACCTCAATTCGAAGTATGCCTCTTTTCTCTTGTGATCTTTATCTAAATTCCACTTCCTTATCCTTAGGAATTCTTCATCATTCTTGGAATTCTTTCCCTTGGATGTTTTGACTTTGTAATACTTGAACCCTTCGTATTTCCACCTTCATTGTTTGGAATTCTTCTTCATCTTCTTCATCATCTTCATCTCTGGACTTGATCCTTGGGGCAATTCCTTGAACACATTAACATCTTCCTTGGCATATTAAATCTTCCTCAATCCATTTCCTTGTATGACTCAATCATCATCAATATCACTCCCTTGATGAGAATCTTGTCCTTGAATTCTTCCTTCCTCTCGACCTCAGACTTCTCTTTATGTCTTTGTCCATGTTCCTATACTAACTTTGGTGTTACAATCATCCTTGAACATTCCTTGGTGTACTTGCTTGATCCTTACGAAAAGTTGATGTGAATAGGGACAAGTTGATCTCCTTTAAAGATAGGCGTTATTTATTTAAGTGAAAGCTGACTTGCATAGGGACATGAATTTCCATGAATTGAATTCTTGAATTTGTCCATGGACTCCTTTAAATATGGACTCTTCCCATGTCCTTGCTTGATGATGGCCTGATCTTGAGATAATTCTTTCATCTCAATCCTTGAATTTTCTTTCCTTTGTCTCAACTTTGAAGTGCATCATCTTGAAGTGTTGTTCTTTGAACTCGATTGCTTTAGGTTAGTCTTCTATCATTGCTATCCTTGGCCTTGAGCTTGAATTTGTCTTCCACCTTCCTTTGTTCACTTCCTTGCAACCATCCCTGCCTTTGATTTGGACATGATTCCTGGTACAAAGCTTGGAATTAGTATGGTATTAAAGGACTTCAAAAAATGACAAGTCAAACTTCTAGATCCTTGAATTAATCTATGAATTCCTTACCATAACTTAGTAATTCTATGCAAAGAAGCTTGTAAATTGAAGAAGCATTTGGATAAGAATCTTAAGACAAAATCTGATCAATACTTAGTGTAAATGCAGATCGTACTTCTATTCAAATTTGATAGGTGATAGTATGTATATATTTCAGAATATATATATGTTTATATGTTACTAATGAAATAGTGTTTTGCAGGTCTGAAGAAGGCCGAGTATGTTCAATTACAATATCTCTTTGTTGCCTTATCGGGTCTGCATATATAGTATATCGGGAGGGGGGCATGCCTTGAGTGGACATGTCTCCACGAATTGGAGGCATGTCCATTCAAGATGTGCCTCCTCTTTTGATTATTCATAAACATATATTTAGAGGCACTGATTCAGATTAGTATGCTTAACTAATTGTTAATGCTTAATCGGTCAACTTCAGTTTGCATGGCAAATACACCGATAAGGATATTGATTTGTTTATTATCTAGGCTGATATTACATGCTTATCGATCAAGGCTGATCGATACTTATATTATTGTGAATTTCAAACTCATATACGATCAAGGTTGATTGATGCAAATAATATGGTCTTCATACTTATAATGATCAAGGTTGATCGATGCAAATAAATAATAGACAATGAGACTGATCTCATAATCGATTCTTTATTTGATCGATGCTACAAGATTCAACACTCCCTCTTAGCTAGGGAAGATAAAGAGTATGAGTAAGAACACAATCATTACCAGACTTTGAGATAATAGCTATCACATGACTCGTGATGGAGTACATCACATAACTCATGATGAAATCTGTGTCACCTAACTCATGATAAGATATATCATCTAATCTCGTGATATGAAGTATCACCTATCTCATGATAAGGTATATCACCTAATCTTGTGATATGAGATATCACCTATCTTGTGATTTCAAGGGATATAATGTACTCAAGAATATTATATTCTCCTTATATATCCTAGTTATGGTATGTGCATTGACATTAAGTCACATAATGTGTACCATAACAAATCATGGCAATTCCATGAAATATAATGATATCAAGTCACATGATATCAATCTACTAAACATTATAAGATTGTCACCTTATGGTGTCAAATACAAGTGTTCATTATCTAAAAGATCGTCACCTTTCAGAAATGTACACAGGGGGTGGCGCCCATAAAGTCATAGAGTCACACATATGACAAAAGAAGTTTACACATTAAACATCTTATATATTAGTACAGATACATATAATACTTACATTTCAATCATACCAAGACTCTTTCTGAAGTGTTCAACTTTCACTCTGGAGAGAGGTTTGGTAAGTATGTCTGTTGTCTGATCTCCTGTACTGATATACTCCAATTGGATTACATTCCTTTCTACCATGTCTCTTACATAGTGATAAGGAATTTCGATATGCTTAGATCTATCATGAAATATTGGATTTACTGAAAGCTTAATACAACTCTGATTATCACAGTGGATAATAGTAGGTTTCAGAGGCTCACCAAATAATCCCACAAGCAATTTTCTGAGCCATACTGCTTCTCTTGCAGCCATAGGAGTTGCAATGTATTCGGCTTCTGTAGAACTCTGAGCCACTGAAGATTGTTTTCTGCTTATCCACGATATCATAGCCAATCCTAAACTGAAGCAACATCCCGAGGTGCTTTTCCGATCGGTCACGCTTCCAGCCCAATTTGAATATGTGAATCTATGAAGATCTAAATCAACTTTTCCATATTTGAGACCATAATTAAGAGTACTTTGAAATGTACCTCATTATATGCTTCACAGCAACAAGATGTATGTCCTTGGGCTCACACATAAACTGACTCAATGCATTCACTGTATAACAGATATTTGGTCTGGTGTTGACCAAGTACATCAAAGATCCAATCATCTGCCCGTAGAGAGTTGGATCTGCTAACTGAGAATCTGCTGTTGCTTCCTTCAAGTTATGAAGATTTGTTTCCATGGAAGATGACATAGATCTACAATTCATCATTCCAAATCTCTTCAATATATCAAGGGTGTACTTCCCTTGATTCAGAATAATGCCATCAGGATAGTAGTGTAATAGACCTAAGTCCTTCATGTCAAACTCTGAGGCTAGATCCTTCTTACATTGATCAAAATCGTGATCCTCTCCTGTAATCAACAGATCATCAACATATAATATCAACATTAACATATCACCTTTGATTTTCTTGAAGTAGATATTTGGGTCTACATTTTTCAAGAAACCTAATCCCATGAGGTAACTGTCAATTCTTTCATACCAAGCTCTGGGAGCTTGCTTAAGTCCATATAGGGCTTTTTTTAATTTACACACATGTGACTCTGCATTGTGGGTCTCAAATCCTTCAGGTTGCTCTAAGTAGACCTCTTCTTCAATAGTCCCATTTAAGAATGTGGTTTTTACATCCATTTGATGGACTTTCCATCCTTTGGACGCTGCAATGGCTAGGACTGCTCTGACTGAGGTATAGCGAGCAATTGGTGCAAAAGTTTCTTCATAATCAATTCCCTCCTTTTGTGAAAAACCTCTGGCTACAAATCTTGCTTTGTGTTTTTCTATATTGCCATCTGCAGGATGCTTGATTTTGAATAACCACTAGGAAGAAACAACAGATTTCTCTTTTGGCCTAGGTACTATCTCCCACACATCATTTTCAAAGATGGATTGATACTCCTCTGTCATGGCATCCTTCCATACTTGGTGCTGGAGAGCTTCTGTAACATTAGCAGGTTCTTATTTGATGAATTCACTCATCAAAGCTACATAACGAGAGAATCTCTTAGGTCTTTTACTCTCTCTAAAAGTCCCTGACGGAGCTGCATTAGTCTTTGCTTCCTTTATTGTCTTAGTATCCTAGAGTGGTCTCTTCTTAGGATTTTCCAATGATGTGATTTGTTCTTCATTTCTATCTTCCTCAGGGTACTCCCTCTGAATCTCAGGGGTAGGATCCTCTTCTAAGTCTATGGGGGAAGTTTGAATTTCTGACTCAATAAAATTTCTAGCTCTTTTTAAAAGCTATGTCTTCCTCAAAAATCACATCTCTGCTTAGTTCAATTTGTCTTTGACCAGGTACATATATTTTATAAGCTTTTGAGGTTTCACTATAGCCTACAAAAATACGTTTTCTCCCAGAAGGTTCTAGCTTAATTCTTTTCTCTTTGGGCACATGAATGTAAACACGACAGCCAAATATCCTCAAGTGACTGATGTCTGGTTTTACACCAATGAAAGATTCTTCAGGAGTTTTGTCATCAATATGGGAGTGAGGACATTTGTTCTGTATGTAGACAATAATACTAGAGGCTTCTGCCCAAAGTGATGTTTCTATGTTTTGATCAAGTAACATTGCCCTAGCAGCTTCTATAAGGGTTCTATTTTTCCTTTCAGCAACCCCATTTTGTTGAGGGTTGTAGGGTACAATGAACTCTCTTAATCCCAACATTTTTACACAATTCTTTAAAAATATCTAATGTGTATTCTCTCTCATTATCTGTCCTTAATGTTTTAACTTTCCTCCCATAAGAGTTTTTTGTAAGGGATTTGAATTCCTTAAACCTTCTAAGGATCTCCTCAGATTCTTTACATTTGAGGAAATAGATTCAGGTCTTTATAGAGAAGTCATCAACAAAAATTACATAATATAAGAAATCCCCTAAAGAAGGTACAGACATGGGTCCACATAAATTTGGGTGGACTAATTCTAATACATCATTTGTTTTACTGAAACTACTTTGGAAAGACCCTTTTGTGTTTTTCCGTAAGGCACACCCCTTGCATGCCCCTGAATGATATTGTTTGAGTTTGGGTAAGCCTATGACTAGTTTTTCCATAGAGGATAGGGCACGAAAATGGAGGTGTCCTAATCTCCTATGCCATATTTCATTAGAGTCTGCAATTTTATGAATTAGGGCAAGATTTGGCTCAATACATAATTTATATAGATATCCTTGTTTCTAACCTATGGTTTGAGCCTTCTTAATAGTAGAGTTCTTTGGCTTTGCCAAAACTTTACTATCTATGAAGGTAACCCTATATCCATTGTCTTCAAGTGCAGATATGGAAACCGAGTTCCTCTTGATACTTGTACAAACAATACTCCGGTGAGTTGAATAGAGATACCTGACTTCAATTTGATGGTACACGTTCCAACACCTCTGACTGGATGTGTAGAGTCATCTCCAATTGTGGCTTCCTCGTTAGTTTCTTCTACCATGGAGTCTAAGAGCTCCCTGAACCCAGTGATGTGTCTTGATGAGCCACTATCTATAACCCAAGTGTTGGATTTATTTGATACTTGGTTTGAATGTGCAGAGTAGAATACATATTTCTCAGATTCATGCTTTGTCTTAGACTTTCCTACTTTGGCAAATGATGCTTGCTGCTTTGTTCTATTAGGACATCTGACTGCTTAGTGTCCATACTGATCGCATTTGAATCATTGGATTTGTGAAACATCTTTCTTGGATGAACCCTTCCCATGGTAGCTTTTCCTCTTCTTGAAGTGCTTCTTCTTTCCTTTCTTGTGATAATTTGCATTCAAGACATGGAGATCTTCATCTACGTTCTTTTGATTGAATCCTTTCTTTGTCTGTCTCGATTCCTCTTGAAGGCAGTTTGATCTTAGCCAGTCAAATTTTGGAAATTTAGACCTTGCACTAATGCCTTGAAAAATGTCTCCCAAGAATTTGGTAGACCATCTAAGGCAATAAGTGTTAGCTCCTTACTTCCAATCTGGTATCCAAGTGTTGATAGCTGATCCCTTAGTGCAGATATTCTCATAAAGTATGCGTTAATAGATTCTCCTTTGTTCATACTTATATGATTGACTTCTCTCTTTAGAGCCAAGGTCCTGCTGGAATTATTTATTTTGTATGTGCTTTCAAGTGACTTAAACATATGATATGCGGTCTCATGTTTTGTCAAGATTGGCACGATATGATCTCTAACTCCATCAACTATGATTTTTATGGCCTTTTGATTTCCTTCAATCCATGTCGTCTTCTTGGGTTCATTTTTCGGTTGTGCTTTAGTTTCTTTGACAAATGACTCAACTTTATTCTCTTTTAATATCTTCATAATCTTGAACTTCCATGATGAGAAGTTATTTCCTCCTTCTAGCCTATCTTCTTATTTGATTACACTCGCCATAGAGGAATGTGATGTACTTAGATTTAAATCTGAATATCTCAAATTCGATTGCTGCTCAGATCCTCCTTAACGTGGCTCTGATACCATGTAAATGCAGATTGTACTTCTATTCAAATTTGATAGGTGATAGTATGTATATATTTCAGAATATATATATGTTTATATGCTACTAATGAAATAGTGTTTTGCAGGTCCGAAGAAGGCTTAGTATGTTTGATTACAATATCTCTTTGTTGCCTTATCGGGTCTGCATATATAGTATATCGGGGGGGCATGCCTTGAGCGGACATGTCTCCACGAAGTGGAGGCATGCCCGTTCAAGACGTGCCTCCTCTTTTGATTATTCATAAACATATGTTTAGAGGCACCGATTCAGATTAGCATGCTTAACTAATTGTTAATGCTTAATTGGTCAACTTCAGTTTGCATGGAAAATACACCGATAAGGATATTGATTTGTTTATTATCTGGGCTGATATTAAATGCTCAATGATCAAGGCTGATCAATACTTATATTAATGTGAATTTCAAACTCATATACGATCAAGGTTGATCGATGCAAATAATATGGTCTTCATACTTATAATGATCAAGGTTGATTGATGCAAATAAATAATAGACAATGAGATTGATCTCATAATCGATTCTTTATCTGATCGATGCTACAAGATTCAACACTTAGCCATTCGAGTGATAAAATCAGACCCTAAAGACTGATGATTTTTCTGAGGACAACCCATAGCAAGTATGAAGACAATATAAAATCAGTCCTAACATCCCATTAAGTCCATCACACTTCATGATCCATGGATTTATATGCAAGTTATGAACCAAGATGCCAACCAACCATGGTCAAAATCCATCTTTCTCCATAATGACAAACTTAGACCTTCTAAGGACAAGTCTGAAAATTATCCTCTCCGCATGAATTTAGTCTTTAAACTTTTTGATCCTTGTACAAAAATACCTCCCAAAGACTCAGCAAAGCCCTCTTGAAGATTGGGTAAGTTAGTGAATTATGAGAATTTTTTCCAAAATTGCCCCTGTTTTTTGTGTTTCTAGATTTTAGTCTGAAGATCAATGTTGTATCAGATCTCCTTTGGCCTCAAAATGGGTGTAAAATCATTCTCAAATGATCTGCAATGAAGATAAATTAGCTTTGAGAATCTTTAAAAACTCATAAATTTTCTTGAGAAAAATCAAACTTTAAGGGGAGGTTTCAGACTTAGTCTGAAAATTCTCATATTAAGCCTGTTTTATGCTTGCAATCAATCAAAGAAGATGAGTTTTAACCTTTCCATTAGTCCACAATCAAATCTGGAGCAGTTTGGAGCTTTGTGTATTTTATATGAATTTTGAAAAAAATCGCCCCTTATGAGGAAATCCTCAGATTTTGGTCTGAAACTCTTACCTATTAGTGCTTAAATGCCTCCAATCAGTCTCAGAAATCCACTTTCAGCTTTGTCATTGTTCTGCAATCATGTTTGGATAGACTTGGGAGGCTGGAAATCTCACATGATTTTTAAAAGGAAATTGCCCTTCATAAAAAAATCTCAGACAGTCTAAAGACACCCTGTTATCAACCCCTCTTTGGCCTCAAATTCATCCTACAAACCTCAGAAATCTGCCCCACAACGATCTGTAACAGTTTGGGCATGAGAAAAAATTCCAATAATTTTTTGGCCAAAATTGTCTCCCATATGAAAATTCTCAAGACTTAAATCTGAGGACATGATAATGGCAGCCAACTCACCTTATTTTCTTCCCTTGGAAGTCTTATTTCACCTAGCAATTACCCAGATCAGATTTGCCAATGATGGTCGATGCCCCCTTTTGCTTGATTTCCAGCTCCTTAGACTTTTCTTGTATCACCTTGAGCCACTTGCTTATTTTCTTTATGGCTGTAGCTTCTTCTTTTAAAGAGATTTTTGATTTGATTCTCACCCATACAAGCAATGTGGGATAAAACTTGTCTGGATTTTATCCCCAGCACTTAGAATTTTGTTATGAAAATGCCAATTAAAGTGGGGAATTTCATGATATGTCTAGATTTTGATCAAAATAAGTGGGGGAAATTCATTATAAGTGGATTTTGATCCAAATAAGTGGGGAAATTTGGTATAAGTCCGGTTTTGATCAAAATAAGTGGGAAAATTTATTATAAGTCCGGATTTTGTGTATTATTATAAAGAAAAATTGATTTTCCTTAGGATGTTGACAATTTTAAGTGTAGAAAATGAAATTTTATAAGGATTTTAAGGCCTTTATGCATAAAATATGCTTTTATAATGTATTTTGGACTAATTGACCAGCCAAAATTTATATACACCTAGGATTTTACATTCAACCCACTATAACATTACCCCAAAGGACTTTAATTTCAACGTTCCCACTTCAAGATTGCAACTTGGCCACTTAATTTCCTTACCACCCGTCAGTTTTTTAAAGCTCTGAACTGCCAAATTCACAGCCAAAACCTAACTAACGTAATGACTACGAGCCAAAAAGGGGTCCCCATGGGACAGTGGGGTGATGGTGTCAAAAGGTCACTATGCTCGAGATTGTGTAAAAAGATCTAAACATCATGCTGCTGCTGCAAATGTTGATGAGGTGTCACATAAAAAGGAAACTCAGGAGGATTTCTCTTCATCTTAGCTCTTTCAAAGCTCTTCCATCGATGGAGAAGATGGTTACTAGTTTACCAAAGCTTAGTCAAGAGTATGATGACATTTGCAAAGGATGTGCACTAGGTAAGAATGTTGAAGGTTCTTTTCTAAGTAGTGAAAGCAAATCAAAAGGAAGTTTAGATCTGATTCATTTTGATTTATGTGGACCAATGTCCGTGGCATCTTTGAATGGATTTTGGTATTGTGATTTTTATCTAAGTTGCTGGTTCATGTTCGGGTTCGAAGAACCGGTACGACAAAATTTTGAAATGGAGGTTGGGTTCATTAGTACAAAAACATATATATATATATATATATATATATATATATATATATATATATATATATATATATATATATATATATATATATATGCAGCCTAGAAGCATGAATTAAGATTAGAATGCCACATAATATCATAAAAACAACAAAAACACTATAAACTTGTAATCATAGCATCATATCTATTATCAACATCAAATATAAAAATAATATGGAGCTCAAGTATCACTGTTTTTACTTTCAACAATTGAAACTTTATACTAAGCTTCAATCATCTAATGGATTTTCTAAATCTTCATCATCTTCTTCTTCTTCTTCAAAGGCATTTGTTGATTCACAAACAGTGCCAATGCCAATGAGATCAGCTGGACTAATAACATTCTCGCTTTCCAAGTCCTCAAATGCTTATTACTTTTTCAATGTACAGAGAGTTTGTTTGTTTGTAATTAACATCCTACTTGAAAAATGTTATAAAAGTTGCTTGCAACTCCCTTCACATATTCAAGATATTGTTTAATATTTAAAATATGATTTATCACTATAGAGAGCTTTCAATTAATCAGACAGGGGTCATTGTTAGCAATTCGATGTAAAAATTTCACTGGAAGAAATATTGAGGGCTAGTTTAATTTGATGTAATAAATATCTGAACTTCAGCAAATTTTGTTTTTTAATGTCAAAGATCCTATTCAAATTCTATAATAATTGTTTTCTGCACTAAATTATCGAATGTTTCTTAGTGGAACTGTACCTGGTTCCCACTTGGTCTGCCTTGGTTCAACCATGGTTTGACCTAGGTTTGGCCTAGAGGAACCAACCTGCCTAGGTTCAAACCCATGTGGAACCCACAGGAGAACTGAGACCAGGACCAAGGATTGGTTCAAATTTTGCCTGGTCCGAAGGGCCAGCAGGAGAATTGGGTAACTTAGATTTTTATTGATGACTATTCTCGAAAGACTTGGATTTATTTCTTGAAATCTAAGGAGTCTGAAGAAGTACTTAATAGATTCAAAGAATTCAAAGCTCAGGTTGAAAATATGTGTGAAAAAAGGATCAAGGTTTTGAGATCTGATAATGGAGGAGAATATAATTTTGGAGGATTTCAAAATTTCTTCTTTGAGGTAGGGATCTAGAGGGAGTTCCGTGTCCCCTACAACCCTCAGCAAAATGGAGTTGCTGAAAGGAAAAATAGATCCATAGTTGAGGCAGCTAAAGCCATGATTCATGATCAAAATTTCTAAACTTTTCTTTGGGCAAAAGCTTCCAAAATTGTTGTCTATATTCAGAACCGAAGTCCTCATAAATATTAGAAAATATGACTCCTAAAGAGGCCTTCACAGGTATCAAACCTGAAGTTAGTCACTTAAGAATTTGTGGTAGTCTTGTTTATATTCATGCGCCTAAAGATAAAAGACCTAAACTAGAACCATCGGGCAAGAAAAGAATATTTGTGGGTTACAATGAGTTTTAAAGGCCTATAAGATCTACATTCCTAGGCAGAATGAAATTGAGATTAGCAGGGATGTATCTTTTGAAGAGGAAGTTGCCTACAAAAGATCAAAAGGGTCTTCCATGGAGATAGACAGTGAAGAACAAGAGACACCTCAGGATATGGACATTTATCTTGATCATTCTCCTAAGATTCAAAGGGAGTCTACTGAACCAGAAGAGACTTTTGATTCAGCTGATCCCATAGAACCAACTAATGGGCCAAGTAACATTTCTACATGTAGAAAGTGACCTCTATGGGCTAGACAAACTATGCAAGAGGCGGGAAATTATGTAGCTCCTTGTGGCACTTTTAGAGAAAGCAAGAGACCACAACAATTTTTAGAATATGTGGCATTAATGAGTCATATATTTGAGACTGAGCCTTCTAGCTTTGAGGAAGCATCCAATCAACAAGTTTGGAGAGATGCTATGTTAGAAGAATATTAGTCTATCATCAAGAATGATGTTTGGGATGTTGTACCAAGGCCTAAAGAAAAATCAGTTGTGCCTTCCAAGTGGCTTTTCAAGACCAAGCATGCAACTAATGGAAGTATTGAGAAGTACAAAGCAAGATTTGTGGCAAGAGATTTCTCTCAAAAGGAGGGAATAGATTATGAGGAAATATTTTCTCTTGTAGCTTGTTATACATCTATCAGGACTATTATTGCTATTGCATCAGCTAAAGGCTGGAAGCTACATCAAATGGATGTAAAGACTGCATTTCTTAATAGTGTAATTGAAGAAGTGTTCATTGAGCAACTAGATGGTTTTGTGATTCATGGGAAGGAGTCTCATGTATGCAGATTGAAGAAGACGTTGTTTGGCCTTAAGCAAGCACCTCATGCATGGTATGAAAGGATTGATCAATACTTGATGAGCTTGGGATTCTCCAAGAATGATGCTAATTCTAATCTTTACTTCAAGAAAGTTAATGTTAAGGTCTTAATATTGGTTCTTTATATTGATGATTTATTTCTTACTGGAGAAGATAGTCTCATTGTCAAATGCAAGAAAAATTTAGCCTTTGAGTTTGAGATGAAGGATCTTGGTCTTATGCATTACTTTCTAGGACTGGAAGTGTGGCAAAGACCCAATGAGATTATTCTTAGTGAAGGGAAATAAACCATATGTATCTTGAAGAGGTTTTGGATGATGGATTGTAAGTCCATGTTTACACCCATGGAGACAAATTTGAAGAAGTTGAGAGTTTCTACAACTAGCTCTAATTTGGTAAATCCTACAATGTATAGACAATTGATTGGATCTTTGATTTATCTAGTGAATACTAGACCAAATATTTGTTATGCATAGAGTTTTTAGTCAGTTCATGTGTGAACCAAGACAAATTCATCTAGTTGTAGCCAATCATATTTTGAGATACTTGCGTGGCATAGTTGGATATGGCTTGAGATATGCTTCAGATGTAGATTTGAATTTACAAGGTTATTTTGATTTTGATTGGGCTGGGAGTGTAACTGATATGAAAATCACTTTTGGATGTTGCTTCAATCTGGGGTTTGCCATAGTTTCTAGGTGTAGCAGGAAGCATACCTCTGTGGCTCAAAGCACTACAGAAGGTGAATACATCGCAGCATGTGTAGCAACTCAATAAGTAGTGTGGCTTCGGAAGTTTCTTGCAAAATTGTTTGGTCAAGCGTTGGAGCTAAGTGTGATTTGTTGTGATAATCAAAGTTGTGTGAAGCTTTCTGTGAATCCTATGTTTCATTATAGAGCAAAACACGTGGAGATCAAATATCATTACATCAGAGATATGGTGCTGAGGAAAGCTATTCAACTCAAACATTTTTGCATTGATGAATAGACAACTGACGTTCTCACCTAGCCTCTCTCTTGGGTGAAATTTGCACATTTTCGAGACAAGCTTGGGGTTGTGGAGAATGTTGCTTTTGCTAAGAGGGAGTCTCAACATTAGTGGTCCTTTCTATGTGCTAAAATGCATATTTCTTTGAGACAGACAAATATGAGGTGAAAGCCCTTGAGAGATGTTGCTGTGCTAAAATGCATATTTCTCTGAGATGAATAAATATGAGGTGAAATCCCTTGAGAGTTGTTTCTCTTTCCACTCATGAGAGTAGCCATGGTGGATGTCATGTTGAGAGACTCCATGACAACATCACGTTGAGTGACTAATGTTTCTTTCCACACATGGGAGTAGCCATGGTGGACATCATGTTGAGTGGTTTCATGATGTTATTGTGTTGTGAGATTTTGTGATATAAATCTTTTCCAAAAATTGTTGTAGCCATTGTGGATGTCATGTTGAGAGACTCCATGACATGATTATCTGGAAATATACCTCCCTAGCTAAGAGGGAGTGTTGATGTTATTTAGCCATAGGAGTTATCTTTTGTTATTCTCAAAATTGTAGAAATGATCTTAGTCGTAGAAGCAAGTATTCTCATATATCTTCTCTCTTTATAACAGTTGATTGTAGTGTCCCATTTTCGAACCTTGATTTATCTTAAAATTCATAATTAGGGTTTGGATTTCCCTTGGGAATGGTAATTTGTAATGTTTTATACCAGGAGGATGCCAATCCCCAATAATTATCATACGTCATTATGCATTTAAATCATATTAAGAATAATCTCTAATTCACAATATATACTTAAGCTCTAATTCCTTCACTCCCAATCATAGACCTTAAGAAAGATGGTAGATTTACCGTGCTAGGATGCTTGCATAGTCTACAAGTGGATTCCCTCAAGGCTCTACCTATCTCCGGATCTTTACATTATGTGACCGATTTACCCGCCTCTTCCTACACACTCCCTATCCCCTTAATAGTGATTAGTGAGTTATTAAAGAATTAGTTGAGTATATATTATTATCTCCCGTATAGTAAAAATGTTAGTAAACATACATGTCCTGATGCATAGTTTTGATTCCACTTAAATATATATGGATAAACTTATATAATATATTTGATATTTAATTCAAATCTTATTCTAAATAATATATAATTTATATTCAATAACTTGTAATTATGAAAATCCATTATTAAATAATTTTATACTTATAATCACGAGTATTCATAATTCTCTATATAATGTATTTATTTCATATTATATATATTAATTACTTATTTATCAATATATTTGAGTTATTTCAAATGTAAGTGTACTTCATAACAATATTAATGTATTTCATAATCTATTATTTCAATGTTTGTTTCATAACCTATTATTCCAAAGTTTATTTCATATGATTGTTAATATCTAATTCATGCAAGTCTTATAAATGAATTAACTCACACAAAGATATGCTTACCTTCTTCCCAAGTGGGATGTCTTTACTTTTGGTTTATTCAATGTTTCTTGCCTTTTAATATTCCCCTACATTTCCTCCATATTCTCCTATATTTCCTCCTTGATTCTCGCCTACCTTTCTTTTCTTGTTTTCCCGTTAAAATTTGAATAATCCCCTCTTATTATCATTCTCCTCCTTTTTATTTTCTTCCCTTTTTTCTTTGTGTGTTTTCTTCCATATATATCTTTTCTTCCCTTACGTAAGAGGAACATGACTTTTGATATTTATTAATTATAAATATATTTATTAATTATTATTTAGATATTTATTAATAACATATAATCATTAAGATAATTATTAATACTAATTTGATTAACATTATGGATTGATATTATATTTATAAATAATATTATTAACTTAGTTACCGATGTGCTCAGTCTAGGGCCAGATGTGGAGGCAGATGCATTTGGACGCGAATCCACTTTGGAAGCGCACAAGATGCGTAAATGCGTCTGAAAACAACCTGCCAACACCCAGGCGTCCTTCCTTTGGAAGCGCACAGGATGCGTAAATGCATCTGAAAACAACCTGCGAACACCCATGCCTGATTTTTCTGTGCCCAATTAGCATTGTTTCGTCTTTTTTTGAAAGCCAGTGCCAACAAATTTTTTGATATTTTTACAGACCTGCGATCATCTATTTTTTGGCACCATGTCCCACGTTAGACTCCAGTATTTTTCCAGCGATCACTTATGTTTTTTAGTGGGTTTTTTTCGGTGGTAGCAGATAATTGTTAATTTTAATTATAAATATAATAATATTAAATAATATATAATAAATTTATAATATATAATATATTATATATATAAATTATAAAATATATTATAATATGTATATATATTTTAAAAATAATATATATATATATATATATACACGTATCCAAACACATCCGCATCCCCTAAAAAATTTTTTCACACATCCACGCATCCGAATTTTGCATCCTCATCCGAATCTGCACCCGAATCGGTAACTTAGATTATTAATATTGATTATAGATTAATATTAATATTATATTGATTAATATTATAGTATATCATAGATTTGATGGTCCCAACCGGTGCTGAGAGGGGAGGGGTGAATCAAACACCCAATAAAACTTGAAGACACTCTTAGATCTACTAATTGTTACTGCATGCAAAACATATCCTATAAAAGAAATGATAAACACAAAATCACACCAGCATAGAACACAAGATATATCACGTAGAAACCCAAAATGGGAGAAAACCACGGTGTGAGTAGGAACTCACAAATTTTACACTTTTCTGAAGTGTGCCCTGTGAAAAGCCTTCCGTGTTAAGGGATTACAAACACATTGTTAGGTGCGACCTGGTTACGGGATTTAGAATAAGGCCCATTAAAGCTTGCCTTGTCAGAGGACTCTAAAACATCAACAAGATGTCACCCGGTTAAGGGATTTAGTACAAGGGACCTTTTAGTGTCCACCTAGATACTAGGATTTGGCTATTGCAATTGTTAGAGAGGAATAAAAGGGTTGATCCTTTGAAGTGGCTTTGCAGAGCCTGATAAGATCACTATTTCATTCACTAAGAGTCATCACTGGGCACCACTGGTATGCTCTCCTCAGGTCTTTGTGCTCCCTTGCACAATCTCCTCTTTTTCTTCTCTTCTTCTTTTCCCTTTCTTCAGCAGTAGCTTTGATCAGTGTGCAGTTTCACTCTTTCTTGTTGGCAGAGTGAAGGCAAATGATTTTCTTCGCTAACTGAAGAATGAATACACTTCTTGCAGAGCATGGGACAATTGTATAGAAGAGAAAGATACGCATGTCGCTCAAGTCAAATTACGAAAGATTTTCCCGCTCTTTGCCGTTGTGATCTCCGTGAAGATCTCCTTTTGATTCACCATCCAGTCGTGTTTCAGTCATGAGAGGAAACAACAAATGTGTGTCACAAGCTTTCCCTTAATAGAAGATCCGCCATGAATCTCTCATTCAGTCATGTTTCATTCTTTTAAAGGAAATATTAGATGCGCGTCTCATACTTTCCCTTAAAAGAAAATCCTCCATGATTTGTGCAATAAATCACGGTAAAAGAATCTCCTCAGTAGCCTTCAACTGTCTTTCTTTGGTCTTTTCCTTAACGGAAAATCTTGCGTGATCTGTGCAACAAATCTCGGTAATCGAGTCTCCTCAGTGTCCATCAACTGTCCCTTTCACCGGTCTCAAAGGTATCTTAACGATCACTGGTGACTGGTTTACACCTTTCCTTATGCAATGCTCATCTCTGTCTTCATCGATCACTGCTCCGGTTATTGACTTCACTGCTCATTGTCTTTACTGATTGCTTCTCTGAGCAGTAAGTGAATTGCTGGACAATATTGAGCTCATCACCGTGACACCGGTTTCCTAAATATTTTCTTGTCACCCGTTCCCTAGCATTTGGACATTGTTAGCTTAAACATTTAATGACATCAATGACAACATCATTGGTAATTACTGGTGGTCTCTTTACCTTTTACCGGTTGCATCCTTACTGGTAATGCCAACAATCCCCCTCCTTACCGATAATGCCAACAATCTCCCCCTTTGTTATTGATGGCAAGTACTGTGTTACCGGTCCAATAATAATTCTCCGATTATCTCCCCCTTTGACAATAATGCCAAAGGCTTGTCAAACGAGCTTCCATTCTAATGATTGCTCCCTCTATGAGCAGTAGTCCTTAGTCACCAATCCGGTTTAGATGAGGCTGTCTCCTCGTTTTGAAGTTGTTGGATTGATGATCTCCTCTGTCCTTTTACTGAAGATCATGAAGGGGAATTATCCCTAATTTACCTCTGAGATATTCAAAGGTACTTTTCGGTAAAGGCTTTGTGAATGTGTCAACTACTTGTTCTTTTGTGGAAACATATTCTAGCTTGACTTCTTTGTTCTGCACTTGCTCTCTTAGATAGTGATACTTTATAGCAATGTGCTTTGTCTTTGAATGCATAACATGAATTTTTGATATGTTTATTGCACTCGTGCTGTCACAAAATATTGGTACCGGTTTAGGTACTTGTTCTTGGATTCCTTTTAATATTTATTTTATCCAGATTACTTGTGTGCAATTGATGGCTGCAGCAACATACTCAGCCTCTGCTGTGGATTGTGATATGCAGTTTTTCTTCTTGCTTGTCCATGACACAATCCTTTCTCCAAGAAAGAATGCACCTCCACTTGTTCTCTTTCTATCATCAACGTTATCGGCTCAGTTTGCATCGATGAACACTTTTACTTCGAAACCTCCTTTGTGAGGAAACTAGAGACCATATTCTTCAGTCCCCTTTAGATATCTAAAGATTCTCTTTATTGCTATCAAATGTGTCTCTTTTGGGTTTGCAGAGAATCTTGCCACAATACTTTTCGCATGTGCAATGTTCGGTGTACTGTGCGCAACATACTGAAGCTTACCAATCATTGATCGGTAAAGTGCCTCATTAACCTCTTTGGCATCGTCCTCCTTTGATAACTTGCAGTTAGTTATCATTTATGTGCCAACCGGTCTTGATTCTTCTAGACCAAATGTTTTAAGAACCTCTTTAATATACTTTGACTGAGATATGAATATAACTTTATTGAACTGATGGACTTGTAGGCCTATGAAGAATTTTATTGCACCAATCATGGACATTTCAAATTCTTTCTTCATCTCTTCAGCAAAGTCTTTGCTCATTTTATCATCACCTCCAAAGATGATATCATCCACAAATATTTCAGCAATCAAGTTTCCTTCTTTATCGGTCTTAAGATACAGATTGTTGTTGTCACCTGTTCATGTGAATCCTATGCTTAGGAGGTATGAGTGTAATCTCTCATACCAAGCCCTTGGGGCTTGCTTCAGTCCATAGAGAGTCTTCTTCAACTTGCAAACCATATCAGTTTACTCAGTGGATGAGAAGCCCTTCGACTGCTCTATGTATACTTCCTCTTCTAGTATACCATTCAAAAATGCAGATTTTATGTCCATTTGATATACTTTAAACCTTTTATGGGCAGCATAGACAACTAGAATCCGTACCCCTTCTAGTCTTGCTACCAGTGCAAAGGTTTCCCCATAGTCTAGTCCTTCTTCCTGTGCATATCCTTTACAGACTAGCCTTGCCTTGTACCTCACCACCTTTCCTTCTTCATTCAGCTTGTTCCCGAACATGCACTTGGTGCCTATAACAATCTTGTCCTCGGGTCTGAGTACAAGAGTCCATGTTTCATTCTTTGCTATTTGTTCTAGCTCCTCTTCCATTGCGTTGACCCAATTGTCATCCTCCAGAGCTTCTCTTGTAGTTTTAGGCTCTATGCTGGAAAGTAGACAGGTACTCTCTCTAGCCCTTCTCCTGGTTAGAATGTTGTCACGTTTGTCACCAATAATGTTATGAGTGGAGTGATAGGTGACATACCTTGGTAGAACTGGTCGGTGATCCCGATCTTCTCTTTTTGGTTGAGCCACATTTCTAGCAAGATCATGAACATCTTCTTGCTCATCTTCTTCAATTGGTCTTATGTTTTGATCCCTTCCTTGCTCAGACTCATTACCCTGTTCCATGGGTCTGTTTACCTGTTCTCCTTCATCAATGATTATTATTTCATTGAATTCTATTTTGTCATTGGCATCATGGCCTTGGTGATTGTCAGATTCACCTTGACTGATCTTATCGTTCTTTTCTGAATGCTCATCTATATTCACGTTCGCACTCTCCACTATTTTTCCTGTCCTTTTGTTCAGACACTGGTAGGCTTTACTTTTGGTGGAGTAACCCAAAAATACGCCTTCATCACTCTTTGGCTCAAACTTTCTAGAGTATTTGTCTCTCTTGATGTAACAGTAACTCTGAAATAGCTTGCATTGAGTGTATGACCAAACCATAACTCATATGGAGTTTTACCAGTCCCTTTCTTGACTTGAACCCGGTTCAATGTAAATACAATAGTGCTGATTGCTTCTCTCCAGAAGTGATGGGGTAAAACCTTCTAAATCATCAGAGTTCTTGCACAGTCTACCAGAGTCCTGTTTCTTCTTTCAGCGATTCCATTTTGTTGAGGGGTTCTTGGTGCAGACATCTGCCTTTTTATCCCTTGTTCATCACAGTAGTTACTAAACTCTTAAGAGGTGTACTCACCTCCTCTGTCCGACCTTAGACACTTTAGGTTCTTACCGGTCTCCTTCTCTACTCGAGCCTTATAGATTTTGAACATATGGAAGGCCTTTGATTTTTTGTTTCAAGAACAACATCCACATCATCCTTGAAAAGTCATCTACAAAGAGCATAAAATACTTGTCTCCATAGTAGCTCTTTGTCCTCATTGGTCCACACAAATCTGTGTGAACAAGATCCAACACATTCTTGGTTGAATAAGACTTGTTGGTGAAGCTTGTACCGGTCAGTTTTCCTAACTGACATTCTTTGCACATGACCCTATTTGGCTTTATGATGTCAGGAAGCCCTCTAACTGACTTTTTCCTACTTGCTTTGACTATGCTGTCAAAGTTTATGTGGCAAAGTCTTTTGTATGACAACCAGCTATTGTCATCTTTTGCCACAAGGCAAGTTTTCTCTATTTCACCTTTTGCTATTGCCATAAGGCAAGCCCTCTCAGTTGAGTTTAGGTAGAATAGGTTCCTTTTGCTCTGTCTACTGTTGACAACTTGTGATCCTGATTGATTCTTGACAATACATGATCCCTATCCAAACTCTAACCGGTATCCTTTGTTGTTTAGTTGAGCCTCACTCATCAGATTGTACATGAGTCCTACCCAGTACACATCATCACAAACAACTTCATCACCAAGTGCTATTGAGCCCTTACCTCTAATAGCACAGGGAGCATTATTTCCAAATGTCACTAATCCACCATTGCTAAGCTTTAAGCTAATGAATTTGTTTTTGTCACCGGTCATGTGGTTAGTGCATCCACTATCAATGATCCAATCCTCACATTGGTGGGAGCTGGAGATAAGTGCCATTTCACTTATCACTGCGCTTTCTTCCTTTATTGCCACAAAGACAATTTCATCGTCTCCCGATTCCTCAGATTCATTGTCAGTGACACCTTCCTCAGCAAAGTAGCACTCCTTTCCTTTATTCTTGAATCGGTTGAACTTTTCTTTATTTTCATTTTCAGGACACTTGGCCGCAATGTGTCCTATCTTATTACATCAAAATCATTTCAATGGAAGTTTCCCTTTGTACTTCCCTTTTCCTCTGGGAAATCTCCTTGTGATGAGTGCTTCAAACTCATCTTGTTCTTGTTCTTCTGAGAGCAGATTGTCAAGGAAATGACTAGACCTCCCGGTAGAACTATTACCAGTCTCTCTTGTTGTAAAATCAAGATCGTCCTATAGAGAATATATATGAGTGCTGTACTAAAATAGATTACCATTGTGATTGATCTTTTCACCAGCCATCGATATGCATTTATATCCTTTGAATAGTCATGTCTGTGAAGAGCTATGACCATACGTGGCTTATGCTACGTAGGGTCATGACCATAACCGATTGTTAATATTAACTGCATTGTAACATATACAATTATCAACTGATCTTAATATATATATATATATATATTACCATATCCGATCGTAGCTATATCTTAACACTCCCTCTTAGCAAGAGAGGATCTGAGTAGGTGTCATCACAATCCCCGACGTATTCAAAATTGGATTTTAGTGATAACTAAAACATAACTTCATATCAAGATATCCGACATAGCTCGGGACATTAATATAATGTACTCATCCTGATAGAAAAGTTATCGCAATCCCCGACCAATTCGGAACTAGATTTAGCGATAACAATCAAGATATCTGGCACATTCCGGGACAACAACTTAATGTAGTCTAATCTTGATTCACATGTTATAATCCCCGACCAATTCGGAACTGGATTTAACAACTCCAAAAATTTAGTGTCAGGACTAGTGATGACAATACAGTCATACTTGACACTAGGTTAAGCTATTGTCTAAGTCATCAACTAGCAATAGTAACCCAACACATATGAAAGATTGTCACCTTTCATAATATAACACAAAATGAATGGGCCCATAAAGTCACACATATGACATCCACCTTGACTCTTCTCAGAGGGTGGATCCAGCATGGCTCATCCTAGAGAGTGGAAACCAAGACTTCCACCTTAGACTTGTCTATCAAGGACAAGAATCATTTAAGATACAAAATGATGGATCACTGAAGCTGAAACCTTCTTTTCAACTAAGGCTATACTTCTCAACATACCAAGGTTATCTGAAAGTACACAATCTTCTTTCTAGCAAGGGGTTTGGTAAGAATATTGGCCGTATGTTCTCCACTGAATTGCATTTGTTTGTATTGTCTCATAGTTTTGGTGAATTCCGAGCTTACAAAGTATACACCATCTTGACATGGTACACTCCCTCTGAATTTGTATGACCAAGATCCTAGGGTGCCAACTTAATTTGATCTTCTAGCTTCTCCCTCTGACATATAGCCTTCTCACATGGTAATAATCATAATTCTCTGCTACAATTTCTTGATTACTAGAGAACCAACAAAACATGGTCTACTCCCTTTGAATCAAGATCCTCGAATGTCCACTGATGCAGATCCTTTAGCTTCTCCCTCTGTCACGAAGGCATACCCTATTTATATACTCAACTCAGTGTCACTGTAGGATGTCACTTCATACCTTCCTTCCTGAGAGAACCAATACGAATAATCTGAATAGTCATAAGGTTACATCGGCTAGCATAAGATGCATTTTGATCTTTTCCAAGGCCACAACATTAACACTCCCTCTTGGACTTGAGGGAAGATAATAAAGACCTCTAGTATGATGTTTATCTCAATGAGCTGTAGTCTCATGATGTAAGGAATGCCTTAATCAGGGATTCTATCCACGTGCATCTCATCGGCGATTCTATCCACGAGTTCCCACTACTATAATCTCAGAATTGTTTTACCTTCAATAGTGAACTCTCTCTCAATCAATATGATCGAGTTTGTCCAAGTTGACTGAATCATCTGTTTCCTTAGAAGCTAAATTTTGCCAACTTCTTGACCTTTTTGAAGATGTCAGAGATAGATTACGAATAGTTCATAAAGCTAAACTATCTCGAACATAAAAAATGATAGAAGCATACAAAATTTATTATTTAATGAATTACAAACTGCAAATTCATATGGATTAATAAAATAGGAGATACTTATCTTTTCAAATATTTTCAAGTATTTCCTTTCGTAAGGTGAGCCCATTAATACGATACTCGTACCCATCGTCCTTCTCATAACATATTGGTTTCATTCTGATCCTTATGTTAATTTTTTTCTCTACAAATCACATCTCATTTGCTGTCATAAGATTTGGCCTACCATATCCATGCCAAACATAGACCCAAACACACTTGTTCATTGCAGAAATGGCCTTTCTATTTTGAGTCGACTTCCTGTTCTGCACTTTTTAGAGCAATTCCTAGCACTTCGAAATTAATTGCTTTGGATGGCAAGTTGGTACGGAAGAAGTTACAATGCTTAGCTTGTCAATACTGGAATATGTCTTCTATCATTTTACTCATGTGCAGGGCTCAACAATTTCTGAACTCAATAGCAACTATCTGATGATGCAGAAAAAGACCATAACATCCACGATATGCAAAGAGTAGTGATAGTCACTTGTTCCAAAACATTCAACTCATAGATGGTATATTGGATTTGTTCTCCTTAACAACGTCAATGATTAAGAGACCTGACACTTTCATCTTCTAGTCATCGAAAATTATCAATCGCTGAAAATATTGATGCAGAGATCATTGACAGTCATGACAAGCTATAAACTCGGCAGAAATATATATTAAAGTCGTCCAATAAATCTATCAATTGTATCTTTCGGATGCTTATGCTAATGCGATAATATGGAGACAATAGCTATCTCCAATATTATTATTGCCACTCAAATAAGTCTCCGCACGCGACAATCTGAAATATAAACTCAGCTCATATAAATATTTCATCTTCAAACATTATCTTCATGTTGTGACCCCCGCACATTTCATTCAGAACAACCTTTGCCTTTAATATCTATGTGGTGCATCAAATGTCAATGATATACATAGCCAACAACAGAATTGTGGGAGGCGGCACTGGGAACAGTGTCGAGCTTTGGGCTTCATTCTTGAACCGAGTCGGTGATCATTAAAATAGTGATTCGTATTGCCGGACTTTTGCTCTACATGCTTATTCACCTCATCTGTCGACTTAATGCCCCACTGTATCTGGGTTTGCAGTCAAAGATGGTGTATCGATATCACTGTGTCTTTTTATTGTCTTTCCAGTCTACATGAGCAATCTTCTGTCCATGAGACATCCACGATGGAAACCCACCCGTTCACTGCTACGCTCTAAAATGATCCTTTGAACCATTTTTATGCCGTCTCCCTCTGTAATGCTTTGCTCAGATATTACTTCGATGTCGTTGTTTAGACTGAGAACATATATGGAATTTCGTCACCAATATCACTTTTGATGTAATTTTTGTTTTTAATAAAAACATTGCATCACTTTGAAATGAACCGCACCTCTTTGTTGATGAATCGGTTCCTTTTCCCCTGCTTTTTACTAATTGCTACCTCTAATTGTTCTTTGTTTATATACTCTTTATTTCTGCACTTTCAATATATGGTTGTGCCCTCCATCAAACATAATAATTGCTATTTTTCTGAGTATTATTAATTGTTGTCTAATAGAATTGCCACCATTATCATATGCTTATCAAATTGCACCAATTAGAAAATCATTAGTAACTAAATTCACATCGCATCTTTTGGGAGTTTAATATTAATCTTCAAGATCGTATCCTTTCCTTGCATCGCCACCTTTTGTATGTCTTAATCGCTGCATTATAATGATATTGTTTAAATATAAAACATGCTTTCATTTTATACTGTCGTCTTAAACGCTTTTGTCTCTGCTCCTTATTATTAAATCACTACACATTCATGTTTGTTTCTCTTGGGAAATTAATTTTTTATATGTCTCAGTCTTTGAATGCTAAATATGAGGGTCGACTTAACATGATGCATTTTCATTTATAACTATTATCAAGTCAGCCTCGCGAAGGGACTCTATTGGATGTGTCACTAAAACAATGGTATTATCCTTTTATTTTTATAACGATGGCTTACTTTATGAGCATCGAAAGAATCAAGTCATTGCGAAGGTAAATATCTGCAATTTGACAATAAGCTCTAGTAACCTGTACAGTCCTACTGTAGTAGTCGGTTTCCTGACTATGGTTTCAATGTCAATAGTTTTGCTCTGCGTATAAGCGAAGACAATTTTATTCTCTTATAGGTTAGGCTCTGATACCATGTTGTAAAATCAAGAACGTCCTATAGAGAATATATATGAGTGCTGTACTAAAATAGATTACCGTTGTGATTGATCTTTTCACCAGCCATCGATATGCATTTATATCCTTTGAATAGTCATGTTTGTGAAGAGCCATGACCATACGTGGCTTATGCTATGTAGGGTCATGACCCTTCATAACTGATTGTTAATATTAACTGCATTGTAACATATGCAATTATCAACTAATATATATATCTATATATATTTTACCATATCTGATCGTAGCTATATCTTAACATCTCTTCCTTTCTTAGTGGAAGCAACATTCACAGATGACTTAAAAGCAACATCTATCATAGGTAAGCTATTATCATAATTGCTTAATTCAAAAGCAATTAACTTACCAATTAGAGAGTCCAGGGTGACTTGTTATGTGCTCACTGATCAGAGCTTTTGTATAGTTGAGATCTTGATAGCATTTTGTGGTCTCAGCATCCTCAGTATCTTGCTTATCACATCTTCCTCACTCAATGTCTTCACCTTCATTCATCTTCATGTCATCATATTTGCCTTTGAGGCTTTCTACTTTTGCTCTTTGAACATGTGGATCGCCTCCATACACAATTTGTAGCTTTGCCCACATTTTAAAAGCTGTAGTTAGGTTTTCAATCTCTGCATATACATTATTAGGCAGCGTACTAGCTATCATGTCCATAGTAGCTGTGTGTTCAGTTCTAACTTTCAGTTGATCATCCTTCAAGGTACTGGTAGGTTTGTTGTACTCTGAGATCACATGGTTCCAAAACTGATCTCCCGTGGTCTTAATGTATAGCTTCAATTTGCTGCGCCACAGACTGAAGTTTTCCTTGGAGAACTTTGGTCCTTCCTTCCTCATCATTATGATCTTTTCCTTATTGCAGTTAAGCAACTTAAAAAATAAGACGTGGCTATGATACCAATTGATAGTCCCAACCGGTGCTGAGAGGGGAGAGGTGAATCAACACCCAATAAAACTTGAAGACACTCTTAGATCTACTAACTATTACTGCATTGCAAAACATTTTCTATAAAAGAAATGATCAACACAAAATCACACCAGCATAGAACACCAGATATATCACGTGGAAACCCAAAATGGCAGAAAACCATGGTGTGAGTAGGAACTCACAAATTTTGCACTCTTCTGAAGTGCGCCCTGTGAAAAGCTTTCCTTGTTAAGGGATTACAAACACAGTCATGTTCCAGACTTTTAAAGGAAACATTAGATGCGTCTCATATTTTCCCTTAAAAGAAAATCCTCCATGATTTGTGCAATAAATCACGGTAAAAGAATCTCCTCGGTAGCTTTTGTTAATGCTTAGCCTAGAAATAATGATAAACAACAATAAACAAAATAGAACAAAATAGGTACAAAAGACGCAACGACTTTATCCTGGGAAAACCCTCCAACTAGAGGGATAAACCCAGCCACACCAGAAAAATATCTCTTTTATTAATAATAGAAGTTCAAATACAATGCTTTCAACTTGATACAATCACACAAAACAATCACATATATATATAGAATTGAGAGACTCTTCATATTACAATCAAAGGTCTCTTCAATTTCCAAAAACAACTCTCTTCATATTTCCAAACACATGACTCTTCGCATGTCCCATGTCTCTTCATATTCCCAAACGCATGACTCTTCGCATGTCCCATGTCTCTATCCAGAAATAAAATATCAAATATTTAGAGTGTGACACCTAGCACACATTGAATGCCACATTGTGCTCACTTAAGATGATGGAAATCTCATCATAAATATCTTCTCTAGCTGTTGATGCAATACAAGGGTATTGCCCCAATTTCAACATATAGCAAAATCAGAGATAAAGATCTTTATCGCAGCTACAATCTTCAACACTCCCTCTTAGCAAGAGAGAGATCTTTAGTATGGTAAGCACACATAGCTGCAACCAAAGATGTCAATAACAAATTCTCATTATAGATTATCTCAATAAAACATTGTTATCTCAGCATAACATTATTCACCATAGCTATTTCATAAAAGCATAAGATTGAGGTGATGGAGTCACACACATGACTTCCACCATGCGTACTCGCAGAGGGTGGATCCACCATACCTACTCGTAGAGGGTGGAACAAGGGCTTTCACCTCAAACTTCTCCCAGAGAAGAATGCATTTCCACCATGCCTACTCATAGAGGGTGGATCAAGGGCTTTCACCTCAAACTTCTTCCAGAGAAGAATGCATTTCCACCATGCCTACTCGCAGAGGGTGGATCAAGGGCTTTCACCTCAAACTTCTCCCAGAGAAGAATGCATTAGCAACATGTATAACAATGGCTGAGATTCTCTCTCAATAGAGACTCCCTCTCAGCAAGAGCACCATTCTCACTGCTTTGATTATCACAATAAGAGAGCTGAATCCAAGTTGACCAAACAGGGAGCTTTTAGCAGTCACACTGCCACACAAGCTTGCAAAGAATTAGGTATTCTCCCACTGTCATGCAAGCTCACTCTGAAGCTGAATAATCTCCCTCTAAATATAATAACATGTATATGATCTTCCTCTTTATTGAAGATATGTATCATCAATTCAGTCCCATGACTGCAAGCAACGTCCCCATATAATCTTTGATCATCCCATTGCTTCTTGATTTGTCCTACAACCAAGAGAGATTAATAATAATATGAAGATAAATATAGAGATCAATGCTAAAAGCATACACTATTCCCAGTGATATAACAAAAATGCATGATCAATACTTAAGGGTATAATCATAGAATACTTATCTCTTTGTATTCTAATCTTCCTCAGCATGCACACAAATATGGATCAATACACAATAATCTCTTTTAACAACATTGTACAATAAATGCAAACCAGTATTCATATAATGATCATAGAGCACTTGCTCAAAATACTAGACTAATAAAAACGAACAATGTGAGTCTTGTACACTAGAAGATACCAATCCAATACTGATAGAAATTCACATGCCAAAATTTTCTCAAATCAAAACATTTATATATTATTGCAGACCCTTTTCTTTGCAACGATATTTCCACGAGAAATAGCACCCCAAACACGAACCAAGAGAGAACTTAAAATTACTACCTCAAAAATGATACAAGACAGAGATGAAATCAACCCGATACAGAACAATCGGCACTTGAATTAACTGAAGCAACACATGCGATATGCTACACAACCGACAATCAAAGAAATACTTAAGAGATCCATAATAGACACTGATGGGCACGAAAGGAAACCGTCGCCTCATAAATGAAACACATAGACTTCACGTAGGCCCAACAGAGATGACACCAAATCATCATTTACATGAAATCCAGGAAGGCACAAAAATATTAGAACACACAATTACTCTTCTCTTTAGCACAAAACATAATAACGCACAGACTTGACTCACTAAGACATATGCTTTTCTACAACAACAGATTCGACTTCAAATACATACGCTTTACTACTGCTACAAATATCTTACCAATTAGTCACAATTCATAAATAACCAATGAGAATAAATTATTGAATCGACACCTTCAAATGAACCGACACAAAAAGAAGAAAACGACAAAAAAAAGGAACATAGGCACGATATAAAACTTCAATATCTGTGCGAAGACAAAGGCGAGGAAAAGAAAACTGACATAGCTGCTAGCAGAGACAATGATGAGTGCCAAGTCCATGTTGGCGATGACATGGCAAATATGAACTAACACACAGAGGAACGAATAAAAAGGAAGAACACCAAAATGAAGCATGATTAAAATATTAACACGAATAGTTGAAGCAGCTTGACAAGAATACTTACCTAGGAATTATTCCCGACAACCATTGTAATAAGCCAAATGACCTTTCGGAGACTATACAAAGAATAGCAGTTATAGAAGAAAAGAAACAATGAGGCATAACCAACAATATGAACCGACAATACAAATATAATAATCAAACTTGAAATAATAATGCAGATTGCATAAAACCGGTTCCGCCAACAATAAACAATGGTGACGTGGCAATAATAATCTATGCACACCATGTGAACTGAAGAATATGATAGAACTTTCTCTACACTAAGAGCCCAATCAAAATATGAGGACTAATGTTATTCATGAGCTGACACGAACAGAAAACCCAAGAGATGAAGAGGTACAAGTGACACTTGAAATAGAAGAACTTGCAGAAATAATCATGAATGAAGATCTCTAATGCTGCTACAGAATTCAACAAATGCAGACTGCCTACAAAATACTCAATGCAATTTGCAACAGATACACGAATTAAAGAACAAGAGAAATTCCCTTATTTGCTGTTATCCAACCTGGGTCTGATACCATGTTAATGTTTAGCCCATAAATAATGATAAACAACAATAAACAAAATAGAACAAAATAGGTACAAAAGACACATCGACTTTATCCTGGGAAAACCCTCCAACTAGAGGGAAAAACCCACCCACACTAGAAAAATCTCTCTTTTATTAATAATAGAAGTTCAAGTACAATGCTTTCAACTTGATACAATCACACAAAACAATCACGTATATATATAGAATTGAGAGACTCTTCATATTACAACCAAAGGTCTCTTCAATTTCCCAAAACAACTCTCTTCATATTTCCAAACGCATGACTCTTTGCATGTCCCATGTCTCTTCATATTCCCAAATGCATGACTCTTCGCATGTCCCATGTCTCTATCCAGCAATAAAATATCAAATATTTAGAGTGTGACACCTAGCACACATTGAATGCCACATTGTGCTCCTTAAGATGATGGAAATCTCATCATAAATATCTTCTCTAGCTGTTGATGCAATACAAAGGTATTGTCCCAATTTCAACATATAGCAAAATCAGAGATAAAGATCTTTATCGCAGCTACAATCTTCAATAGCCGTCAACTGTGCCTTTCTTCGGTCTTTTCCTGAACGGAAAATCTTGCATGATCTGTGCAACAAATCTTGGTAACCGAGTTTCCTCAGTGTTCGCCAACTATCCCTTTCACCAGTCTCAAAGGTATCTTAACGATCACTGGTGACCGGTTTACACCTTTTCTTATATAATGCTCTTGTCTCTATCTTCATCGGTCACTGCTCCAGTTATTGACTTCATTGCTCACTGTCTTCACCGTTCACTTCTCTGAGTGGTAAGTGAGTTGCTGGACAATACTGAGCTTATCACTGTGACACCGGTTTCCTAAACATTTTCTCTTGTCACATGTTCCCTAGCATTTGGACATTGTTAGCTTAAACATTTAATGACATCGATGACAACACCATTGGTAATTACCAGTGGTCTCTTTACCTTTTACTGGTTGCATCCTTACCGGTAATGCCAACAATCTCCCTCCTTACCAGTAATGCCAACAAGATTAATATCAATGATTAATATTATATTTATTAATTAACAATATTTATTAACATTAGTATGATATAATCAAAATATGGAATCAATTAATTATTGATCAAACATTAAATAAGGGATTTATGTAATATTTAAATAGAGTATATGTATTTAACAATATATTTGTATTGTACATACTTCAATTAGGGCTTATGACATTGACCGGCCCAGATGTTTCAAGTTTATTGTTAGCAGTTATCTTTAAATGGACAGATGCTTCAAGACAATGAAGAGTCATTTGTTTTGGCATCGCTTCAATGGTCACGACAGACTTTTCATTGGCAAAGACAATGAAGAGTCCCCCTCTTCATGTGCACATATATGTTCTTACTTATTCACGACATTTGTATTCTTGAATGTTATGTTTTTGCTGGGACGATTGTATGTAAGCGATACTCTTTCTTGTCTGCAGATATCTTCTACGCTATGTTTATTTTCTCATAGATTGGTTATGGTATGTGATTAATGTGTTGTTATTCCATTACATTTGTAGAGTTAGTTTTGCGTGTATTGTAAAAATCAAACCTCTACTTATTCATCAATAAAAGAAACATTTTTGTGGCTGGGTTTTTCTCCCTCAAGTTGGAGGGTTTTCCCAGGGTAATTCTCTATTTTAAGTTTTGTGCTGCGTACTTTCATTTTTGGTTTAAAATCAACAATAATTGTGTGGAGCGAGCATGGCAAAAAACTAAATGGCCAAATATTTCACAGGTTACATTAGAGAATTTGCAAATAATTTGGCTTGAGAATTTAGGGTGACGGATCCACAAAAATACTTTGCAAACTCTATTCACAAAACAATATTCTATTCAACACTGATCCATTGCAACTCTACAAACTCCATGCGAGCAATACTGTGTTTGGTAAAATGCAGCTTCCAAAGAGCTTATGCTTTGATAAATGAAAATGAAAAAAAATGCTTCAATACTGCCACGATTCCGTCATGAAAAAGGGTGGAATGAAAAGCCGATGCCTATTGAACTAAACAAACCCCAAACTGCCAATATAGTTGTCATGCCCTGCCTGAGACTAGGGCAAAAGACGTAATAATCGCATCTTAAATACTTAGAGAAGTGAGGCAATTCAATAGGTAAAAGGCCAACGCAAGTGAGGAATATTGGTCATAATCATTCAGGACAACCAACTTGTTGGGTATCAAAAATAAATTAAACTAATGTTAGAAAGTGGCCGACAAAGATCGTATTGCTAGGTATGTTGTCAAGGTCAACTAATAATTAACCATCATTTAGGGCATTGAAAAATTAGTGACCAACAAGGAAGTGATGTGTCCCTTGAAAAGGGGATAATGCTAAAAGACGTGATTTTCCCCACAAAAAGGAAGATATAAAAAGGAAACTTTTCTTTGTAGAGGGCAGGTATGAGGAGATCAGAAGAATACAAAATCTGCAATTAAAAAAAGCAGAGGAGTAATCAGTGAGGAATGAGTATGAGTATGGATAAATAAACCTAAACATATCTAATCTTTTATATGTCATTGATGGATCCCTTAAGAAGATCAGAAACCCTCATACATTTATATGTCTGGGTATATACAGTAGCCTGGTATAACCTATATATTCATATTTCTAAACCATCTGCGATTATTCTAAAGAAAGACAGATCAAAGAAATAGAAACAATGAGCATTCAGTCTAATCAGATTGTAGAACGCAGAATATATAAATATCAATGATTTGGTTGATAATTATTGTTCTTTCATTTGTTACGAAGTAGAATATTACACATTGCTATGCATACGTACACACACACACACACACACACACACTTTATATATTGTAATTCTAACTATGATTCTACCTATGCATAATAGACTAGAGATAGCGATTCCCTTAAAATTCTAATGCAATTTTTGCCAACATATTTTGGAGGGGAGATAGTGCATACGAGGAATGCAAGTAGCTAGGAAGCCATTCCGGTAGAGACAACCCATGTGGGGCTGGGAGGCTGAATGGTGGGTTGTTTTTCTGTACTCCTGGGCTGGGTGGAACAGCTCAAGGCACCACGTATGACCTTCCAACTGGTGCTATGGTTAACATAATTTAAACCATGATAGCCATAGCATTTGCATTTATCTCACAATAATAAAAATACATAACCAACAAATGGTCTTACCAAGACTCAAATCCTTTTTCTCCTAGTCTATTAAAATATTATTGGTCAACATCAATAGTCTTTTGTTTCGAAGCCCCACTTTGTTGTTGTTTCCATATTGATTTCCATTTATTTGTGCTGATAAAATGTCAATATGCCACCAGTACTTTGGACCTTGCCCGTTTACTTTTTGTTCTTTTATCAATCCCCACTTATGTCAAGTTTTTTCTCTTTATATTTGCCTGTTTAAATGGACCTAACACAGATGGCATTTCTATGAATCCCCATGCCTCTCGAAATAATAAGTGTGATATCCCACTAAACTATTTACATGTCATCATTCAAAAACTGTGTGCAGTCATATGCCTTTCCTTTGGCAAAAATCGGTTACAGCTATATTCTCTTGTTCTTGTCTTATAGCTGTATGATTCCATTCTACAGCTCTATTGGGTCATACTTTTGTTCTTCTACAGCTGTATTCAGTTGAATGTTTGCCTATTGTTGGAAAACAGTTATATTTGTATACTAGAGTTGTATGCTTTCTTTCTATGGATAGTAGTCACACTCTGATTCATTTCACAGCTGAACTGTGCATTCCAGTGTTGTATGCAGTCCAGAAGAAATTAATGTGGTTTCTGCTGTATGGATGATATTGTATGAAATCAAAAGTAAGCATTTATATAAGTTTATCCTAGTCATCTGCTTTTAAGCTGCAGGTTAAATATTTAGAGAAGTTTATTGTTTGCACAAAGCTGTGATCCAGAATGTTCACAGATACAATGCCTTCCTGCTTTATTAATATGTTTATATTGATATCCCCAGCAGTCTCAAAAGACCAAAAACACTCAAGAGTTTTACTTTTTGAGAAGATCAACTTGTTTTCATGGGTGATGCAATGAATGAACAACTGTTTTATGAACATTTTTTTTTTTCATTTTGTTTTTGAGAAATGAAAGGCTGTATTGTTCTTTAATTTTTTATTCGCACTTTTTAACACATTACTACCATCTATTTTGTTTGCATTGAAATGCTTTAAATCAACCTTATTTCCTTTTTATATCATGCAAAGCATTACTACATTATTCCAGAAATGTCTAACCATAGCTCCCGATTGAGGGCCGGAGTATTACAGGTTCAGGCACAGAATTACCCCAACATTTTAGTCACTGGAGGTCTTCATGGTAAGCATAGAGTTTTAGCATTGGGTTATTTCTAATTTTTTCTTTTATACATATTGTAATGTGGATAACTGGTGAAACAGATCCACGTGTTTTGTACTCGGAGCCTGCGAAATATGTTGCAAAGTTAAGAGAAAAGAAGACCAATGATAATTTATTATTATTCAGGTGTGAACTTGGTGCTGGACACTTTTCAAAATCTGGCCGGTAAGAATACATCATTACTGATTTCCTTGTCAAAATTAAGATGTGGAAATTTACTTTTATCAAGCAGTCTTCGTTATTTTATTTGATCCAAATTATATTTTATTAATATATTTTAATGCTTGTCTTATTTCATTGTACATAATTGTAGAGCTCTAGTTATAGTCTTTAAATTTTCTGTTGAAACCTTTACATGCATGGCCTTGTAGGTTCGATTGCTTGTGTTATGATAAATTGACTCATTGGTTTGTAGATAATGATTTCGTACTATATTAATACTCTTGATAATTTTGTTGACAACATAAACATGTCCATCACAATCTTCTGACCAAGTTTTCTTTTACAGGAAACAGCAAACGTTGCTCTTTTTATGATTCAAATTTTTAACTGTAATTGAGGATTAGCTTAGATATTCCATTCTTTACAGCCTTATCTCATTACACTTGTGCATGTGGGTGCTTGTAAAATTTTGGCTGAATGATGGTAGGTAACATAGATGATATTTTAGGCCTTTCTATTTTCCTTGTGAATTACATCTTTGCGTCCATGTCAGCACCAGTCTTAAACTTTTCATTCTAGGATATGAATAATTTCAGTTTTATGTTTCTTCTGTGCATCTTCAGTGCAATGCTTCGTTTCAATTTTTTCAGCCGGAGGGTTAGCTTATATAGAAATCTTTTGTATTTATATGGAATAACAATAGGCAAACAGCTGTCCTAGCATGTATATGGATGCTGAATGACACTAGGTAACATAGCTGATATTTTAGGCCTTGCTATCTCCCATGTTAATTTCATGTCTACATGTAATAAACCCTTTTTACCCCTAGACCGAAAATTCCATCAGTTAGGCATAAATTAGGGAATCATTGAATAATTAACAACATATAGCCACCACTATTGTTAAAGTTAGAGGAAACTATTGAGTGATAAGCTAATGGACATAGTCATATAGAATATCTCTTCATATAGGGCACAGGAATCTCTCTCCTTCCCTTACTACGATCATCATAAGATGGAAGACTTACAGTGCCAAAGGGCACGTGAAACAGACTACAAGCGGCTCCCTTTAGGATATCCGTCATGTGCCCGAAATTACTCCGCCTCTCCCCCCACAAACTCCCTATCCTAAGATATTGTAGTATGAGACAAGATATATCCCTATGTACTATAATTAGAGTAATCTAGATCATATTCCTAAATCATCATTATTTCTATATATATAAGATTCATATATCGGTATATATCATTTAAGATTCATATATCTATCTATATATAAATATATATATTTCAGATATACATTTGATATCTATATAATTCTCATGTAACTCAAATATTATCTTATATATTCTAGATATTCTATTATCTAGATAGTTCATATATATGTGATTTAATACATATAGTATATATATCTGTGATTCAATATTATTAATATATATCTAAATATAATATATATATAATAATCTATATATATATATGATAACCGATATATATAATCCCATTTCATCTTAATGTTAATATATATAGATATATACACGTGTTGATTTCTATATTGTAATGTTACTCTTATAAACTACTTGTTATAAATATGTGAGACCTCTATTAGTATGTGTTTCACAATAGCTTTCATATATAAGACTGTCAAATAATATTGATTCATTGATACATAATAGCACACTCTAACTGTCACAACGTGCTTGTCATTAGACTGATATAGACATATTTGTTTCTGATATCTTCTTTTGGTTGCATGCTAGATATAATCCATTAAACTCCCCCACTATATCCTTAATCGAACAGAATCAATAAATTAACAAATGCTGGCCTGATTCCATCCATCGATCAATATAGATTATATTGGGTAATATGAGAACTTTCGATGGATCAGTCCATGTTTATGTTATCTCATTAATCCTTTATCATGTTACAAACTGGTCGATTTGCTGAGGAAAGAGCTATTGCAAATATTAATGATTTAAGTGGTTTTCTAGGCACCGTGACATTGGTATCATGAAACCTTTAAATGCTTCCCGTCCATCTGATATATAAATACCAATGTCGATATATACATCAGAGTTGACATATATCAGTGATGTTTGGCCAGCGTTAACTATATTCCTTTGGCCAATGTCGATTGAACAATTTTAACATATATATTTGTTCTCTTAACGATAGCTATCATTTAATATTATGTTTTCTAGCCATGAATTGACGATGAAGTCATTTGTGTGACTGTTGACTACGTTCCCATTATCCTGATTTAGTCATGTCCCTTAGAAATACAAAACTCTCCGTTGATGTTCTTTGATTTGGAGTGAAATATATCTTTCATAGACTGAAGTGTTGATCAAGTTGTGCCAAGCCGAAGATGATTTCCCTCCCCGAACTGCTTCAATTCCTCTTCTATTCCCTAGAGTCGATGTATTAGTATGCTGTTTACCTCCCGTACCGTCGTTGTTTGCTTTCTCCCTTTTTCGTTCGGTCACGTACATCTCTGCGGACCTTTTGTCTTCTCTTTTCATTCCATGCCTCATTTGTTTGGAGGGTACGTGCTATAAATGCATGTTGAAGCGGGCTTAATACGGTCGCATCTCTTCGACCGATGCCGACCAAACTTTGTTTTTTAATTAATTTATAATAACTTTTTAATGTTATTAATTTATAATAACTTTGTTTTAATGTATGAATATTAATAATATATTATTCTATGGATTGATTATTTTAAGATTAATATTCTATTAATATTAATAATTAGTATTAATATTATATATTGTAAAATAATATCCAAATCAAGTTTACTCATTTGTATTGTCGATTACGGCTCATGACACTACATCTGCATCAACTATTGGACTATTACCAATCTTTCATTGTTCTTTATGAGTTATTTCTGTTGTTTGTTTTGTCCATGTGCATCTTCAGTGCAATGTTTTTCTTTCACTTTTTTCAGCTGGAGGGTAAGAATCAAGATCATACAGAAATCTTTTGTATTTACATGGAATAACTATAGGCAAACATCTGTTCTCACATGTCTATGGATGCTTGTAAAATTTTATCTGAATGACACTACGTAAAGAAGCTGATATTCTAGGCTATGTTACCTCCCATGTGAATTGCGTGTCTGCATGTGCATCAACTAGTACCAATTTTTCATTGTACTTTACGAGTTATTTTCAGTTGTTTGTTTTGTCTATCTGCATTTTCATCTAATGTTCTGTTCTACTTCAGTCAGCTGGATGGGGACGATTATACCGAATTGTAAGTTTTTAGGCAGAAGAATACAGTTAAATACCTGGCTAATCATTTATTATGGAATTAGGATCTACGACATGAATTCTAATATGGAATTTTTTCAATTGATTAGATTCTTGAAAGAACGAGGCCATCATGGAAATCTTGTACTTGCTCAGATGAAACTCATCCTCTTACGATAGTTGACTTAAATGCACAGGGACCTCAATGCAAAGTGGAGAAGAATAAAGTTAGTATTGTAAAATTGATTCCATTAGTATATGATGTTTGTTTTAAAGCAAGCATAGCAGAGATTGGAGAAGTGTGCATGAAAGAATCTGAAGGTGAGTATGAGGACTTGATTTCTATGGAAGGAAATTAAGGCCCTTAACACATCCAAGAGCCAAGAGACTAGGTCACAGATAAGGAAGTGAAAAGAAAAAGTTAATAAGTTCAATTGTCGTCGACTCAGTTTCTAGTTAAGGAAATTAAAATCTTTCACCCATTCAAGAGCCAAGATACTTGATCGAGATAAGGAAGAGGAAAGCAAAAGGACTAGGAATGGAAAGTTACTTCAATTAGTGTGCCATATAGATGATCTGAATTATATAAGTATTGTTAAGAAAAATAGATAATAGAACTCATAGAAGAGTTGTGCGCAAGAAGAGTTATTGTTCATTGCTCCAAAATGAGTTTTAAATACAAATTTGGAATCCCAATAGTATTAGGATTCTAAGCAGCTTCAAATTGAAGAGTTTCTAGGGAATAATTCAATAAAATAATAGATTACAAATATTTTGAAAACTACAAATTTGGGTAGCCCAACTTGGTGGGGCCATAGCTTTCAACTTGTAGCTCAAAATTGAAATCGCTTGATTCACTGGAAAGGTATTGAAGAGATCTAAGTTTAATTCCTTAGAACCATGCCTTCAACAATCGTTCTAAGGGACTGGCAACACTTCCAACCCCCAATTCTGTTCTGAAGACCTTCAAAAATGCAATTTACTAAAACGTAGAAAATATTGAGAAATTAGATTTATAATTTCCCCATATTTGTATACTCTGTTAGATCTTGATGGATCTGGATTACTCTCGAATGGCTTTGGAACATCCCCATACTGTTCTGGGTGTTTTTTGTCATGTTTTTCATCTTCTACCAATAGCTCCCAGCAACTCCTGACACACTGGATTCACTCCATGCTGCTCTGTACCATTCCTCCCCCCTTGAGAGGCAATTGGCTCCATTGCACCAACACCTTGTAACAAATGAGGAAAACATTTTGTAATTTGTTCTCTGATAGATGATTTGTTGTGGGAAGGGAGTTGATGTACTTGGAGGGAAAAAATTTGTTGCTGTGCCATTTCCTTTGCCTGCTTACTGGAAACGAGGTGTATTGCAACAGTTTGAACTTGCCCAATACTCTTAATTCTATCTTGAAAATCTTGCATAATTTTATGATCTGGGTTTTGGCAAAGTTTGCTAATTGGATGGTTGAGTGTACATTGTAGTGAAAACTTCGTAGGTGACATGAGTACCTTCTGTTGCTCCAACCTGTACAACCAATTTCTTATGAAATAGAAATTTGGAATCTATAGAGCTTACCTCAGGTATTCGATATTTATTTTTCCTAAATTTGGCAATAACACTGCGAGGCCTTGACTTGTCCATGATGTTGATACTTATATGGCTGTCCAAAAAGTACATCACAAACATCTAATGGCGCTACATCTCAGAGAACTTCATCTTCAAATGGTTTAATAGAATAAGATATGTAGCACTGCCTACTTGTATGTTTTGCCCTTGATTGATCCATCCCATGGAATATGGCTGTGGGTGAGGTTTGGTCTGCAAGTTCAACCTCTTAACAGTTTCAACATAAATTAAATATTCTTGACTTCCACTATCAACTATGAAGTGTAATGGTTTGCCATTGACCCACATTCGTGAGTGAAAAAGTTGTTCTACATCTTCCTAAGGTGAGACTTTAGTAGTAGCCACTATGGCATTCGGATCTGTTTCAATGATCCGTTCGCCTTCCTCTTCCTTATCTGTTGTTTGCGATTCTACTATTAACGTTGTGGCAGCTCTGCAATCTCTAGTGCTATGCCGGGTGCTTTTGTGAATATCACACCACATATCTGTATCTTCTGGTTCTTGTTCAGTGGTATTGTTGAAGATTGGTGATTGGGGCAAACACTTTGCAGTGGTCTTTTTAAAGTACTTACAGTGCTTTTTCCCTTTTTTTTCATCTTCTCCTGACAGCTCCCGACGACTCCTGACACTGTAATATCCCTTATTCTGACCCAAAATCATATAACAAATTCCACACACCTAGCATAGGCATTCTATCAAACATTTATATGGTTATACCATTCAGAAATATTTGGCAATCCTTTAGAGTCATTTCAACAACACATTGCAGACTTGCTTACTAATATTCAGAATTACTCCACTAAGCAATTTGTCATGCACATGGCGTACACCATTCAGCTTGCAAGTAGTCACCATTCTTAATATAATCTGCTGTTGTAGAATAACAATGGATTCCTTGCTAACTAGGATTGCTTCAGATTTACGTATAAACAGATTGGCCTGAATATCATCTTAATTTGTAAATCAAATAATAACAGCACAGAGCACAAATTTATAGCAGACATTATAAGGATTGTAAACGCTCTAACCTGGTTACCAAATGCGAGATAGCAGCATTTCCCACATATGCAACATTGCCTCTTCTTGCATGTGCATAGTCCGACCCTGTATATCAGTGCTGAAGCAATATAGAAAACGCTAAATCTTCAGATGATGTGGGAGGCTAAAGTAACAAAATCAACACTGACTGAGAATGCACTACGCAGCTCTTCCCAACAGACTGTCAATCCATGCATTCCTCTGGTACTGTTGTTCACGACATATGCAAATTGATCACAGGCTTGGACACGATACCTTCAAGAGTTGAGGACGCCCAATCGGTTCTAGGCTACAACCTTCTGACATGAGAAAATTGATGCCACAACAATTACCCATATGTCAGAAACATTAGAGTCAAATGTTTAATGGATAAATATTTTCTCAAACTTCAGCGATACCAAAGTCTTGTCCAGACGGAAATATTGTATCTGCACGGCAATAAGTAATATCTCATCCGCCAAGTACTTTAGAAATATTTAATCAAATATTTCAACACCTTCAATTCACAGCAAATGCAAAGATGAGAACTTTTTATAAACACAACATATGGATCGGGACCCACTCACAGGTAATGCATCCTCAATAATTATTTCAACACTCAGCTTATGAATAATATTTCAATCATTCACTAAAGTATTCACGGCATCAACAGGGATTTAATTGCAATAATAAAAGAAGCCACTCATATATACCTCCGGACCCACAACATATATGTTATAAAATAATACAAATTCAGTGAAGAAATATTCCGAAGACAAGGAAACGACACCTGTAAATAGATAGTCCGGAAACAATTTCATGCTGCAACCAAGCATAATTCCTCCACAAAATCTTTATCTTGTTTATCAATTGAGAAGCCTGAGTGACTCCTCCAAGATCATCTAGGGCAGATAGTTGCACTGCTGAAAATGATTACTTCCCAGGCATCCATTCCGGAGAACAAATTTGAGTAAACTTCTCAATAAACTTTCCAAATCATGTCCTGCACTCTTCTTGGGAGTCTTATATAACAAATGCTTTCAGTTACATTTCCGTACAATATTTAATTAATTAACTTTCTAAAGTTTTTAATAATAATTTAATGCATATTTGATAAAAATATTAAATAATTAAATATATTGTTTTTGAAACTTTAGAAATTAATTAACCTTTCAAACCTTTTCAATTGGGGACATTACAGACACACATTAGACTCACCCCATATTGCTCTGTACTATTCCTGACATAATTTGGATCAATAGATGTCTAAACCATCATGGAGGCAATGTCACAGGGTTTGCCAAATATAATGTTCAAAGTTTGAAATTCAGTAAACTTAATGAAAACTTTAAAAAAAAAACTGCAATTGGTGGTAAAATTTATATGATACAGGGCTTAAATTTTTCATTAAAATATATATAAACAAAGGTGTTTGTTGTCTTCTTGTGTGTTGGTGTTGCCAGTTGCTTGTGTTGAATTCATTGGTTAATGTGGATGCTTGTTATTGCCGAGTTGAGATTAAACTATCATATTTTTGTGTTGAGTAAATATCAAGGTTACCTAGAGACGGGGAAACTTGGAGGTCTCTGGTACTGGTACTGGTACCGGTACAGCTATTTTTCAAAAATAGGAGATGGGGGTACTTGGAGATGGCAATTTTTTTTAATATAATTTAATAATTTCTAAGAAATACCATAGATTCATAACATAGTGCTTTGAAAACAAGAACAATGGAAAGTTATAACTATGAACATTGAACATTAAAAGTTTAAAGAGTCAAAGACTAATACTAAATAGTAAATGTCATATTAATATAGAGTCAAATAGTCCAAAACTCACATTGCATATCTCATAGTCATATCTGATTTCTGAATATCACATATCATCATCATCATATCAGATTAATAATCGCTAAGATTATCATTAAATATTGAAATTTGAAATTCAAAAATATATAGTTTGATGGGAAATCGCTGATATGCAAATAAAAAACTCAAAACTGTAAAGAAAAATCAGAAATCTATCTAGTATCATCTACTCCTCAAGGCTGTGATCATAAAAAAAACATTAAAATGATGGTCAAAATACATAAAATGACTTAATGCTATATTTTAAATTTGTTTTTAAATGAGGAGATGTGGGGAGACTTCATTTTTGGAACTAGAGACTCAGATTCTTCAGGAGACTTCGCCATGAAGTCTCCAGCCATTTTTGAAGACTTCGGAGAAGCAAAAAGTCTCCGAGATGGGTCTCCGTCTCCGAGACATGTCTGGAGGGGGGGAGACAGGTCTTCGGGTAACTCTGGTAAATATTATGCAATTTGCGTGATTTGTGAAATGAGTTTGACATTGCTAGTAATGAATTGTCTGAGCTAGGGAGTTTGTGTTGAGATGGCAATTGCAAGCTTGAATTTGTGGGCTCAGCCTTGGGGAGTCTACATTGAGGTGATTTAGCAATTGCTATTGTAATGTCTTGTTTTATTTATAAAGGTTAAATTGGAGAAAAAATAATTATTTAACATTTCAAACTAATATAAAATTAAAATGTAATATTAATAATAATTAATTAAACTAACTTTACTTTAAATATTAATTAAAGTCACTAATCATTAACTGTGCGGAAACGGATGGAATTGATTTTAATATTATTCAAATAGTTTTAAGGGTTGAGGTTGGAAATGAATTGGGATTTGATAATTATTTTATTGATTTATGAAGTTTTCTCAATTTTGTTCTAGGGATGTGTGCCTGTGAAGCCATTTTTCTGTAGTGAGAGATCTGCTCTGGATGGAACTGGGAGGAACCAAGTGGGTTCTTGAGTTTGGATCATTAATGAAGATTTTGAGAATTTGTTGTAATCACTTGTAATGACATTTTGCAGAGTTTTCCAGATTGGACGACTTTCTTTCTAAAAATGATGTTGATGTGTAAGTTTGTTCTTAGCTAGTTAACAATCTTATAATATTGAAGTTACTTTCATTTTGAACAGTAATCTTTAGAGTTCGGTGTAATATTATTATTGGCCTGAGTTAAATGATATGGCGATTCACTCTTTCATTCGGGAAGTATATTTGGCACATCATTTACATATTGGGCACTTATCATTGTCGCTAGAGATTTGCGCTTGCGACATTGATGATTTATTTAAAGCAAATATATTAATGGAAGTCTGTTGTTTGTAATAATAATTGAATTGGGAGACCTAATATTGTGCCTGTTAAGGTTTTTAGGATCATTACAAATGTAATAGCACTATCTCATTCTATGTGTTTTCCAAATGCATTGATCTCTTTGTATTTATATTGAGAATGAGCAAAGAAGAGGCATGTCCCTTCATGGGACATGTCTATTCATTATTATGTAATTAATATAATGACAATTATGATTATACACACACACACACACATATATATATATATAATATCTCTTGAATATTATATTAATTTCTCTAATATTTACATAATAATAATATTTGTATATATATATATATATATATTAGTATGTATACATCTCATATATACTAAATATATATATATACATATCTTTACTAGTATTGACTCATAGTGTTTATTCAACTGAAGCTACAAAACATCAACACTCCCTCTTAGCCAAGGAAGATTAAACACATGATTAGGATCAGAAGATATCATTTATCGTGATATTAAAGATATGGTCTAACTAGGAATATTAAGTTGAATGATATTCACCATAACTCATAGATTCATAAGAATATCATCTCATGATATTAGGAGTAATGACCACAAAATATCAAGTCACATGATATTCACCATGTACTCAGAGTACTGGCCTACCAACATCAAGTCTCATGATGTCAACCAGCTACTCAACAAATATTTTAGATATCACCTCAATATGATATTAGAGATATGGTTTGACCAAGAATATCAAGTCTCATGATATTCACCATAACTCAAAAAATATTTTAGATATCACCTCAATATGATATTAGCAATGTGGTTTGACCAAGAATATCAAGTCTCATGATATTCACCATAACTCAAAAATTTCCATAGGTAATGTATCCTTAATGCAAGGTATCATCTATTGAGATCTGTTTCAGCCAACGCATGATGTCTATCACAATAGAAGGTCAATGGTTTGTTTAAGGAACTGAATCCACCATGCAAGAAATCATCTATTGTGATCTGTTTCAGCTAGCACACGATGTCTATCACAATAGAAGGTCAATGGTTTGATTAAGGAACTGAATCCACCATGCAAGAAATATCTATTGGTATTTGTTTCAGCCATCACACGATGTCTATCACAATAGAAGGTCAATGGTCTGTTTAAAGAATTGAATCCACCATGCAAGAAATCATCTATTGTGATCTGTTTCAGCCATCACACGATGTCTATCACAATAGGTCAATGGTCTGTTTAAGGAACTGAATCCACCATGCAAGAAATCATCCAATGTGATTTGTTTCAGCCATCACACGATGTCTATCACAATAGAAGGTCAAGTTATTGTAAGATCGTTACCTTTCAATAACTCTTACAAATACAAGTGACAATCATTTGGAAGTCGTCACTTCCTCATGATTTACACAGGGGGCAGGCCCATTAAAAACATTCATGATCTATTAGTATAATAATCAATTACATAAAGTTTACCTCAGAAGTGTTTCACCTTCAATAGTGAATTCCCTCTTAGTCAATATGATCAAGATTGTCACAAGTTGACTGAACGATCTGCTCCCTCTGAAGTTCAAGTTTATCAACTTCTTGACCTCTTTTGAAATGTCAGACTCCCTTTTCATCTTTTCTCAATCATCAATTCATTTGAAAGCATCAAGTTCTTTCTCCCTTGAATGCAATTATCTTGTGCTTCTGTCCTGAAGGTATGTCAGAGAGAGATTACAAATAGTTCACTAAACTATCTCAACCGAAAATTCCAATGACAAAATTCTTACAATATTTTATTAACCAATAATATAGCATGAATTACAAACTCAAAAATTATGTGCATTAATAAAACATGAGATACTTATCTTTTATAAATTTTAAGTATTTCATTTTGCAAGGTGAGCCCATATAGAAAATATCATGCAAATTCACAGAATGATGTCTTCATTTTTAAACATTACCATACTTCTTCACATGACCTATCTTGAATATCCAAATGTTCTATACACTATCAAAACCTTCAATCTTATTAGATCTCCCTTAAGTAGTTAGGCTTTTAAAGAAGGAACCTCGCTCTTTTACAGATTTTTTTGGCATAGATCCGTACACATTCGGCCATAACTTTTGAACCAGACACTCTCTTTCCAATCACTTCAGTGAGATTCTTCTAAATTTGGTTTTCACAAACATATCTGAAAAGTAGCAAAATCCAACGGTTCATTTGTGAGATATGGTCCTCTTACTGAGACTTTATTTTCTGAGACAGTCACACATTCACCATCAATAAACTACTCTCTTACATTTGCAACTTGGCTTTGATACCATGTTAAGGTTTTTAGGATCATTACAACTGTAATAGCACTATCTCATTGTATGTGTTTTCCAAATGCATCGATCTCTTTGTATTTATATTGAGAATGAGCCAAGAAGAGGCATGTCCCTTCATGGGACATGTCTATTCATTATTATGTAATTAATATAATGACAATTATGATTATACACACACACACACACACACACACATACACACACACATATATATATAATATCTCTTGAATATTATATTAATTTCTCTAATATTTACATAATAATAATATTTGTATATATATATATATTAGTATGTATACATCTCATATATACTAAATATATATTTACATATCTTTACTAGTATTGACTCATAGTGTTTATTCAACTGAAGCTACAAAACATCAACAATGCCATGAAACAGGCAGATGAAATATATTGACAAGAATAATGTCTTCCTAGACGTGCAAAGTTCCTGTGAGTAATAAGGCCATCTGCAGTCTGAATGAATGTGGAACTAATCTTTTAACATTGAATCATGGTCATTATTTGATCGATTTGCGAATTTATTGGAAGTCACCAGCATTAAATAATTTAATATTCATCAGCAGCATTTTTGTATCTACTGTGGAGTTTATCATTTATTATTATTGAATTTCATTGGCAAAGGGGTGAAGAAGTCGATTATTGATTTGAATCAAATCTGGTTTATTAATTTCTTTTGCATCGTATTCCATGTGGAATGTGGGAAGTATTTGGGGATTGATGAGATCCAGTGAGCATTGTGTGAATTGGTGATACTCTCATATTTCAGCGTTGTCTTCTGCAAGAATACGGTCTGTGATGGAACGATGGCTGACATGTGAGTTAGGGTGTCTCCATTTGGTCAGAAAATTATTGTCACATGCATTTGATATTCCAACTACTAAGTTGAAAAGGTCAAAGGTTAATGTAATTCCATTTGAATATATATGTTCTTCCAGCTAGTTTTTCCACTTTATTTTCTTGTCTAAGAATTATGTTTCTTTTGCATATTGTCTAAGAAGTTGTTGAACTCCAGTTTATTATGTATATTGATTTCCAATGAATGTATTAAGTTTATATTTCTCATTCATTTTGTAATGGATACCGGACAACAATGGAAACTTAACAATCTTAGAAGTTTGAAAATTGTTTAAGAAAATGAGCAAAGGGAATATTGAGGAATTGTGCTAGGAGTATAATGTCCCCTTTCTAGCCCATCAATTCATGATGTGTTGTTAGCAGATTTTGCCTTGGTCTCGTGGGCTAACCAAGACTTTACAGGGATCAGATAGAGATTTGGCCTAGGCAATTTCAGTTTTAGGCCAATCGGAGTTGATTTAGCAAGGTTTCTAGATGCTTGCTATTTTTAGTAAGTCAACAGTGGACTTAGTGATGTTGGTATTTCAGAATTGGACTGGGAGTGTTTCATTGAGACCTTTCCAACGAACTATTACACATGATTATCCGAGTTCGATTGATCAGTAATTTTAATTCATGAAGATTAAATAATTTATTAATAAAGTGACTATTAAATTGAAGTACATATTATATGTCACTTTATGAAAAGAACACTTTATTCACTTAAGTGGGAAATGATATTTTGAAAGGAAAAACTGATTTACTTTACATTTGCTGGCCAGTTGAGAAGGCTCTAAGAAGAAGTTATAAAATTAAGTGAAGGGCTCATTCTTCAGCATGTTTTGGTTTATTCATTTCTTTTGGCAGAGCTTTGAGAACTTCTTGTTTAGTTCCAGTTTCCTAAGGACGGAAACCCTTGGGATTCTTTCAATAGGTTTGAGGACGGAAACCCTTGAGCTTGGAGGCAGTGGACGGAAACCCATTGTCTGTGGTTGGAGATATCACTCAGGTAACTTGTGCTTCCGATTCGTATCTCTGATTATCAAATTTGACTGTAAGTTTTGTAGTTGTGATTGGATATTTTTTATTGCTTTATTGAAGATTTAAATGCAATGTTCATTTCATAAATCTATATTTCAGTCTATTATTGAATGATTTACAGTATAGTTAGATAGATAAATTGAAAATCAGCTGCATGCAAATGTTTTTTTTAAATTTTTGTGAATTCTTTGGGAAATTCTGGTGAAAATATATTAGTGGGATATTAAAGGGAGTAGGTTAGGGTTATTACAGTGGTATCGGAGCTAAAGTTCTTGCCAACATGTCGGGAAAAATAATTAGATCAAAGCATGGGGTCAATGGAAAGATAGTGGTTTGTGAAAGTGCTACAAGAAGCGGGTGGCAAGGGAAATAGGGATGTTTTTTTTTACATTTTGAATGAATTAGAAGGATGTTTGAGTAAAGTGGAGCAATCACCTTCGAATTTATTACAGATAGCTCTTGTTCTTGTGGTAATTTCTTTTAAGGCAAAATTAGTTGTTGACACATCCAAATGATACGATTAGATTGATGGTTACTTCATGCCTAAGTGAGTTTTTGAGAATTTTGGTACCTCGAGTTCCGTATGGTGATGACACCATGAAGAAGGTATTTCACCTGATGGTGGATAGTTTTCGAGGTCTTGATGACGTTAGTGGCATTCACTCTTGAAGAAGATTTGATATACTAAAAATCTTTGCAAAAATCAGAGTAACATCTTGTTGGTTTTGGGATTACAGGATTTGATTTATGATATGTTTCATCATTTCTTGGTTACAACAGGAGAGTGCATGATAAAGAGGTTAACTCAGCCATGAAGAATATTATGGTTTTGACTATCAATGAGAGTGATACTATTTCCCAATCTATCTTATTTATGCCCTGGGCTGTTTTGAAACAAGAATGTGCAATTTCTTCATGTGCATACACATTGGTCTGCATTCTATTCAGTCAATGTGAGGGGAAGCTAAAGTCTCTCTCGAATAGAAAGGAGTAGATAAAAGATTGTGTTGAACAAAATACCATCTCTCATGATGAATGTGGAATAGACTTTCAGGGAGTTCACAAAGAAATATAGGGTGAGGGAATGATTTATGATTCCAAAGAGCATGAAGATACATCCACATGCATTTAATCTATTATAGATTAGTGCATTGATTCTTAGATCATAGACTTTGATCTCACTAAGCCAAGAAAGGAAGGGTGCTCAAGATTTTGCGTATGATCTAGAGATCAACATTGATAAGTGTAATGAAGGAATGAATTTAGCTTATAAGGTTAGGTAGAGGATTTCCTCAAGTAAGTCAATTGTGTTGGATGGGGCGAGTGTTCTTACAAATGAAAGCAAATCAAAAGATTTTTTGTGTAATAGTTCTACTCACTTTGATGAGAACAATCAAAGTATTTTGGCAAGACAAGATTTAAAGGAACAATTAGTTGTCACAGAGGAGAAGATTGTGCAAATGTTGTTAGTAACTAACATACTCATAAAAACATTGAAGATCTTATGCGGATAAATCAAAGGGAGGAAAGGCAGAAAGGAGTCGCAAATGGAATTTCTAGTGCACAGTTGCAAACTTAGGAAAGATAAAATCAGATTTTTTTGCAATTGCTCAGGGACAGGGACCTTGCTAACAGGTTCACTAAAGATAAAGAAAAAGAAGTTGATGAACTTTTTTTACCATTAAGTATGGCTCACTATTCATTATATATATCAGAAAATCTAGCAACTAATGCAAATACAACAAATGATCAAGGTAATTCAAGAATTAGGGGAATGCAACTAATAGTTGAAGGCATTGATGAAATCTATAGGGAATAATTGTTACAACATCCAACAAAGAATTCAGATCAGCAAATTGAAGAGGATGAAGAAATAAAGATTGAAGAAATTCTAATATGCAATGACAAATCGACAATGAAAAAAGAGTCAAGGAAGTTGATGGATAGTAGTCTCTGATAGCACGATGAGTGGATAGAGAAAGATAAGCATGCTAAGATGATAGCTGCTCAAGGAAGAGAGAACTGACAAAAAATTAAGGAAAGACATCGACACATGGGTTCTCAAAAAGAACAAGAGATGAATTTTCAGATTGAGTGTTGTGATTGCGATCATAGTTGAAAAAAATGGACATGGCAATAATTTGTCTGCCCAAAAATTTTAAAATATTGGGACTAGCCAAAAAATGACAAAAAATTGGTAATAAATCGACACTTTTATTAAACATTTCAAAATATATAATTTCTTAAAATATTGTTAAAACACACACACATATACACCAGATTTGTAGAACATATATTGATTTGAGATTTTTGTCATATATAAATCAAAGTGTTAAGTTACAAACATAGCAATTAGAATTTAGGATAGAGTCACAGACCAAAAAACAAGTGCAACATTTGATTAAAATTGAGTTCAATAGGTATTGAAGTCCAACTCCACAAAACAACTACAACCTTTGAATGCCTATTAAGTGCAAGCTTCGAGATCAATGCAAGTTAGAAATCATAAATTGAGTCTACGATTGAAGCTCAAAAGAGATTGTTGCTGCTGGGTTGGTGGTGCTGTAGTTGCAACATCCTCAAGTGGCACCTCAATAGGTGCCTCAATGAGAGCCTCTGTTGGATGATAAAGCTTGCGTTCCTCCTCATGTGTTGCCACTTCTGTATCCCATCCATCTCCCTCCCTCTCCAACTCAGCTAGGTGATCATGAGTAAAGAATGGATCCACATCCATATCATCACCATCAGGAGCAGTAATCCAATCTGTTGAATATGTATCAATATCATCCATGTCCAGTGCTTCATGTGATGCTTGTCCTTGCACCTTTTCATGTAATCAAAGGTTGTATCGCACATACACAAGGTCATTCAAGTGTTGTTGAATCAACTTATTGTGCTTTTCTGTGCGAATGGCCTCAAAACACTCTACTTGCACTCACAACTAGAAGCATTACAAGGCTGTGATAATATGTAGATGACAACCTTTTGAAGATTAGGCAGCCGTGGCACCATAATATTCCCACCACAAATCTGTTGGACTAACTGTCAGCGTCTCCCTTCGGGATTGTGACATGGTTTAACAGCTTCCTGTGTCTTCTAGAAGTCTAGTGGTTGTATCGGGCATTAATAGGTCGATCTTTTGGTGTAACAACAACCGCTGGTTGTAACAAGTGGTATCAGAGCTTGGTCACAAGTTTGAATCCCCTTGGGTGACGCTAAGGGAGGGATTGTTGGACTAACTGCCAACGTCCCCCTTCGGGATTCGTGACATGATTTAACAACCTCATGTGTCTTCTATAAGTCTAGTGGTTGTATCAGGCATTAATAGGTCGATCTTTTGGTGCAACGACAACCGCTAGTTGTAATAAAATCTGCAAGGATAAAAAATGTCGTTCATAACTTGTTAAAGATTTCAATAAATGTAATGAGTGAATTAAATGGTATAATAAAATTAAACACATGTTCTTTTTTTCTTGGCTGCAAGTGTCTCTCCTATGTTTGCAATCAGGTGAAGAAAACAACGGTCTCCTGGACTTCTTATAGCTTTGTAACTCATCAAGTATTAGGTCTTGAAGGTGCTCATCATCAATTAATCTCTGAGTTCTATGTCAAGGCCAACATAGCCTCTTCATTTGCTCTGAAAGTTTTGTAGAAAAAAGCTTGGGGTTCAAATAGTAGGCAACAACATGAATATGTTGGTGGAGTTGTCGGTACCACCTCCAATTAATTATGCACCATATAGGTCTATATTTGGTCTTGTTTGACCCATAAAAGTGTTGAATGACTTCCTTCGCCCTATCCATGGCCTCATATAGATACCCCATGGGGTTTTTATACCCATCCACCATTCACATAACTCTCACCAACAATTCTAACGCCTAGATATAAAACATTTAAAAAAATCAACGAATTGCAATATTAGAAAATTAAATAATAAATTATTAATCGAGGTTTGAAAGCTTACATTGGTGAGCTCCATCATCTTGGCAAATATAACATTAAAATGGCAATCAGGCTATAAAGCCATAGGGATAATCAAGAAATTGTCACAAGCACAAAACATGTCGACTTCAAGTAAAAAGAAGGGAAAGACACATAAAGATAAGGGGAGCCTATCACAACAGAGAATATATCATGTTCGAGCGTTACTTGAAATGAATGCAGAGCATGGTGGGAAGGCACACCACAGGACCATTCCCTGAAGGCATCTCTACACAAGCTTGAGGTAGACCAAATAATTTTTATGCCTATCTTTAATCTAAAGAGTTTGAACCAGTATTACGCACTATGGTCCATGGTTATGATAAGAGCTCCCATACCCCTACAATCAGATATTTTGATTAGATAGTCAGACAATCTTTTTCAGGAAAGGAGTTTAGTAAGGTGTTTGGGGTGCTGAATAAAGGGCACTTGGCATCCAAATCCTCCTCGAAAATGTCTATGGGGGACAAGACGAAGCTGCTAGAGCGTATTTGTAGGCAAGATCTTACACCCAACCAGTGGGATAGCTTGTGGGGCAGTAACAATAGCTGGGGGTTAAAGAAATCTTTCATCACTTCTTCGAAATGGAGATGCATTATGGTTTTGCCGAAAAGTAAACTTACACGAGGAAGTAGGGCATCAGACATAGCCATCTAGATGCTACGACTGATGAATGGATTGAACAAAGGTAAAGTCTACAACTGGGGGCAATACTTATCAGACCGGATTAGAGAATTTTTGCAACTTCGACACAAAACCTTTTATATGCCACAACACACCATAGCCTTATTCCTGGATGCATTACATACACAGGTGGAGCCTCAGCATTGGCGTACCTTTATGCCTATGACTTGTGTGGAACCATATAAACCATCAATGAATTATTGGTTGCAAAGTTGGAAAACTCTCACTCGCCAACAACTCGCCAAGCCCTGGAAAAGATTATTCGGGAAAACTCGGCCAGTTTTTGGAAAAACTCGGCAACTTAAAAATAGCATAAAATTTAATTAAAAATGCATTTTTTTTGCAAAATTCTATGAGAAGATGCATCCAATGAGTTAATTAATGAGAAAACAAAAGAAACAAGCTAAGTTTAGATATATATAAATGCATAGTGGGTACAAAATCGCATTCTCATGTGGAATGCTGATGACTGGAAGTCTGGAAGCAAAATAGTAAAGTTATACATCATTACAAATTACAATTTGAATTACATCTTCCTCTTCCCAAGTCTACGACCAAAGAAGGGACTGGGAGAGGAACTAGAAGTAGTGGGCCTAGTCCTAGAAGTAGAAGCCTGCACTGAGCGTGACTGTGCCTCCTCGCTCGGTATCCCTCCTGATGTATCTCCTACCTCTGGCACTGGCACTGGTAATGACTCCTCGTCTGAATCCTCATCCTCCTCCACATCCTCCTCCTCAATGTCATCCAATGTGAAACCAAATGCACCCCCCTCTCCCTCCATAGCCTGCCTCTCCAAATCAGCGATGTCATCCTCTGTAAACAATGGAGGCGGCTCCTGTGCCGTCCAATCAGAGTAAGGATCTATATTGTCCAAATCAATTGGACCAGCTGGTTCTTTTGTTGCCCTCTTCATGCGCAACTTAAGATTATATTGCACATAGACAAGGTCATTGAGGCGTTTTTGAGCTAACTTGTTTCTCTTCTTTGTGTGGATGGACTCAAATAGGCTCCAATTTCGCTCACAATGGAATGAGCTACAAGGCTGACATAAGATTCTGAGAGCGAATTTCTTTAGATGTGGAGTATTCCCACCCCAACTTTGCCACCAAGCCTCTGCAAATTAAAATATTGAGAAGTTAGAAAGAAAAGAGACAAGCAAAACATAATTTACCAAATGGCAAAATTGCAAATGTTCTACTTTTACCTGGGGTTTGAGTGCTTCTTGCTCTCTTTGCCAACTCTGAAGAGAATAATTTACCCTTTGACTCCACATACATTTGTTGTTCGGTCACAACATGGTCTCTCTCAGCAACATCAGGTATCATCCTCTGAATGCATGTAGTGAGGCCCTCCATGACCTCGCCATTAGGATCTGAAAAGGAATCATCACATCTAAAACAAAAACAAAGCGAAAGCATGTCTTAGTACACAACCTACAAAAACAAAGTGAAATCAAGTCTTAGTAAAATCTGAAAAAGAATCTCAATCACCGTACCTGAAACGAGGGTTCAGGAAGTATCCTGCTGCATGAATGGGTTGGTGGAGCTGATTGTTCCACCTCCTATCAACAATCTCCCAAATGGGGTCATAACTGAGTCTATCCCCCTTGTAGTGATTTTTGATAGACTCTTTGGCCCTATCCATGGCCTCATACAGAGACCCCATTGGGGTTTGGTTCCCATCAACCGTGCGCAGAACTCTCACCAAGGGCTCAGATACCTGCAATTGAAATTTTAAAAATATAAATTAGTTTACAACAAGATTAATTAATAATGATAGACTTGAATCAAGAATAATTAAAAATTAAAGTTTTGATTCTTGAAGTTACCTCCACAATGTCTTTAGCCTTTGTCCAAAAAGGTTCATCAAAGACAATCCGCGCAACAAATTGTCCTTCGGGCTTCTTTGAATAAGGTGATTGAATCCATGGTGGACTCACAAACATTTGTTTCAAAGAATTCAAGCCCTCAAGAATACTTTGCAATGTCAAGAAAACCGTTGAAAATCTTGTGGTTGCGGGTCTCACCAAATCTTTCCTTTTGCTGAATTGTCCAATCAAATTTAGAACCCAAGGGTGATTGTAGATATACTTTGTTATCCGCCTTGCATCTTCCACAATTGGAGTCACCCAATCAAGTTTTCCTATGTCCTCCGAAAGAAGGTCAAGGACATGTGCTGCGCATGGTGTCCAAAAAAGAGTGGGGTGCTTGTCTTCAAGGATTCTACCTGGCATATTAGTATCAATGCAATAATTAGTTTCCAATTTCCATATTTTACCTAAAAACTAAAATATCATGTGCAAGCAGCAACATAAATATTAAAATTTAAAATTACCTGCTGCCACATATGCTGCTGCATTATCTGTGATGATTTGCACCACATTCTCTACTCCCACCTCCATGATAACATTCTCCAACATTAAAGCCAAAGTTTGTGCATTTTTTACTTTGCTGGAGGCATCAACTGATTTCCAAAATACAACATCATCCTTACAAGCAACCAAAAAATTAATGATGGTTGGGTTTTTTCCATCTGTCCACCCATCAGAAAGAATGGTGCAGCCATACTTACTCCACTCTTTTTTTTGCTCCTCCACCACTAGTTTTGCCCTATCAACAGAATTTAGAAGCAACCTACAAAATCAAAGTCAAATCAAGTCTTAGTACTCAATTTTGATTTAATAAACAAGAAATAACAATTAAAATTTCAAAATGAAACTAAGTAGATTCCGATTATTTACTTCCCACTCAAATCCTTGCGAGAAGGGGGGTCTTGTACCCTTTTCCCGCAATTGTCATTGCGGTCACCAAATTGAGCCAATAGGGGCTCTCAATCACATTCCATGGGATATTGTTGAAAAACCAAAAATCAGCACATGCAATATCAGTTTTGTCATGTGCCTCCTTGTTCCATCCAGTGGCCTCTAATGATGGTTGTGCACCAGGTGTATTCCTGTGCACAAAATAATTGTCTATCTCTGATGTTGATGGTGCCGGTGGCACTCTACTAGAGGAAGCAGAAGCGGTAAAAGAGGCCCTATTTTTGCGGATGCGTGGGCCACGAAAAGAGCCCACTATGCTCTCAAGTGCTTCTTCTTCTTCCTCAATGTCTATAGGAACACCTTCAGATTCAGCTATGGCTGCCCTCAGCTAATTTTTCCCTCTCCCTTTGTAATTTTTTCTCTTCCCCGGCTGCAAGTAGGGCATTAACAAATCTTTTTATCTCCTCTTTATTTTTTTGGCATGGATTTGTATCATGCTTGCTAATGCCTGCAAGATGGTATTTGAGGCGGTTTATGCCTCCATAAATTACTTTCTCGCACCTTATGCAAATTACTTTCCCGAGCTCATTCGGTGCTTCATAGGCATACCTCTATGCTTTATCTCTAGCATTTGTAGGCCGGGTGCCTATAAATCCAGAAGGGCATGGTGTTTGTGGCCACACTTCTCCTAAATTTGCCATGCTGATTTAATTGTTAATTGCTGCCCTACACATAGAAATTCAAAACATAAAATAAATTAATAAATATTTTAGAAAATAAAATAAACAAAGTTAGAAAATAGAAAGTTAGAAACTATCTAAATTAGTTTCAATCTTTTTAGACATCATTCAAAGTTGAAAAAAAAACAAAAACAAACTGGTAGGGTTTGATATTTTAAGAAAAAAAGATATTCTTCAAAATAAACGTTGATAGATTCATTATTTTTTTAAAAATTTGTCCAAAACTCGGTTGAATCTTGTTCTAATGATTCAAAATCATTTCTAACTACTTAGAAATGATTTTACATTCATTTAGATTCAACAAAAACAAAATAGAATGTTTGAAAAGAAATAAAAACAATCACAGCCAAACCCTACTTGGAAATGTGTTTTTTCTTCAAAAATGGTTGAAATCCGCCTTCAATCTACTCAAATCTGCCTTCAATCTACTCGAACATGCCTTAAAATGGCTTGGAAAGACAATGCAACTATTCCCTAGTCGCCAATGAGACAACAAAAAATAAAAAAAACACAATGAAATGCCGTTTTTTGACATGTGGCTGTATTAAGCTAACGCGGGCGAGTTTTTGCCAAAAACTCGGCAGCTTAAGGTGGCGAGTTTTTAGCCAATTAAATCGCCGAGTTGGAAAACTCGGCGATTAATCGGCGAGTTTTCCAACTTTGATTGGTTGCATTTGGACACATTCATATCAGGGAACTTTGAGCCCTTGAGAAAAAAAATTAGACAGGAAACCACTAGTATGAAAGAGGGAGTTGACGAAGAAGGTAGCTTAGAGGAGAAAAGGGAACAAAAATGACAGAACATGTACCATCCGATTCTTGCCTGGAGGAGGAAGAGGAGTTTCGAATGGCACCCTCTCGTACTAGACAGAAGGTCACGGAATAGGCGGAGGATAGAGAGGAGACGTCAAATGAAATTGAGGTTGTCCAGCCACCGGGAGGAGTTACTGAAAATGTATTAGAAGTACTAGAGGAGGATGGCTCCCTAGACACAAAGACTGTACGAAGGGAGTTGGATACACAGATGGAAGTGGCACGACAGGTAGCACAAAAGGGGAGTACATCCGAGATGGTGGTTGAGGCTGGGGAAATGGCAGTTGGCAGCATGGTAGTTGGCACTAGAGGGATGATAGTTGGCAGTATGGCAGTTGTCACTAGAGGGATGTCAGTTGGCAGTCTGGCAGTTGGTAGTGGAGGATTGGCAGTTAGTGGTGTGGTAACATTTGGCAGTGGGGCGAGGGAAGGAGGACTTGGTACGAGAACCATATCCCAACATAGTATGCCGCAAAGAATGCCACCATTTCCAGATTAGAGGGCGAAAAAGATACCATTTACACCATCCCAGCTATCAGCAGTGACACACTTGGCTCCTACAAGAAAATTGTCGTAGGCAAAAGCAGTAGATCTTAGATCCACTAGGGGAGCCCATACCATTCGGATCACTAACCCTTAGAGAAGAGTGGAGACAACACTAGTCACTCTTGTGATCACACCAGTAGTGGCACCCATTCTTGGGACAACCATCCCCTCCATACATGTTACCACTTCAGTGACACCATCGATACCTATTGCACCCCCCATCCACAATAGTTACCACTGCGGTAGCACTACGGGCACCTGTTCGACCTACAGACATGGAAGGAAGGGAGCATGAAGGGGTTGAAATGGATGAGACAAACAACCTGCTAGCAAAATTTCAGATGGAGGTAGAAGACATACCTTCGCCCCTTCCCTGATAGGGCAATTGGAGGAAGAAGCCACTCAGGGCCACCCCATAATGGATGGAGGGAGCCAACATGTAGGCGAATAGGAGGCAGGAGCCATACAGGGTAGTGGGGCTGAGAGCCACATCACTGAGTTTGGGGACTTTGTAAAGAGATTTTTAGGGGAGCTCGAGGCCATGGTAACAACCACACAAGACATGGCAGACCTCTCTAGGGAGTTGGACATAGGATTCGCGTCTTTGGCAACAAAGGCCTTGTTGAGGTTTATGACAGTAGACTGCCATATAGAGTTCATGGAGTGTCTCTCTGGACAGGGCTGGCCGGACATGGAGATGCAAGAAAAGGTGAGAGCATGGGCACACCATAGATAGTGACAAGGCAGGGAGGCCATGCAATCGTGATGGGCACTCTTGTGGAGATGGAGCAGACTTTCAGAGACAAATTTTTACAGCTTCAGCAAATCACATGGTGAGCTTAAAAAGCAGAAGAAGAAATAGATGCTCTACAATAAAGAGTGCAGGAGTTGAACATAGAATTGGCCCAAGAACGATCTGCACACACATAAAAGGAGCAGAAGTTGACGATTGTAGAGAAGGACCACATGGATACCTTGAGGCTATTGAATGCAACTAGGGAGAAGAAGTTGGTTGCACAAAGAAACTTGAAAATTCTTCGGCAACAAACTACCTCTACCCCAAGGACGTCTTCTCACTCGTCGCAGTGATTTACTATATTTTTGTTTTATGTTCCCCATTTTGTGTTGTGTCGTCTGGAAGACGACAATTTTTTTGGGGGGGATGATGTGTCATCTGGAACAAGTGAAAGGGTGGTTAATGTTGGAACAGTGATGCTATGAAAGATATATCATTCTGTCATTTATGGTGTAATGTGATTCTATGTTATTCATGCTGTTGTTGTATTTCATTTATCTATGGTATTATGCAATCCTGTTGAACCTGCTATATATACTGTGCAATCCATCTCAACTTAGGAATCTAACACACTCTGGTGATTGAGGTGGATTCTTAGTTAATTATTGATGCTACCAAAGGGACTTGTTCCCTTGGATGGTCTATTCAAGGTATTATAAATGACATCTGTGGCCTCAATGGTTTTGATGATTTCAACCTACAATACATCTGCAAAGAGGGTAATGTTGTTGCTGACCATCTTGCTTCCGTTGGGTTAGATACTATTGGAATTAAATGTTGGATAAAGGAGAGTTCCCTCCCTCTTGGGACTCCCGCTTTCATGAGAAAAGACACCCCTCTCTAGTTATGATGATTGGCATTACTAATAGCTAGTCTATGCTTCAAGCCTTGTTAGAGCTTCTTTACAGGCTTTTGATTTACTATCCGTTGGTGTTTCTCCTTAGGTTCAGTTTAAATTGTCCACATGGGCAGTTTTTCGGCTTAAGTGTCACCATTAATTATCATCTTGATTTTTCAAAGCGCAAGTTTCATAATTTTTTGCACCACTTCGGTTTTGATGGGACTGTTGACAAGCTGGAGAAACGTGGCTAAACCCTTGCCGTTCTCGGAGATATTATCTCCTATAGTACTTTCTATTTGGGAGACCTTTCACATGAGCATGTTGATAGAATTGGGCTGGGAGTCGATATGGCCCGGATTTGTATTAATTGCCTTCATTATTTTCATTTGCTTTGCCTTGTTACGATCATTCACTTCAAAATTCCTTTCTTGGGTTTTTTTTTGCACATCTTTGTGATTTTTATGAGCCCTATTCTCTACAATCTGTTCGATTTCCTTGCTTCAATATGAGTGGTGACCGTGTGCGTGTGGAGCCAGATAAATGCGACGAGTAGAAAAATGATGGAACCTTTTGGCATATCTGTTAGGAGGGTGGAATTGCCCAATTCATGAAGCTCATGAAGGGCCACGATGAAAGTCTTTCTAGGCAGTTTGTTAGTTCTTGGGATGCCAAAAGGGTTACCATGGGCGGAATTTCGTTCCAGGTTAATGAAGATGTGATTGCGTAGGCTACAAGCCTTTCCATTGAGGGTCACAAATGGAAAAAAATTGCTAAGGTCTCTGATATTGCAAGCCTAAACCAATTCTTTTGTGCTGGAGAATGACCTGTTAAGCTTAGATGGGGCTTTGATCGTGACCAACTGCCTCAGCCTTGGGACCCCATCTGCCTTGTAGTTATGAGGTATTTCATGCTAGAGGGTAGATATGGTGTATTACTAGTACCACCTCCCTTTATTAAATCTTTTCAGGAACCACATTTCTATTTCCATTTCGTTTTACCTTTTGCATTCTTTTGAAAATACTGTCAAAGATGTGGCTGAGGCTAAGAGCCATGGGAAGAACTTTACCATCCTCCACCAGGGCCTTATGTTCCACCTTTACAACTTTCACTTGGCCCTTTGTCCTCCACGTCAAATCATTGTTGAAGAGGTGCCTTAGTCTTCTACCCTGCCCTCGGCCAGCCCTTTAGACACTCCTAGCCCTAGTTGTAAACAAAAAAAACCTACTCTTAAAAACCAGCAAGATACCTCCCCTGACTCCTCTAAGAGTAAGTAGGAAAAATGTAACAAGAGGGTAGCTCCTCCCATTAAAACCAAGCCCAAGTCTGCTAAAAGAGTCTAATTGCAAATTGATTCAGATGTCAAGATCAGTGAGGAGACCAACAACCCCTGCAGGTCCACTTGTCTCAAGGGCAAATTGGAAAAATAAATTATGAAAGGGGTCTAGGACTTGGACATGCAAAGTCTAAGGATATTGGCGGGGATGAGGTTTCCAATACTGCCTCGGATAGCAACTCGACCCATGTCTCGACCAACTTCAATTCAGACCCTGGGGACCCTTCCCATAACAAGGAAGAGACTAAAATGGTTCATGCAGATGATGTTAAAGCAAAGGCCCTACTAAAGGATGACAAATGCAATACTGGCTCAGCTTTGGGGGAGGCTGATTTGTTGAATAAGAGACTAGTGGAGGTGTAGAAAAAGATTGCGATGGTGGATGGGAAGCTTGCGGAGTTGGATGTCAAACTATATAATGTCTTCCGTTTTGCGCTAAAGGTGATGCACAACTTGGCTACCACTCTATGCTCGATGCAGGCTGACACGAGCAAAGATACTAAGGATGCTGAAGACCGTAAGGAACTCTTCCAGTTCCTCATGGAAGATTGGGCAACAATGATGCTTACCAGTGAATGGAAGAAGACAAAGAACTAGGGCCTAGCCCTTCCTCTAGTTTTTGCTTTTTGGTTTATCTTGGCCTTCTTGGCCCTATAGATGTTTACTTATGTTTTACTAGTTTACGCTGGACTTTTACTATGACCCTAAGAGGGGTATGCTTAAAACTCGGTTAATTGTTGTGATGAACTCTATGATGGACTATGTTATTTTTTGGATCGATATTATTAGGGGTACTACTAATATTCTGGTTTTTATGCACTACACCAGTTATAGTTTAGTTGTTTCTTCTCTCTTCTTTCTTTTGGTTTTTTATAGTGATGTGAGGGTGCTTACTAATGTTTTTCATTGGATGGTTAATGATCTAATTATGCTAATTTGCTAAGGTTGTCCCTATGTTGACAATGTTACTCTGTTGTTAGTTTGCAACTGTTGTTTCTCGCCCTTGTGGCTGGTTGTATAGGGTCAAAACCCTTGATTTGCTGCATTACTTTATCAAAAACAATCTTAGAAGTTTGAAAACTGTTTGTCAAAATGAGACAAGGGAATATTGAGCAATTTGGTCGGGAGTAGGTTAGGGTTATTGAGCAATTTGTGTGATTTGTGAAATGAGTTTGACATTGCTAGTAATGATTTGTGTGAGTAGGGGAGTCTATGGTGAGATGGCTATTGCAATCTTGAATATGTGGGCTCAGCCTTGGGGAGTCTACATTGAGGTGATTTAGCAACTACTATAGACAATGGAAAAGAAAATAAAACAAAACAAAAGAGAAAAGCCAGTTGCCACTAGTAAACAATTATGAGATTTCTAATAATATCTATGAATGTGAAGATTTATATCAATAAAAGGAACATGATACTATATGGCCATTTGTATGGCCAAAAATTCTCTCAAATCTCTTTTCCTTCAACAAGTTATCAAATGAAACGATGGTGTGGTTTGATATGTTCTAAGAGAGTATGAAAACTGAGATTCATCTGTAATGTACCAATCCAATTTGACATTTAATATGTATGATAGTTGAGCTCAAGTTTTTGATAGTCCCAACCGGTGCTGAGAGGGGAGGGGTGAATCAACACCTATAAAACTTTACAACAAATCTGATGGAGTATACTTATAACTGTAAGCAAAACAGATTCTAGCATAAGAATAGCATCAAGCAATCAATCAACAAGCAACATCAGATTTATCACGTGGAAACGCAAATCGGGTGAAAACTACGGTGTGAGGAAACCTCACAAATTCTACAGCCTTTTGAAGTGCGCCCTGTTAGGAGCCTTCCCTGTTAAAAGATTACAATGCACTATTAGATGCAACCCGGTTAAGGGATTTGATACAATAAAGCTTGTTAGTGCTTGCTTGGTTAGAGGACGTAGAACACCTGAATAGATGTCACTCGGTTAAGGGATTTAGTACAAGGGACCTGTTAATGTCCACCCAAAATACTGGGATCTAGCTATTGTAATTGTTAGAGAACAATAGAGTACTTGACCTTTTAGAAATGGCTTTGCTTAGCCTGATAAGATCTCTGTTATGCTTAGCTGAGAAACATCACCGGTCGTTGCTGGTATGTTCTCCTTTCCTATTGTGCTTCTTTGCACACTCTTCTCTCTTCTTCTTTCTCTTCACCTTAGCTTCTTCAACGTATAGGTTCACTCTTTACTTCGGCAGAATGAGGGCAAACTATATTCTTGGCAGTCAGAAGAATATATAAACTTCTAACCCTAATTGCTTTCCTCATGCACGATCTGTTTAAAGATCACCTTTGGATCCATCACCCAGTGGAGTATCAGTTCACTGAGGAAACATCTAGTGCATGCTATGCTTTATCTGCTTTATGAAAGAAAACGACAGATGCGTGTCAAAATGCTTGCCTTCATAAGAGATAGCTCCATGATTTAACACCACAAACTCCGGCATTAAAACCTTCATTCGCGCCTTGTACTGATCGTCCTTATAACTCAAAGTCTACCGGATTTAGCGTAGTAAATCCCGAGCAAAGAGTTGGATAACTGATTGTTGATTATGACTTCCCCGCTTCATCGTATCATAACGAAGTCCTTACATGATTGGTAAAGATCCTTATGTTGTGAACAGGTAAGAGCTCTGATCTGTTACCTTTCCTTCCTCTGTCTAGACCGGTTTCATCCTTTCCTCGGTCTCTGTTACTGGTTACTTTTCTCTTGGTGACTGGCGCTTTTGATGAACATAAATAGTCTCTTGTTCATTGCACAGTGTCACCGGTTGCCAAACTAGTTTTTCCGCTCAATGATGTCAGGAGTATTTGTATATGTCTTGCTTCATAGATTCAACACTAGCGTCCTTCGTCACAAATGTCAACAACTCTTTTGCCAATCGTATCATTAGGAAGTCCTTACATGATCGGTAAAGATCCTTATGTTGTGAACATGTAAGAGCTCTGATCTGTTATCTTTCCTTCCTCTGTTTAGACCGGTTTCATCCTTTCCTCAGTCTCTGTTACCGGTTACTTTTCTCTTGGTGACCGGTGCTTTTGATGAACAGAAATAGTCTCTTGTTCATTGCACAGTGTCACCGGTTGCCAAACTAGTTTTTCCGCTCACTTAATGATGTCAGGAGTATTTGTATATGTCTTGCTTCACAGATTCAACACTGGCGTCCTTCGTCGCAAATGTCAACAGCTCTTTTGCCAATCAATGACAATACCTCTATTGCCATGTACCGGTTGCAATCTTACCGGTTATCATTCCTTAATGCCAACAATCTCCCCCTTTGGCATTGATGGCAAAACCTTTAATAAGCAATCATGTTACCTTTCTCATCCTATATCACTGCAGGTCATCTACCGGTCTATTGCCATAATCTCCCCCTTTTGATAATAATGCCAAAGGCTAGTAAAAAAGACTACCTTAAAGAAATCTGCTCCCCCTTTGAGCAACAATCCTATTCATCAATCCAGATAAAATGAGGTGAAATCCTCCGTTGAAGCATAGTGAATTGATGAACACCTTTGCAAGTTTTACTATGATCAGGAAGGGGTATCACTCCTAATTTACCTTTGAAATACTCAAAAGTACTCTTTGGTAATGGCTTTGTGAAGATGTCAGCAATCTGTTCTTTTGTGGGAACATACTCCAATCTCACTTATTTATTTTGTACCAGCTCTCTCAAGTAGTGATACTTGATGGCAATGTGCTTTGTTTTGAAGTCCATGACAGGATTCTTGGATATATTTATTGCACTTGTACTGTCACCGTAAATTGCAATTGGTTCAGGTATCTGTTCTTGGATTCCTTCAAGTAGCTGTTTGATCCAGATTACCCATGTGCAATTGATTGCTGCAACAATATATTCAGCTTCCCCTGTAGACTGTGAAATGCAATTTTGTTTCTTGCTTGTCCAAGACACAATCCTTTCACCAAGAAAGAATGCACCACCACTTTTGCTCTTTCTATCATCAATATTCCTAGCCCAATCTGCATTAGTGTAGACCTTTACTTGGAAGCCTTCCTTGTGAGGAAACCACAAGCCATACTCTGCGGTCCCCTTTAGGTATCTGAAAATTCTCTTCACCGCTATTAAATGTGTCTCTTTAGGATTTGCAGAGAATCTTGCCACGATGCCTACTGCATGTGCAATGTCCGGTCTATTGTGTACTGCATACTGTAATTTCCCTATCATAGACCGATACACTGTCTCATTCACTTCTTTTGCATCATCTTCCTTTGATAACTTGAGGTTAGTTATCATAGGTGTACCAACCGGTTTGGATTCTTTCAGCCCAAAAGTTTTATGAATTTCTTTTACATACTTGGACTGAGAAATAAAGATACCTTCCTTTAGCTGATGGACCTGTAGTCCAATGAAGAATTTTATAGCTTCTATAATAGACATTTCAAACTCTTTCTTCATCTCTTTAGCGAATGCTTTGCTCATCTTGTCATCTCCTCCAAAGATGATGTCATCCACAAAGATTTCAGCAATCAGGTTCCCTTCTCTTCCAGGCTTGAGATACGTGTTGCTGTTATCCCCGGTTCTTGTGAATCCTATTGTCAGAGGGTATGAATGCAGTCTTTCATACCATGCTCTTGGGGCTTGTTTTAGCCCATAGAGAGCCTTCTTGAGTTTACAGACCATACCACCCTTTTGTGTGGATGTGAAGCCTTTTGGTTGTTCAATGTAAACTTCCTCCTCCAATATTCCATTCAAGAATGCAGGCTTGACATCCATCTAGTATACTTTGAACTTCTTGTGAGCAGCATAAGAAAGAAGAATTCTTACTCCTAATATGGCCACAGGTGCAAAAGTTTCCCCATAATCTAGTCCAGCCTCCTGAGCGTATCCTTTGTAGACCAGTCTTGCTTTGTTTCTTATTACTTTTCCTTCTTCATTTAGCTTGTTTCTATAGACCCACTTTGTTCCAATGACATTCTTGTCCTGTGGTCTTGGCACAAGCATCCATGTGTCATTCTTCTCTATTTGCTCAATCTCTTCCTCCATGGCCTTGACCCGATTTTTATTTTCCAGAGCCTCCCTGGTGGTTTTGGGCTCCATACAAGAAAATAAATAGATATTTTCTCTAGCCTTTTCCCTGGTCAGGACATTTGCATGTTTGTTACCAATTATATTATCAGTTGAGTGATATGTGACATACCTTGGGAGAACCAATCTCTGTTCCCGGTCAAGTTCTTCCGGTTGAGCAATTTCTTCAGCATGGTCATGAACAACTTCTTGTTCATCATCTTGAGTTCGTCTGCCGGCTTCAGGTACAACATCCTACTCTAGAGGTCTGTTTTCATGCTCCTCTCTTTCATCTTCAGTAGATATTTCATTGAATTCCAAAAGTTTCCAGCATTATGATCCTATAGACTGTCATCTTCAATATGATCGATCTTCTTTCTTGGTTCTGAATATTCATCAATTTTTACATTGATACTTTTAATTATTTTTCCTGCCCTCTTATTCAGACACTGGTAGGCTTTGCTCTTGGTAGAGTAACCCAGAAATATGCCTTCATCACTCTTGGGCTCAAACTTGCCAGAGTACATATCTCTTTTAATGTAACAATTGCTACCAAAGATTCTGAAATAACCTACACTAGGAGTGTGACCAAACCATAGTTCATAGGGAGTCTTACCGGTTCCTTTCTTGACTTGAACTCGGTTCAGTGTGTAATAGCAGTGCTAATAGCTTCTCTCCAGAAGTGATGAGGGAGATCCTTCTGAATCATTAGGGTTCTTGCATAGTCAATCAACGTCCTGTTTCTTCTTTCTGCTACTCCATTTTGCTGAGGAGTCCTTGGTGCAGATAATTGCCTTTTTATTCCTTGTTCCCCACAGTAGTGAGTGAACTCGTGAGAAGTGTATTCACCTCCTTTGTCTGATCTTAGACACTTCAGGCTTTTACCGGTTTCCTTCTCCATTTTAGCCTTGTAGATTTTAAACATGTGAAAGGCCTCTGATTTCTCTCTGAGAAAGAGTGTCCACATCATTCTTGAGAAATCATCTACAAAAAGCATGAAGTACCTGTCTCCATAGTAGCTCTTTGTTCTCATAGGTCCACACAAGCCGGTGGGTACCAAATCCAGAACCTTTTCAGGAAAAAAGGATTTACTGCTGAAACTTGTTCCTGTTAGCTTTCCTAACTGACAATCCTTATAAATACCTCTGTCAGGTTTTGTAATCTCAAGAAGTCCTCTTATTGATTTCTTCTTGCTCACTTTGACAATACTATCAAAGTTTATGTGGCAGAGCCTCTTATGCCACAACCAGCTATTGTCCTCTTTGGTTACAAGACAGATCTTGCTTGTTTCTCCTTTGACTGATGCTATGAGGTAGGCTCCTTCCATTGAGTCCAGGTAGAACAGGTTCCCTTTACTCTGTCTACCGGTAGCAACATGAGCTCCTGATTGGTCCTTGACAGTGCAAGAACCTTTCCCGAATTCCAACAAGAACCCTTTGTTCTTTAGTTGAGCAACACTCATTAAATTGTACTTGAGTCCTACCCAGTACACATCTTCACATACAGCTTCATTACTAAGCGCAATAGAACCTTCTCCTTTGATAGCACAGGGGGCATTGTTACCAAAGGTTACCGATCCACTATCATTGAGCTTTAAGCTGATGAACTTGTTCTTGTCACCAGTCATGTGGTGAGTACATCCGCTGTCAATGATCCAATCGTCATTCTGATGTGATCTTAATACAAGTGCCATTTCACTTATCACCGGGCTTTCTTCTGTTATTGCAACAAATGCAATTTCTGGATCTTCAGAGTCTACAGATTCATTGTCTGTGACACCTTCTGCAAGGTAGCACTCCTTTGCTTTATTCTTGAATCACTTGCTCTTGTCTTTGTTATCATTGTCTGGACATCTTGCAGCAATATGTCCCATCTTGTTACAAGAGAAACATTTCAGTGGAAGCTTTCCTTTGTATTTCCCTTTTCCTCTGGGGAATCTCCTAGCGATGAGTGCTTCAAACTCATCTTACTCCATTTCTTTTGAGAACAGACTCTCAACAAGACTTCTAATCTTACCGATAGAGCTATTACCGATTTCTCTTCCTTTCTTGGTGGAAGAGGTATTTACAGAAGACTTAAAAGCAGCTTCCTGCAAGGGTAAGCTATTATCAATGTTGCTCAATTCAAATGCAGTCAACTTACCGATTAGTGAGTCTAGAGTGACTTGATCTGTGGTCACTGATCTGAGCTCTTGAATGGCTGAGATCTTGATGGCATACTGAGGCCTTAGCGTTCTTAATATTTTGCTTACCACCTCCTCCTCACTTAGCTTCCCTCCAACGCTTTTGATGGAGTTAATCACTTCTTTGATTCTGTTGTTGTATTGCTCAATGTCTTCTTTTTCATTCATCCTTATGTCATCATACTTTCCTCTGAGGCTTTCTACCTTGGCTCTTTGTACATGTGGGTCACCACCATATACTAATTGCAGCTTGGCCCACATCTTGTGAGCAGTGTCTAAATTTTCAATCTCTGCATATACATGGTTTGGTAGCGTGCTAGCTATAATATCCATTGCAACTGTATGTTCTGTCTTGATCTTCAATTCATCAGGAGTAAGGGTACCATTGGGTTCAGTGTAATCGGTGGTTACATGAGTCCAATATTGATCTCCGGTCGTCTTCATGTACAACTTCATTCTGCTGCACCAGAGAGTAAAGTTTTCCTTTGAAAACTTTGGTCCTTCCTTTCTCATCATCTTGACATTTTCTTTTTGCGGTTAAGCAATAAAGAAAGGGAACAAGGCTCTGATACCAATCCAGCCGCAACCGGTGCTGAGAGGGGAGGGGTGAATCAACACCTATTAAACTTTACAACAAATCTGATGGAGTATACTTATAACTGTAAGCAAAACAACTTCTAGCATAAGAATGACATCAAACAATCAATCAACAAGCAACACCAGATTTATCACGTGGAAACCCAAATCGGGTGAAAACCACGGTGTGAGGAAACCTCACAAATTTTGTAGTCTTTTGAAGTGCACCCTGTTAGGAGCCTTCCTTGTTAAAGGATTACAACACACTGTTAGATGCGACCCGGTTAAGGGATTTGATACAATAAGGCTTGTTAGTGCCTGCCTAGTTAGAGGACCTAGAACACTTGAATAGATGTCACCCGGTTAAGGGATTTAGTACAAGGGACCTGTTAATGTCCACCCAAAATACTAGGATTTAGCTATTGTAATTGTTAGAGAACAATAGAGTAGTTGACCTTTTAGAAATGGCTTTGCTTAGCCTAATAAGATCTCTGTTATGCTCAGTTGAGAAACATCATCGGTCATTGCTGGTATGTTCTCCTTTCCTGTTGTGCTTCTCTGCACACTCTTCTCTCTTCTTCTTTCTCTTCACCTTAGCTTCTTCAGCGTATAGGTTCACTCTTTACTTCGGCAGAATGAGGGCAAACTATATTCTTGGCAGTTAGAAGAATATATAGACTTCTTGGCCTAATTGCTTTCCTCATGCATGATCTGTTTAAAGATCACCTTGGATCCATCACCCAATGGAGTATCAGTTCATTGAGGAAACATCTGGTGCCAAACTAGTTTTTCCGCTCACTTAATGATGTCAGGAGTATCTGTATCTGTCTTGCTTCACAGATTCAACACTGGTGTCCTTAGTCACAAATGTCAACAACTCTTTTGCCAATCAATGACAATACCTCTATTGCCATGTACTGGTTGCAATCTTACCGTTATCATTCCTTAGTGCCAATAGTTTTCTCATATGACAAAACACACTTAGCACTTAGCACTTGGTACTCCGCACTCTAAACTTCACACACCACAATCTGCACTCCACACGCCCCATTTAGCACAGTCTACTTTGCACTCTGCACGTACTCCACGCAACGCACGTCTGTACTCCGCACGCTGCATGCACTCCGCACATCGCATTCTACACACCGCACACCGCACACCGCACACTGCATGCACTCCGCACATCGCACTCTACACACCGCACATCGCATGCACTCCACACTTTGCACTCTGCACCTTGTACACGACATGACTGCACTTTGCACTCCGCACGCCGCACACTGTACGACTGCATGCTCCACTTAGCACTCCACATGCCGCACTCTGCAGTCCGCACACAGTCCATACTCCACACACTGCACATCGAACATTGCGCGATTGCACTCTGCACATCGCACTCCGCACTGCCACACACTGCACTCTGCATTTCACACACTCTCTTTGGTACTCTTCACACCACACTTCGTACTTTCCACACACTTTGCACAACTACACTCCGCATGCCACATGCTGTACGCCACACACTAGATGCTGCACATCACACACCACACGGCCGCACTCCTCATCCACTCCGCACTCCACATGCTACACTTTGCACACTGCACTTTGCACTCCACACAACACATCGCACACTGCACGACTACACTCCACACGCACACTCGCACTTCGCACTCGACATGCGCGTTTACACTCTGGACACTTCACAACTACACTCTGCACATTGCACAACCGCACGCCACACTCTGGCACCCTTCACCACTCATCCTTTGGCACACTTCTATCGTACCAATCAACACACTTTCATCATACCAATCAACACACTTCCATCGTACCAATAGCACACTTCCATCGTGCTAGTCAACATACTGCCACCATACCAGTCAGCACACTTCCCCCGTACCGCGCTCAATCCTCACATGTGGCACTATGCCCGTAGGGTCTAGTAGATGAAATGGCCCAAATCAAAGCAATTATCTATTTTTAGATCTTTTATTAAATATTATAGAATGCACATGCAAGAAATGAACATACTCCAATGATGGACTAAATCGCCAAAAATTGAATATTTGTGTTGTCAGATTATGAAAATATTTCTCAGATTACATCAAACTTGTCTTCAGCTAAAGACTTCACAAACTTGACAATGAAGTACAAAGTGAAATATCTGAAGCGATATCTCCAATACCGAACTAGGGTGAGGAATGACTCCCACTGAAACTGCAAATACAGAATAGGGAGGGTCTTGCATCTCTGAAACTGCAAACAATGCTAAACTCCAACTGGAATTCGCAAATACATAAGAAACATAAACTCCACTATGCCTACCCACGTGCCAGCCAACACCTTTTAAAGGCCTCCAAGAAGTTTTTCGAATGGCCTGACATAATTTTATTTAGTATTATATTATTTTGGCCCCTTTTTATTTTATAACTAAATTAATTAATTTAATTTAAAATTTGGGACCACCGAATTAATTAATTTAATTAATTCACCCTCCATTAATTTGGGGACATTACATCATCATAAGCTTCATCATGTTCATTTTTTGATTTGAAGATTGTAGGTTGTGTTCATTGCAACAAAATCATCCAATTGGAATTTGCTTTACATCTAAACAAATTCCCACGGCTTAGATTCCTTTTAGTGTATCTCTATACTCATTTGGTTGTATTCCACCAAAACACCATTGCTAGTATAATGATGATTATAACATTTATGATTGCTTGAGGCCAATATCATCTATGGACAATGCATGATAATATTACTTCTACACCTGGGCATATTGGGAAACAATCTTTTGCTTTGATTGTTTTAAGTTAGCAAATTCTATAAGTAACATCTGTATGAGATATTATAAATTATTTCCTAATATTTGCAAGGACTGGTGAAATAAGGAAAATGTCTAAAGCATGTTATACACTCCCAATTCGTATGAATTCTCAATTAGCTCTGTATTTCTAGTGACATGAAATATGGTTCTATAATGTATAGAATGAATGCTTTGTGTATACAATTCTTATATTTTCTAAAGGAAGAGTAGAAATAGAGAATTAGTTGCTTGTGGTGGGCTCATGGTAGGCTTAAGAGAGGAAGCTGATGAGGACAATGAGGGTAAGGTGGAAGAGGATGAGTGGAGATTGGGACAACTCCGTAGAGTGTTGGACCTTGAGTTTGAAGCGCGTTTGAGAGCTTTGGAGGTGAGATATGGGTTGTTGGGAAATGCATCTCCGCTTGAGTTATGGGATTGCAAATGGTTGTAAATGGATAACGTTCTCTTGTGGCCAATTTCCTGTAGTAGAAGTTGAAATGAGGGTACCTCCCCTCTCTTGCATGCAATATCCAAAATCCCTTGTTAAGTAGTGGGAAAGTGGTTTGCTAGTGGCAAGGCTCCATTCTTGCTCTTCTATCTCCCTTGTAGCTTGTTGGGGATGATTAGAATCTTCTTGTGGATTCTTGATTCTCTTGTACGTAGTGCTTCATTATGTTAACATTATTGTCATTGATGTCAAACAAAGGAAATGTTTTGATAAATATTGCTTCAATACTTACTATATCAAACGGAAGACTCAACTAATTATACAAGACAAATATATTGACTATATATTTATATTGTGACAGCATATATATATCGTGTTTGTGAAGTGAGCCTTGTGATAGTGACTATCATTGGACAGCAACCATATCAAAAGAGGCCTTGATTAAATACAAGCGACCATATCAAAAGAGGCAATGATTAAATACATCATTAAACTGACTTATGAAGCCGACCTTTTATTATTAGAGACAACAGTGACCAATATTGTCGAATATGTTGCAAAAGACTAGTGATCATTATTAAATAGCACTCTCAGCGATTATGTTGCACAGAAACCATTACTAACAAGCATAGTATGGAATACAACAATTTCTCAAGTCAGCAATTATCATTATGCAAACTGTCTCAAGTTTTGTCGTATACCTTGTATGGTGTTATTATTGTCGATGTTTTTATTTAGACAAAGGCCGGTTGTAATAGGAATACAATCATTGGAAAATGTCAGAACACCACAGTTTATTTGTGAACCTTGAAGTATTGATTATTATTTATTTACACATCTTACCTGCCGTGGAGAATAAGGAGTCAGAACATTGCATAAGGATTGAAGGTATGATCAATATCGACCAGAGGAATATTATATATGTTTGACAATGGTTTAAGGAATGTTTGGCATTGGATACGCAGTACTGATTGAATTGAATTTAGCCGTGGTTCTTATTGATATTGCAAATGCATGTGTGGCGATTTGATTTATTGCTTCAAAATGACAAGTGGCTACATTCCCCTTTATACTTTGAATGATCACATCATACAAAATGATTGACATTTTCTGAAATGTTCTGAGGGATGGCAAGTTTCATATATGTTAATAAACAGTGCGCTTTATATGAACCCCTGCCTCGCACGTTACATGTCACTTCCATTCAGTAGTTTTGACAAGTGTAGAGTTTGTTAATTGTGATGTCGCCAGTTGTCTTTGTAAGTTAGGTACTAGTTAAAAACTAAGGACAGCAATCATATCTTGGATATTAAATGAATTATTACTTGTATGTTGTGCAGCGATATAAAAGAAACAATGATTATGTTGGAGGTTTGAAGCTTGTTGAAGTAAATGTCTGTTGCTTTGGTTATAACTAGAAACTGGTATTTTCCAACTTCTCATCTTATGGAAGAAAGTATTCAAGATGCAGAACAAAAGGTCCGAAAGAGTGTGGATGTAAAAGGATTTTATCATGTAAAAACCTGGGCAGCGTAATAGAAGCATCTTATTATAATGCGATTGTCTGAGTATAGTTACAGTAAAGGCTAACATATTCTCAACAATGATAAATCTGAGGAGTGATGTTAAATAATGAAAGACACTGCATCTCAGATCTACAGTTGATTCTTGGTGATGAATGGAATATAGGAACTTTTGAATAAAATCTTATCAAAAGTGCTACAAACACTGAGAACTTCAAAGTTGCTGGTGTTAATGAATCTATAAGAGGTTATCATGAGATTGTCAATATTATAAGTTGAGAAAGGTATGCAAACCATTGTGAATATGTAAGATATGGTGTGATTACATATTCTATTTCTTTTTGACAGAACGTACAATGCTGCAAATACAATTTTATTAATTCAATGAATCAATATAGATTGTGAACAAGATCAAGCAGTGATATAAATGCTGTACGTTGTCTGATGAAGCTGTGTTAGGTTGCTGTGAACAGGGGTTTTCTTCACATATTGCAGACAGAATACAAAAGCTAATTTACAGATTGATTACAATTCTAGTTCATTTATCTGAAAACTAATGATATTCAGTTTGTAATAAATGTCAATAAACTTTCAGTATTGTACTGTTCCAGATTATTGAGTCATTGAATTTATTTTGTTGTGATATTCGTAAGGTTGGTGCCTTATGAAAGTTGAGTTGGTGCTCAGATTGAAAGTCCTATGTTTGTGAGAGTTGGTGCTGGATTAGAATGGTTGATCCTAGCATCATTTCTCCCCGTGGTTTTTCCAATCTTGGGTTTCCGTGTCAACTCTTGTGCACTGTCTTTATTCTGTGATATTTCTTTTTAGTATGGTTGTTTCATTCAACATTCAGTTTAAAAGTAATTTATTGGATAAAATTTTAAGTTTTATTTACTACTGATTCACCCCCGCCCCCCTCCCCCCGTAGTAAATTTGTGTTCTACACATTAGGCTAGATTTTTCTCTCATTGTATGTTTTTAAGAATTGGGCCATGAGAAATTAAATATTCTACAACCATTCTGATATCGTTGCTATGAGAAATGGGTTCTTTTCTATCCTCAATGATATTCCATGGTTTTTGGGTAAGTCAAGGCTCTTCTTGGAAAAATGGGCATTAGGTCTCAACCATAAGAAAGAACGCATTACCAAGGTTTCTGTTTGGGCTAAGCTCTTATGCTTGTTGAAATAGTAAGAGGAGGAAGTCTTGATTGGTGTTGTTATCTCTACTGTTATCAATCCTATGGAGGAGAGGTCAACAAAAAGTCCTATGAATTAGGATTGGCAGTAAAGAAATGGAATGCAAATAATAAGAAAATTAGTGTCAATGATTCAGTGGCTAATATTGGTGACCATATTCAGAGTTCTTTGGAGTGCTTTGGCCTCAATCCACCATGATATGGTAGATTTATTGATGTAATATTTGATCTCTAGTTGTTTGTAGCCCCTATAGGGAGGTTCTAGGGGCGTGTTGGTAGTTTTTAGCATTAGGTATTTCTAATGCATCTTGTGTTCCTTTGTTGGGTGCTAGGCACCAATACTATATTTGTTTAGATCACTTTTTAAGGTTTAGGGCCCTTTCAAAACCCTTTTTTTGCTCTTTAGGTCATGGCCCCACCATAAAAGGGGATATGCATACCTTAGATAAATCATTTTGTTACTATATTTGTTTAGATCACTGTTTAAGGTTTAGGGCCCTTTCAAAACCATGGGGATGGGTTTCGAAGCAGCAGGATTTGAACCCAGGATCTCCACCATCCCCAGGTGGCACGCTACCAAACTACATCATACTCCGTTATAACGGCCAACATCGCATTTCTGTATCTATTTTATGTTGGATATTGAATAGAGAAAAAAACTCTTTTCCTTTTCTACTCTTGTTTGGGGTAGGGATCGGTCAAACAATTGTTCAATTTATTGAATCGGGACTGATAGGGCTCGAATCTGCAACTTCTATTTTGACAGGGCGGTATTCTAACCAATTGAACTAGAATCCCACTAGGTACAATTTATTGACTATTTTTTTTTTTGCTCTTTATGTCATGGCCCCACCATAAAAGGGGATATGCATACCTTAGATAAATCATCTTGTCAAGAAGAATGATTAGAAAATTCTATTATTGAATCATGGCTGGGTTGAGATTAAACAGTGATGATGATGTTCAACGATTAGGAAATAACAGTGAAGCGATCTTAACCTAGCAAAGCATTACATGATTAGTTATGGCATGTGATCCTCCAAAGGGTACGTTTGCAAAAGAATTAATTATGATAACCAACAAGTAACAAAGGGGCATCATTGAGGAGACTTGGTCCCTCATGAAACAACAACTCCAAAATACTGCATCTCTTGAGGGAAACAAAAGGGTATAACGCAGATGAGTCAACAGATCATCAAAGAAAGCATAAGATGGATCAGCATTCCATTTCAATACAAACTGCAAACTCAGCATATATAATCAATTTTTTTTGTACGAAGCATAGTGCATTATATAATGAAGTGATTAATTAGTTATGTCTTCACTAGATATATGCAGATATTCCATTGTCTCTAATATATGCATAATTAGTAATCTAATAATGATGATAAAGATTCCTTTGAGATTTACAACCACTGAGCTGTCCCATTATGGAGAGGGATACGGTACATGCAAGTAGCATAAGGTCTATTAGAGTAGTGGTGACCGGAGAGAGACTGGGAAGCCAAATGGGGGGTGTCATTTCGTTCTCCTGGGATTGATGGATAGGCTTGAGGTGCCTTGTGCGATCCTCCATGGTTCTTTGTGAATCCTACTTGAATAATATTTGATTATAGTGATGTTTAGGATTCTTTTATAAACATCGTGGAAGTACATATATTTGATCATTTTTATAATAATGACTAACATGATTGCAAGCTCTAATTCTTGAAATAAATTGACAATCTGCATTCTTACACAATCTATACCTTATTTGATAATTTGAGGGCAACTTAGGGTTAAATCCTAATAGGGGACATTACAATTGGTATCAGAGCATCCCTTCTACCATCTTGTGAAAGGTAGTTGATGCAACCTAGCCAAAAGGCTCAAAGGGCCTTTGAAGAGAAAGAAGGAGATAATCTTACACCCAACAGCAACATGAGTGAACAAATGGGCAAAATGAATTGAGGATTCTCAAGTTTTCATCGAGCAGAATGCGAATGTCCCAATTTTTACTCCAAGCAATCCAAAACATGAATAACTCTAATTCCAAGCCCAAACAATACAATGGGAGGGATACCCACTCGAACCATTCTAAAAACAATCAAATAGGGGTATTGACCCTAGACCAACAAGACCCTCTTTCCTACTGAAAGAAGAAAACATAAAGGCGAAAGAAGCAAACAACCAAACCATGAATAGTATGGAAGAATTCGCAAAGGCATACTCAAGATTAGATCTAGAAATAAAGTAGGTTGTCTACTTTAGAGATTATTGTGACATTAAAACAGAAATTGCCCCAAATGAGAGAAAAGGGCAATTGGACAAAGACCTAAAGGAGAGACTTAGTAAGATGACCCTCTCCAAATTTCATGGTTTGGGGAAGATTGCAACACATTCTTGGGTCCAAAAATTGGACACCCACCTCACACTTAGCTCCCATGATGGAAGAGAATACCATAAGATTTTCCATACTCCACTTGGACGGGAAAGACCATGATTAGTGGCATTATAGCCTTATTACTTAGGACCACCAACACATAACAACCTATGAGGAGTTTCCCAAAGAGGTCATCCAAAGATTTGACCAAAAACATCCCGAATGGTACTTTAGGAAACTTACAATACTAAGGCAACAAGGAACCATGGAAGAGTATGTCACTAAGCTCCAAAAACGTTCTGTAATGATACCCAAAGTATATGAAAGAAGACTAGCCTACCTATTTGTCTAAGGATTAAAAGACTATCTGGGGTTTGGTAGGTGCCCTCAACCCTACATCACTAAAGGATGCAATTCAAAAGGCACTAAATATAGACATCACACCAACAAAGGACAGGTACCATGCAAAGAGAACCTTCGCATACTCATACCAAGCCTTTGTACAAAAAGGATGAAGGAAAATGCTAAATGTCTTACAAAGAAACAAGGGATTGTTTGTAAAGAGATTATGCTTCAAATGCAAGGAGAAAAGGGAATCAAGACATGTTCTTAAAGGGCAAAAATTGGGCTTTAGATACTAAGAAGAATGGAGACCAGGGGCATAGGTGTGGAAAGGCATGTCAAGCACGCCATATGGAAGACTAAGAAATATGGGAAGAAGAGTAAAAGCATCCTAGTAAGAGAAGAAGAGATGGAAAAGAGGAAGAGAACGGAACCCTAGCTACCATTTCACAAGCCTCCAAACATTGAGTATTTTGAATCAAGAGTATCCTAAAGGGGAAGAAGGTAATCACTTGTGTGGATAGTGGGGCATCCCACAACTTTATCAATGAAGATCTAGCTGCAAAATTAAAATTGAAAATTAAGGAATTAAAGGGTTTTACAGTGGTCCTAGCCACTAGAGTGATGGCTCAATAATTGAAAATTTCCTTATTTTTTATATTTTAACTTTGAATTTTTTTTTCCTGTCCTTGAGAAAGGCTTGCTCAACCAGCTTGTTTGAGAAACTCCATGGTATTTGGGTTTTCAAATTTGTCCATATTTTGTTTCATCATTTCGATTATGCTTGTTAGGCATTTTGGGCTCTTTATTGGGTATTTTAAACCATTTCTCCCATGATAACTTCTTGTTGTTGGGTCTTTTGGACGTTAATGCCCTTATTGTATTTCTTTTGTTGTGATGACATTTGTTTGGTTGGTTGAGTCTCCTAAAATACATTTGCTAATGATGACAACCTAAATTGAACTTTTTGGGTCCCTCATTGGGCTCATTTTGTAGTTGACATAAGTGATTACCTACCTATTTCCTCACATGCAAATTTTCTTTAAGTGAAGAGACCTATGTTTGATCATTGAACTTCAATATGATTCTAATGGGTATTTTTATTTGGATGGAAAATTACATGAGTATTGCCATACTAAACAAGCTCTAGTCTCTTAGTGACCTTTTCTCTACTCATTTTTTCTCTTAATGACATAGCTTCTAGGAATAAATAAATAGAAGGAAAAAGGAAAAAGGAAAAGAACTTCAAAATATAAAAAACCCATTGAAGACCAAAAATTGTATTTTTGAGTTGCTTCTTTAAAAATGAAACCGATTATTTAGCACATTTTGAGAAAGGAATAGTGATGTCTAATTGGAATGGATATTCTAATGCATAATTAACTAAAATGAAAAAGTATGATCTTTTGTCAACTTTATGCTTGTCCTTAGGTTTCTGCCATTGAAATAAACAATCTAAGACTACAAATTGAATGCTTTCTAAAACTTTATGGCTAACATCTATAGTTTTTTAAAAATTTGCATTTAGTTTAATGACATGACATATGATATGGAATGAAAACAATTAAGCAAATGAATCACACAGAGGGTATGCAACACAATAATTTACATCAAAGAAATGTAGTGTGGGAGTACTTCAAAAGAAAGGAACTATCATCTCCACTATCATTTTGCATGTTTGCACAAGCTAAATCCTCAACATGAACTATCAAATGCAGTGTAGGATTTGCATTAGCACTTATATAATGCTCTACTGGCATGTTTCAATATGGAGTATATTCTTATTCAACATGCTTGATTGTTGCCCTCAACTCTTGAAGTCACATCTTGCTTAAGAATTTTGTATCATATCAATGCCTTTTATTTGTATCTCTGTTATTTTAAAATGTTATGTTTGTTATTTCATGTGCATCTCTCTCAACTACAATATGGTTCTCATCGAAGTCAATGGTTGAATTTATCAAAATAATTTTAATATTATTGCATCGGCTTATTTTATTGCAGGTTTGATCGATTAGAGGAAGATGCTTTTATAACTGCCTTCTTTTTGAAATCATTGGGCATGGTTCATAAATGAAAATGCTATCATTATTGGTAATCAAATGTACGTGTTTTTGAGGTGGAATTTTGATTTCTATTATGAATTGTCCATGGAAATTTGTTTAGATGATGTTTCCAATGAAAATATTGCTTACACCATTTAATGATGATGAAGTCATTTTATTGGTTGAAATGTTTACTTTTAGTCAAAACTTCATTTTAAATTTAATAAATCTATCAGTTCTGAGTGCACTCAATGAATTCTAGTTTGCATGACTTCAAAATTTGGTTGCTTTTCACATTTTTGGCAATGACACTTTAATTTTAACTATTATTAATTTATTCTAAGTTCTTTTATCTATATGAAATGAACATTGTATAATTATAATAAAAAACATCTTATCAATGAGAAGGATATCCATAGTGTGGTGTAGGTATATGACAAGGGTTTTGGGCTTCCATGGTTTTGTTTTGGATGGTTCAACATATTTGAACAAAAAGTTTCAACACTAGCACTTGGTATCTTGTTAAGGTTTAGAGACAATAAGCATTGCAACTTGGCAATGACAGTGATTGCTTGGCAACATGATTAAGATGATAGGTTTGACGGCGACGACACTTTATTGTGATGATGGTTAGAGATTTGAGATGGTGATTGGTATTACATCTAAGATCACATTTTTTTGTATTGATCAAAGCAACATATAAAGACAAAATAAAAAATATAGCAGACCAAAAGGATTGTACAGAGAATAAAGAAAATAAATACAGTATCAAAATATAAAGCAACTGAAACCATTACAAAGAGACACTAGTTGATCTAATTAGCATGAGAATATACAAGATAACCACGATACCATAAAAGGCCATGATATATACAAACATCAAATTTGAAACTTGAGAAGCTTATGGAGTTTTCGGTCACATCTCATCTCTCCTTCATGCAACTTCAAAAACTACTACTTGATCTCATCGAGGCATCTATTGTCTTTGCCAACCATTATTTTGACCGATCGTCAGTTGCAAACATAAGAAAATGAGTTGGAACATGACTTCTAAGTAAAACATTAGCATATTTACTCCCTGATGCATAATATAATTTGAAAACATTGCATAACATCTACTTTTCCATATGTGCAGTAAAATACATTGTCTCATAGAATCTGCAATCACATTCTGACAAAGACCAATACCAAAAATGGCATCTTTCCATCTCAAGGCATGTTGAAAGATGGCTGGAAAATGAGTAAAAATTGAAATTCCATTTCTTTCTAGCTCTAAAACAGTCCCAACAAATATGCTTTAAGCTTTCACTATGTTGACAAAAAGGACACTTCGCTGATTGGACAAACAACAATTTTAATTTATCCCCTATAGGTAGTTTGTGACGAAGAATCTTCCAAGACAAAATTTGAGGATTAGCCTTGGCCTTCGATTGTCCAATATGAGCGCTCAAGCCCATCCATTTCCTTTCCATAAATTTGTAATTCCATTTAATATCAAGTCTTGGGTTTAACCTCATAGATAGTAAAATCTGCAAGTAAAATTTTTTTAAAGGAAGGTAGGAGATTGTGAATTTTTCCAGCCATAACTAGTCCTTAACGACACTACATTGTAAATGAGTACATAAATTCATTGTGAGCTCCCCAGGAACCAATGACTTCACAAAAATTAGAAACCCCTTGTACTTGTTTTTTAGATTAAAGAAATTTTTGGTAAATTGCCAACTGGCCTAGTTAAGAGACTTGAAATCCCAAATGTCCTTAAATTGTTTTACACCTTTCTTGGAAAGATTATTAGCTTGTTTAGGAAAAGCTACAACCAACAACTGTCCTTGGTACTGCACAAGACGATTCCACCAAATAGATGAATTAGAAAAGCTAAAACCATGTTGTAATGAATTATTTCTCCAATTCAAATAGGTACAAACAACTTTCCATGCCTTCCAAATGGATTGCAAAGGAGAAGAAGCTTTAACCCTCCAAAAAGGGGGCAAGTAGAATCTTATCCATCAAATTCATCGATTGCCATCTGTTATTCCTATTAGCGAGAGATATTCTATGCCTCACCAAGATTTTCCATTGGTCATCTCTTGAAACAACTCTTATTATGCATTTGGCAAATCAAGAAATTCCTTGAGACCCAATTTTACCATCTCAATTTGTACACAAAAATTGCCAAAACAATTTGTTAATGTCCTCATAGCCTTTTTTGGAAGGCATCCAACAATAAGAATAATAGACACAGGAGGCCAAAAAGATCCTATTTATAACTTGCACTTTATCAGCTAATGAAAGGAACTTATTGCCCCAATTAAAAATTTTGTTCTTCAATTTTATGAGGAACTAGTTCCACATATCATGGAGAGAAACTCCGAGCCCAAAGGGAATACCAATGTATCATGTAATTTGTCCATGTTTGACTTGTTTCCATTGTTGAGGGATCCAACGTGGTGTAGGATCAGGTTGTATTCATGAAAGTTCAATTTTATTATGTGCTAACTATGAACACGAAACCAAGCAATACTAATCCAAGGCTTCCAAAATATTATTAACTTTTGTTTCAGAATTTTGAAAAAACAAGTCGTCACCAATAAAGTCTGAGTTTAACACAACATACTTTTTAGGAATAGTGATGCTTTTAATTAAACCCAACTTATTGTACTTTTGCAAAATGCAGCCAAGACCATCTACAACTAAAACATAAAGGAATGGAGATAATGAACAACCTTGTCTGATTGAGTGTTGTAATCAAACATTGAGTTATTGATCCTCAATACCGCATTAGCATCATTGAAAAGCATCTAAACATATTTATAAATCTTAGGACCAAAACCCAACCACTGCAACATCTTTAAAATAAAATGACAACACACTCTATCATAAGCTTTATCAAAATCTTGTTTGACCAACAAAGAATTTTGTCTTGGTTGTTGAGCCCATTCACTCCTAAGCCAATATCAAGTTGTCCAGAATAAATCTTCCACCAAGGAAACCAGTTTGCTTGAGCCTAGCTATCATTTAAGCTATTGGTTTAATCCTTGTCGCTAAGGCTTTAACAACAATCTTATTAGATTCTTTCCTGACCACTCCGCGATGACTTCCGCTCCCTCTTCCACAATTTCTTCTACTCCCGCATCTTCCACCCGTTTGAATTCTGCTCAGGCCCAACTGTCTAGGGTTTTAGCTCCTGTTGCGTTTGTTGGTGAAGCGTCTGCCCTGCCATCCAAGTCTAAAGCCCTTGCTGCTACAGTTGTGCTAGGGCCTTCTCTAGTGGGTGGGCATGTTTCTTCGAGGGTTTTGGGGTCTGCTGCGTCTGCCTCTAGTGGTTCTGCGATCTCCTATGCAGATGTGGCTACCTTTGAAGCTGGCATACATGGTCCTGCCCATGTTGGTAGAGGGGGATCCCTATCTTCTCCTCTTGTGCAGGTTGTTGCTGTAAGTAAACCCCTTGTGATTGGTCTTGATGTTGATACAATTGATGAGATTTCAAAAATTGTGGATGACTTCTCCTCCAATGCTGCTATCTTCTGTTTTAGGGGTTTTTGGCCCTCTCTTTCTGATTTACATGCTTGGATTTCCATGCATTGGGAACTCATTTTAATTGATGTTGTTTAGATATACCCTGTGGCAAGGGGATTTTTTATTATAAAGTTTGAAAATCTTGAAGACAAGAAAACTATTTTATGCAATAGTTGTTTTACTTGGGAGGAGCGTTTTGCCCTGTTGGCCAAACACTGGTATCAGGGGTTTGACCCTCTTTCTGAATCCTTCAATAAAATACCTGTATGGGTAAGATTGCCGAATCTCCCTCTTCATCTTTGGTTGGATTCGGTTTTGGAATTTGTGGGTGAGGCTATTGGGGATTTCCAAATGGTGGATTCAGACTCTCTAAAATTTTTAAGACAACATATGCTCGTATTCTTGTGGAGGTTGATGTTTCCAAGGGTCTTCCTAAGAAGATAACTTTGGCTTCTCCCTTGGGTTCTTTGACTCAGAATATGGATTATGAAGGAATTCCGTTCAGGTGTAGGAAGTGCCACATGACTGGCCATCTTCTTGTGCGGTGCTTATCTGATAAGGTCAAATCGAAGAAAAAGCCCATTTGGTGGTTGGGGGCTTCTGATCACCATTATATGGTTGACAAAGTTTCTAAGGAAGGGGGTTCGGTTGCTTGCTCTCCTCAGATTGATCATGCTTTGGCTGGTGTTTCTATGGATGCCTCTGTTGCTTTTGAAGCTGTCTTGGATGCTACGGATGTTGTCTCTGATGCGGCTTTAGTTCAGACTTTTGCTCCTGCCCCTTCTGGTGTTGCTACTGTTGTCCCTAATCAGATTGTTGTCTTTGGTTGTGATACTACTCCTATCCCTCCTGTGGTTTCTTTTTTGACTTGCCCTTTGTCGGGCTCTTCTTGCTCTTCTTTGGCTTGGCAGAAGGCTGTTGGAAAGGTAGAGGATGGATGGACAATAGTTAAGGGAAAAAAATTTAAATCTTCCATGCCTTCTTTTGACATGAATTTACGTTCTCATAAGGATGGACAAAAATGTAAATATTGATTACCCTTTGTTTTGTTTTGTTGTTTCACTTGGTTGGAACTACGGTTAGTTCCTTTGCTTTGTTTAGTGGGGCACCATAGTTGTATTGGTCTTTTATTGCCATATCTTTTTTATGCTCTTGTATAAGGTTTCGGGTCCTTTCAAAACCTGATTTTATGTAATCAAAACAATCTTATAAGAAGTATTGAGTAATGTAATAGGACACCACCTAGAGATGTAATTTGTATTTTTCCCTTTAGGAAGGAACTTAATTAAGCTTCTATTGATGTCTAGACCCAAAGAACTTCCATTAATAGCTTCCAAGTAAACTAAGTAGAAGTCATACTTGATGTGATGCCATAAGGTCTGATAAAACTCAATCAAGAACCCATCAATCCTTGGGCTTTTATTAGGAGCCGTGGAAAAAACATGTTCCAGATCATCTACGGAAAGGTTATGATCAAGAAAACGACTGTATTCCTGATCCACTTTTTTGGCTACAATTTCTTTAAATATATCCTCTAAAATTAGTTGCTCATCTTGCCAATGTGAGTCTTCAGTGAAAAGTTTTTGATAAAATGTCTGAAACATATTCTTAATTTCATCTTGATCACTGAAAGAAATACTTATAACCTTTGTTGCCTTCTTTAAACCAATATAACCAAGCACATATTTTAGCTCTTTGCCCCCTATAATGGTCCAAGCTTCGAAGTTAAGTTTCAATAGAGGCAATGTAAGATTGGATAGCTATGTTGCTTGGATTATCATTCAACATTTTTCTATGCCTAACAAGTTTCCCTTGTAAGGATTTTTCTTTCATTTTCCATTGCTATGCTAATCTTCTACCAAAGGCTCATAAAAATTCAGCACATTTAGAGATAGCAAGCTACCGCCATGCCCTATACGAGTCCCCTTTTTGGGGGTTAGGAATATAATTCCAAATGTTGACCAAAACATAACACAAGAAGGGATATGATATTTGCTACTATGCTTTCCATGTGATATGAGGTCAACATGCTGTCATATATGTGTGGTTGAGATTCTCCCCTCTTAAGGTGGTTTTAGCAAAGCTACATGATTGTGTGTGCAACTATTGAGAGAATGTAAATTAGATAATTTATTGATGATTTATTTTCTTATGTTGGGTTAACAATGTTGATTTTTTTAATTCTTAGGTTATTTAGCCATTTGGGTTTTTATATGTTTTGTTTTCCTTTATAGATTTTTCTAATTATATTTTTAGTTAGAATTGAAATGTTGTGTTATTTTACTATTAATTTTCATTTTTTGCATTTTTTTTTAGACTTTTATTTGGATTAAGCATTTTGAAGGACTTTCGTGGTTTCCAAAAGAAAGTCTAATCTAAGGGGAGGGGAATGTAACACCTTTTATGTGTCTATTGTTAGTCATTTGTTCTTTGGTGTTTGGTTTGAAGTAAATTGGTTTTGTTGTGTTTTATAACAACTATTTTTCTAAGAATTGTATACGTTATTTTCATTAAATTTTTATACCATGAATATTCATTTTATGTTGTATCGATTATAAGCATTTGAATTAAAATAACAATAATTTAATTTTTTAATCATGGTTTTTTTTTTGAATTATTCTTTTGATGTTTATATGATAAGAATGTGCTTTCAGTTGTATTAATTATATGCTTTTTGATTTGAGAATATTCACCCATTTAGTTGTTTTGTTATAAAATTAAATATTTATATTAAGTGGGTTAGAATGTTCTATATACAGTATTAAATGAAAATTTATTAATGATAAACATTTTGAAGAGATTATTGTTTTTACCTTAATCAAAAACATTTTGAAGAGATTATAAATATTATGTTGATTGCATTGAAGATACATTATTTGTGTGAAACATATTAATGAGTACAATCGAGTGTTCAAGAAACTCTATGTCTAATGAGAAATAATGAAGGTTACTTAGAAACTCCAATTGTGTATAATTAGTTGAGTTTGACCTAGTTAATATTGAGAGGCTAAGACCTTTATTGATGTGTAATTTATTTTTTTGATGTGAAGTTTATTACTAAATAATGTGATTTTCTTTTTATGTTGTGAATTATATTGTTGTATGATGATAAAATTGTATTTCAAATATTGTGTTAAGGAGTCTGTTATAGAATCAAATTTTAATGAGTAGAAATTTGATGCTGTTTAAATGGAGATATATGAACTGGTACTTGCACTATCTTATTGATGTGTGTTTTTAGATCATATATCTTTGGAGCATATATAGATTAGTGAGGAGGCATGCCTTCCAAAGGGCACACCTCTTACAAGGAGTTGCGACTCTTCATTAACATAATTCATAAGTTCAGTTATTATTATTTATCAACTTTAATAATAATAATATACATTTAGTTAATCATCCTTATTCAATAATAACTAAATAATAATAATAATAGCATACTATTGTTTTTGATTAAGGAAAACAGGTTTTGAGGGGTGTCTGAAACCTTTTACACATCAAAATATTTTCAAAGGAGTCCGAACATAGATACAACAGACCAAAGGTGAAACAGGTTTTCAACCAAAATAGGGTGGCCTCACAGATAACACAGTACACTTCTGCCACCAAATAAAACTCAATAAAACCAATTAGGACCCCTTAATCCCAATAGAGTGAGATCTAAGAAGTCTATCAGAGGATTGTTGGGAACATTTGCATTTTTTACCTTTAACATTTGTCCAACCTTCCTCCACCAGAGAAGCCTCCTTCTCCCAATCCAAAGCATCAACATCTGACCCAATCGGAGAAGCGGGCAAAACCACACCAGAAACATTGCCCACTAGAACCCGACCACCAGAGGGAGGGGCAACAATGACAGTCACATCCAACAACGGATCAATAGCCTGGTCAGATAGAGCAGGGCTACTGACGACATCAACAACCACAGACGGGGGAGAATCCTTAAGAGAAGAGTCTTTAAGGACAGAGTAATGTTGAACCAAAGCCCCAAACCACCAAGAAGGTCTTTTCTTTGATTTCCTCAATTCCACAGGATAGCACGCAACAATATGTCTAGTCCAGGAGCAGACCCTACAACGGAAATGAATTCCTTCATAGTCGAGAGTCTGAATCCAGGAACCATTAGGGACCTCTAGTTTGATCTTCTCAGGGAGGCCCTTCGAAGTATCAACCACCACGAGGATGCGAGCGTAAGTAGTATGCAAAATATCAGATAATTTAGAATCCACCATTTGGAAGTCACTGATGGCATCTCCCACAGCTTCAAGAACCGAATCCAGCCAGAGGTGAAGGGGAAGATTCGGGAGCCTGACCCAAAGAGGCATATGATAATAGCGTACTATTGTTATTGAATTGATCTTTATTCTAATTAAATAATATTATATATATAGATTTATTATTAATAATATAATATATATGTACACATATAATATATTATTATTAATCAAAGTATAAGTATAAATAATTGTTCTAATCATTGATCATACTACTGTGGCTACAAATATTAACACTCCATCTTAGCTAGGGAGAATGATCAAAAAATATAGTAGAACCACACTTAGTATGGAAAGAGTATTATCGCAATGTAATGCACATATTTTATGATACTCATCATAAGGATGTCATCTCATGATATTTATAGGTTATGGTCTACAAATATCAACACTTATGATATTCATCACAATGATATCATCACATGATATCAAGAGCAATGGTCTTCAACTCTTACGATATTTATCAAATGCTCACAATTTCCATAAATATATCATCTCATGATATCAGGAGTAATGGCCTTAGAATATCAAGTTACATGATATTCACTAAGTACTCAAAAAATGTCCAAAGGTAATATGCACATGTATCCTCAATGATACTTACCCCAGGAACATTCATGGTCCGTTTAAGGAACTTAATCCACCATGCAAGATATAATCTATCATGATCTGTCTCAGACATCATAAGATGTGCATCACAATAGAAAGCCATGGTCTGTTTAAGGAACTTAATCCACCATGCAAGATATCATATATCATGATCTGTTTCAAAGATCATAAGATGTCTATCACAATATAAAGTCAAGTTATTGTGAGATCATCACCTTCCAATAACTTTTACAAATACAAGTGATAATCATTTGGAAGTCGTCACTTCCTCGTGATTTACACAAGGCCCACAAAGTTATAAATAACATATAGGACATCCATCTCAAGAATCATTATCTTCTTTTGAGCACTGGAGAAACAACCTTGCCATGGTATACTCCCTATGTATCAAGATCTTCTGATGTTTGCTGTTGATGCATATCCTCTTAGTTTCTCCCTCTGTCATGGAAGCGTACCTTGCTCGCATGATCCAATCATTCTGTCACCCCATATACTGGCGAGTAGAAATGGTGTTTGAAGTTGTTAAAGTTGTTTTAAAACTCTGATGCTTCCTTACAAGAACAAGAACATTGTTTCTATATAATAGTATTTGTAGGATGCCTTTGCTTCCTTACAAAAACATGGATTCCATTTCAAGAGGCTTTGATCACCTTCCTTCTAATCCCTTGTTGAAATTTTGAAATAAACAATTACAAGCATCTCCAAGCAACCACTTTCCTTTGGTGCCCCAATACCAGAGTCAACCATTAGAGGAGGTGAAGCTCGGAGTGATGGAAAAACTTGAATTTTTGTTTTGTTTTGTTTCCAAAAAAACATGCCGACTGTATGAACTTTACTGATACAGAGTGAGGGAAGAACAAGATTCTACAAAATTTCCCAGAGCTTAACGACATATACAAAGAAGGCAGAAGCAATCACAACCACGACTGCAAACATCGAAGGAATTTTGAAATCCATGACAGATGGTTTGAACAGGGCGACTGCCAAACTTATGACATCTCTCGGCATGTCCAAAGGCACATGAAAAAAGACTTCACTTTTCACCATATTTCCAATTCCCCTTTCCGACAATACTGCTGAAGTGAAAGCCAATTGACAAGTTGTGCACACAATTGTTATAACTATGGCCAGAAATGTCGTCGAGAAGATTCCATACACAACTAGTGGCTCGCTAGTAATGAATCTCATCCATCACCCTGTCCAGACCTTGCAAAGCGTCCGCAAAACACCGGTGAATCTTGGAAACAAAGCCATGGCGATTTTTATTTTATCCGTGTGTACTGGTACTTGTAATAGCTATTCTATGTTTCTTCTCATCCACCGCTCTCTCTATATTGGTCGCTGAATCCATCTTCCTCTTCCATATTGTTTCCATCGAATGTCTCTTTCCTATAATCTGATTCGATCTTTTCCTCGTTGTGACTCTGATACCATGTTAGAGAATCATATTTTAATGAGTAGAAATTTGATGTTGTTTAAATGAAGATATACGAACTGGTACTTGCACTATCTTATTGTTGTGTGTTTTCAGATCGTATATCTTTGGAGCATATATAAATCAGTGAGGAGGCATGCCTTCCAAAGGCCATGCCTCTTATAAGGAGTCGCAACTCTTCATTAACGCAATTCATAAGTTTGGTTATTATTATTATTATTAAGCTTTAATAATAATAATATACATTTAGTTAATCAACTTTATTCAATAATAAATATATAATAATAATAATAGTATATTATTATTATTAAATTGATCTTTATTATAATTGAATAATATTATATATATAGATTTATTAATAATAATATAATATATATGTACACATAATATATTATTATTAATCAAAGTATAAGTATAAATAATTGTTCTAATCATTGATCATACGACTGTGGCTATAAACACTAACAGAGTCAATGGAAGAATATGTTTTTCTCAAGTGTGGAACTTCAATTTACATTTCTTTCAAGGTTTAAGATGTGTTTGAAGTGTTATTTTCATCTCATTTGTGTTTTCAAAGCTCTTGGATCGTAAAACTAAGGGTTAAGGCAAGGCCTTTTTTTGATAGCATGAAGTAAATTATAAATGATTTTTTAATTTGTTTTCATGCCTATTTGTAAATGTGATGACATTTGGACATATTTGGTTAAGTCTAAGTTATAAGCATGTTTTAGTGCAACAACACATGTAAGACCTTGGATGGTGAATCTTCTTCCACTACTTTACTTGCATAATTGAGAGATCAAGTTTGGAGAAATAATTTCAGATTGATTGCTCGCACATGAATGAGCAAAAAAACATAGTGTTGTTTTGAAGAATAATTGTGAAGATGACAAGTGTTACACTTACAATGAAGGTTGAACATACTTTTTAGTAAATTCCCAATTGAAAATGAAAGGAGATTTTTTTGGCTCTTTGAGTTTTTAATTATTTTTACAAATTTGGTTATGGATAGAGTTTTTGGTAAGTTTCAAAAGGTTGAAAGAAGGGTTTTATCAAGGAAAAACTTGGGATTAAGGAGGGAATCTTTTGAGGAAGATGCTTGTAAGTTTTTTCTTCTTCTAAGTGATTTGTAAGCTTAATATAGATAGCTATATTTTCTATAATATTATAGTCATATTTTAATGTGATTAGATGATCTTGAAATATATGTGAAAATATGTAGGTTGTTTTCATTTATTTTCTATTTTTTTTATAGTTTTGGTTTATTTAGGTTATCATGGAGTTGTCTCCTCCCTCCATAGTGAATCTTGAAGAAAATATAGATTTTCTAAATTTCCTTGGATTTTAATGAGGTTGTTTGGTAGTTATTTGTATTTCATTTTGTGGCTTGAGTGTGAAATTAGGGTTCTAAATGCATGTCTAGCTTAGAAATAGCTTGTGAACAAGCCTAAGGTTAACAAGTGAGGTTTTGTAGATCACGTTAGAGAATTTTGTGTTATTTGTGTAAGTTTTGGATGCATTGGAGCTTACATTGTCGTTGAGATGTATTATTTATATTGTCACTTAGTTGGATATGGAAAATAAATTAATTGTGAAAGAAGACATCCTTGCAACTATGGATGTAAATGGTGTGTATAAATATGTGTTCTTGAAAATAAAATTAATATCTATTAAGCATTCATGGTATCACATGATTGTTTCTTTATGATAACAAAATTTGAAAGAAAAATAAATTTAAATAAATAAATCAGTTAATAATAATAGATTATAATTCATGGTATCATGTGTAAGTGGCTTGACCCTCTAAAAACTTAGCCACAATGGTTGGGGAAGGGTAGTGATGCACCACCTCAGAGAGGGGATGCATTCCTTGCAAGTAGGGTGGCTTTCCACAACTAGCCATCCTCCCCTTATTGTTTAATTATTTAATAGAAAATTATATAAATACTTTTATGAAACCTTAAAACCCTAATCTTAGATTTTTTAAATCTTTATGGCCATTCAACCTTCAAAATTAACTATTTATAGTTTGTCAAAAAATAAGAAGTAATAGGAACAAAAATTGAGCGATAAGAAGAAAATAGAAATGAAATTGATAACATATGCAAGAAAATATATCATGTTTTTGATTAATTAAGAAAATTAACAAGGGGGCTGATCCTTACATACACAAGGCTTGAAGGCAGGAAATTAGGCCATCTTTAGCACATAGACAACACAACAAGTGCTGGATAGAAAGAGACAATACAAAGTATAAAGGCTAGACACCCTTCAAAGGAAAGGCCAAACTCACACTGTAAGAAAAGATGAGTGAGAGTTTGAAGAACAATTCTTCCTACGATGTCGGACAACTATCCAAGTGATACAATACTTAGGCTCTCGAACGAAGGAAACCCTGCTACGACAGTTGCCATCATAGTGGCCGGAGTGTTGGGGAGGCTGAGCAGTGGTAGTAGAAACATGTTGTAGAACAAAAGTGGAAGCAGTAGGGTTAGAATATCATAAGGGGTTGCACCTGTTGAAGCTGGGGCAACATCTAGGATAGTAGCAAGAGCAATACTCAGAAGAGCCACAAAAGCCTAATTTTGATATGTAGCAAGAACAACATCCAGATTTTATGCAAGGGTTTCATCTTTGTCAGCAGATTGAGAGTCCTCAAAAGAAGAATCAGAGAGGGAATTAGAAGCATAGAATGTTAATCAACAACACTTGCAACCCACCACCAAGTAGTAACACCTTTACGACGAAGAGAATAGTCACTAGCCATGTGCTCAGTAGAGAAACAATGCTAACAACTGAAGGGAATGCCCTCATAGTCCAATGCTTGATTCCCTGGCCTCCTCGACCATGAGCACAACATCCCCATGAAGCGAAGAAGAAATATCTATTTCAATCAAAATGTGGGTGAAAGTAGAATGGCCCCAAAGTAGCAGTAGCTTCATCCACCTTCATAAAATAGTCAAGAGAGTTTATCATGGCCCCAAAACAAGAAATATCCCAAAAATTAAGTGGGAGGTTAGGAAGGTGAACCCATATTGAAAGCACATTGAGTGGTTCAGTGAGTGAGTTGAAGGATACTGTCCAAGATTTGGCAGAAAGGGAATGACTCCCTAGTGGGAAAACCCTAAAAAATGGTCTCCTAAACTCCATGCATAACAAGTTAGTTCTCCATATTAGCCACTTATAAATAGGTTTATACATTCATTTTTATCCTCTCAGAGTCAAACTTGATATGTTGTTGGAGTAGATGCCTCCAAGTAAGTCATTCTCATGAGTATATATTTAAATGTCTAATCTCTTCCTCACCAAATCAATTGTTCCACATGATTTTATGCATAATAAGGTACTCCTTTATCCATTTGCAAAGATCTATGAGTACCACTATAACATTCAAAATGTTTCATAAACTTACACTATTTGTTGGGGACAAATTGTGGCTCAATGAATCGATAAATTTATTTTCAATCAAGGCAGTTGATGAGATGAAAAAATACATGATAAAGAGATGAAATGGGACAAAGCATCAGGTTATTTTCAATTCAAAGCTGAAAGAGTAAGGAAGGAAGCTACGTGATAGGAACAATCAAAATTGTGAAAGCGAAGGTTTCAAAGATGTTGGAATTTTGACTTCTTGTAAAGATGATGTCGATAGAGGATGAAAATGACTAAAATTTAAAATATAAAAAGGACCCAATTCAAAAAATCCAATTTCTAAGATTCAATTAAAATCTTATCTTTTCATCAGGTGTTTTGGATTTCTGACCAAACCCAAATCCAAAAGATAGATAGTTATTTTTTAATTAGTTGATTAATTTTTTCAAAAGGTTTTTAATAGAGTGGTGTCTTTTCACCCTAAAGGGGTTTAAAAACCATTCAACCACACACACACACACACACAGATATATATATATATATATATATATATATATATATATATATATATATATATATATATATATATATATATATATATATATATATATATATATATATATATATATATATATATATGGCGTGAAATGTAAAGAGAGAAAGAATTCAGATTGTAATCAATATTATATCAATATCATCACAATGTAAATCATCTTTATAAGAAGACATTTCAATATCAATATCAAGACAATATTTTGTCTTTTTGTCAAAGTTGTGGGTTAATTATTCAATTTGATCAGTTCTTTGTGATTTTTCTTCCTAGAATTAGAATCTATCTGAGTCGTTGTGCATAGAAGTTATTTATAATTATACTGCATTTTGATTATCAGAGTTCATATAGCTGTGCATATTAATTTTGTCTTATTGGTCTTTTCCCTGTAAAAGTTAAATTCACTATGACTAATTGCAATGTGATTTAATAATTGAAGGCATAGAAGGTCAAAGCAGTTGACAAATCCATTCAAGTAGTGGAAGTAAAAATTGTCTCACAAAGTTATACGTGGGGTCAAGGAGGAAATTGACTCTATAGCCCAACATGAAGAAGGCACTGGTCCAGTATTATATATTGAAGTCTCTGTCTGAAAGAAAAACAAAATCATAAACAACAATCAACATATAAAGCATTCAATATTTTAACACAAGTTTTGTAATTAGAGGATAAGTTATAATTGTGAAGCACACAATTTGATATTTCTCAAGACATCATTGCCATCTTGAGAGATCACACAAAGTTCAAATACAAATAGAAGACAATCCGCTATAAAAAGCTTTAACTAGGAGACACTGTTAAAATATAGGCTTACTCGCCTTGGTTTTGCAGAGCCTAAAGAGACGGGGAATATAATCATATTGATTTTTCACGTTAGTTGGCCAAATCACTTAGAAGCTTTGAGCATTGAGTTAGACATACTCATAATTTTTCAATTTGTTGATTTGGGAACCAACAGATTGGTGACTTTGATGGGGAGTTGTTTATAAAAATATTGTCTAGAATCTTTGGTGACATAAGAAGTTTACTCTGTTGGAAGGAAGAACCCAGAAGACCAACAAAACATATTCCTCGTAGAGAGGTGGAGACTCTAACAATTAAAAAGCATTTCAACCAGTGACTCCCCTGAGGGAGAAGACCCAGAAGGAGACAAATAGTTCCTCTTTGAAACGGGTGGTAACTCTATTGAAAAGAACATAATGAATAAAGAAAGAAGATTCGAGTATTTAAAATGTACTAGAATAAACATTCCTATAAAGTTAATTAGCAATAACCAAAATCAAACCAATGGAGAGAACCATTTGTTCCTGAATAATTTAAACCATTGGACCTTAGAAGTATCTCTTGTAATCAAAATAAGTTCTTCCCTAAACTTGTAGATCTTGCACCAAAATTTCATGGAGATTGGGATGAAGCATCACTCATGCATTTGGACGCATTTTATGAGTTCATGGATGACTATCAAATTTATGCAGAAGATCAGATGATCAAATTATTTTCCATATCACTATGAGATAATGGAAGGGAAACCTACAATTCATTGCCCCCTCAAAGTATCTCATCATGGAAGGAATTTGAGTGGTGCTTTATAAATGAATTCCACTACACAATTGAGGAATATATTGAGCACTTGCATACACAAGAAGAAAATAAGAATTGTACTATGGAATCAGGATCTTGTATATCTCTTTTGGATGCATTCTTCAATGTAGAAATGAAAATCAATCTGCAGTAGAGTTTTTCAAAAGAATTTTAGAAATTTATGGGCAAATACCTTCAAATATTAGGCCTTTGCATGATGAGTTATGCAATAAGATATGAGTCCAAAATCTTGCATGACTCCCAATTGATATTTGTGCTCAATCAAGTACATGAAATAATTGTTGGACAAATGGTTGCAAAAAATAATGAATGTCAAAGGAATGATGATATGGCGCAATCCATAGAAGAGAACATGGAATTAAATAAATCAACAATTGATTCATGTGTAGATGATTATTGTAATGACATAACTTTTGAAAAAGATGTAGACGCTAGTAATCAAGAGGAGGAAGAGGAAGGTTCACTCAAAAGTTAACAAATTTTAGAACTTTTGGACATATAATATCATAAGCGTATTCATGAAAATGGTTCAAAATTTTTTCTACTTCATGAAAATGAAATAATGCAAAAAATGAATCTTTCATGTGAGGTTCTTGATGAACAAAAAGAAAATCAATTCATTCCTACAAATAGCAATTACTTTGATGAGAAGGAAGTCTATGAAACATAATAGGCATATGGTTTCTAGGAGGATGATGCATTTAGTGAGAATACACATTATGATCAACATACAAAAGAAAATATATCTAAAAATAACTTCAATTTTTTTAAAATCCACTATATAATGAAATAATTAAAGAAGATGTAGCTTGTGATGATATAGTAAAAGAAGACCAAATATTTTGGCATGATACTCTTGAAAGTAATTCTTATGCATGCCCGAATCCAACATATGAGGATTATAAGGTATTTTCAAAATATTTGGAAATTGAACCAATGGACAAAATGAAATGTTTAAAAGAGATTAGCAATCTAAAATATCATCAAGAAAGACACGTGGAACCCATTTTAGATATTATGGTTGGCAAAATAAATATTTCAAAAGGAAAGAAATCTTTAAAAAAATTGCCAAAAATTTTTCCTCTCAAAAGTGATGTGGAGGTAAAAGATGCATCAAAAGGTAAAAAGGACAATCATGTTTGTGACATTGAGAATTTTAATCATTACTGTAAAACTCATATTCAAGTGAAATCTAAAAATGACACTAAAGTTAGCTTCAAGACATTTTCAAAAGAAAAGGGGCATAATAAAGAATTAGGTTTTTAGAATAAATATGAAGTGCAATACAAATTTTTTGATTCATTACAGTTGAGAATGATGGGAAGTCCAAAATGTTATACATTTGAGGTAAAATAGACTAATTTCATATGTGGAATCTGAAAATATTTGAAAAGGAAATTAACTAGATTAAATAGTGAAGCAAATGATGATGATACTTCTAGGAGGTTTATACTGTTATATGATCAAAATCAAGTTTTTGACAGAGGAAAGAATTGACAATCCTTTTTGGCGGCCTGGGGCCACCAAATGAAGTTTCCATATTAGGATTAATTTGATTAAATAAAGAAATACGACTTGCTTCTCCAGAGATGACTGGAATCTCGCTATGCTCACAGGGAGCATACGACCCTAGAAAGAGCTCGTTGGAGCACTAATGTTTTGGAAAAATTTGGAGTTCTATAGTGATAAAACCCTACAAAATGGCCTCCTAAACTCCATGCCTAACAAGTTAGTTCTCCATATTAGCCACTTATAAATAGGTCTATACATTCATTTTCATTGTCTCAGAGTCAAACTTGATATGTTGCTGGAGTAATATGCCCTTATGATCCCTAAACAATCTTATAGTGCATCTTATAGATCCCTCCAAGTAAGTTATTCTCATGAGTAGATATTTAAATGTCTAAGCTCTTCCTCACAAAATCAATTGTTCCACATGATTGTATGCATAATAAGGTACTCCTTTATCCATTTGCAAATCTATATGAGTAGCACTATAACATTCAAAATGTTTGATAAACTTACACTATTTGTTAGGGACAAATTGTGGCTAGGCCAATTGACATTTTTTTTTTCAATCATGGCAATTGATGAGATGAAAAAATACATGTATAAAGAGATGAAATGGGATGAAGCATCAAAATATTTTCAATTCAAAGCTGAAAGAGTAAGGAAGCTCTGTGACACGAATAATCAAAATTCTGAAAGAGAAGGTTTCAGAGATGTTGGAATTTTGACTTGTTGTAAAGATGATGTCTACAAAGGATGAAAATGATCAAAATTTGAAATTCCAAAAAAGACCTACTTCAAAAAATCCGATTTCCAAGCTCCAATTAGAATCTTATCTTTTCATGAGGTGTTTTGGATTTATGACTAAACCCAAATTTGAAAGATAGGTAGTTATTTTTTAATTACTTGATTAAATTTTTTAAAAAAGTTTTTAATGGGGTGGCATCTTTTCACCCTAAAGGGGTGTAAAAACCATTCAAGTACACACACACACACACACATATATATATTTGTGTGTGTGTTGTAAAATGTAAAGAGAGAAAGCTTTCAGGTTGTAATCAATATCATATCAATATCATCACAACGTAAATCATCTTTATAAGAAGGCATTTGAATATTAATATAAAGATAGTATTTTGTCTTTTTGTCAAAGTTGTGGGTTAATTATTCAATTTGATCAGTTCTTTGTGATTTCTCTTCCCAAAAATAGAAGCTATTTGAGTTGTCGTGCAGAGAAGTTATTTCTAATTATGTTGCAGTTTGATTATCAGAGTTCATATAGCTGTGCATATTAGTTATGTCTTATTGGTCTTTTCCTAGTAAAAGTTAAATTCACTAGGACTAATTGCAGTGTGATTTAACAATTGAAGCCATAGAAGGTCAAAGTCATTGATAGATCCATTTGAGTAGTGGAAGTAAAAATTGTCTCCCAAAGTTATATGTGGGATCAAGGAGGATATTGAATCTATAGACCAACATGAAGAAGGCACTGGTCTAGCATTATGTATTGAAGTCTCTATCTAAAGGAAAGCCATAATCATAAACAACAATCAACGTATAAAGTATTCAATATTTTAAGACAAGTTCAGTAATCAAAGGATAAGTTATAATTGTGAAGTACACAATTTGATATTTCTCAAAACATCATTGCCATCTTGAGAGATCACACGAGAGTTCAAATACAAATATAAGACAATCCGCTATAAAAAGCTTTAACTAGGAGACACTGTTAAAGTATAGGCTTACCCGCCTTGGTTCTGTAGAGCCTAAAGAGAAAGGGAATAGAATCATATTGATCTTTCCCATTAGTTGGCCAAATCACTTCAAAGATTTGAGCATTGAGTTAGGCATACTCATAGAATTTTCCAATCTGTTGATTTGGGAACCAACACAACTTACCCACAACATAGGGAGGAAAAAGAGAGATTGCAAAGTGATTTTTGTTTCCAACAAACAACCATCTAGGTAATACTTTTAGAAGGGTCCCCACTACAAAGGGAAGATAATGGAACCCTCAAAGAGAGAGAATGAACACCAACACTTGGAATAAAGTGTTGACAATGTTGAACCTCAACACCAATAGGTTATAGTAGATCAAGAGAAACAACCGTCAGAGAAAGTCCACACCGTTAGAGGGGACCATATTAGTAGCAAGAGGTGGATACAGATCCACTAGGATAGATGAACTCAAAAAAATAGGAGCACCAACCCTAGGAGAAGACATCATTAACATGTAAAGAGTCATTAGAGGAAGGCTTGAAGGCTAGGACTGTCAAATGATCATCATTTGCATCCTTCCACCAAGTGGCAAAACTTTTACGATGCAAAAGAGAAAAATATGTAGCTTGATGACTTGTAGAGAAGCATTTCCTACATTAAAATGGGAGGCCATCAAAATCCAACAATTGGGTCCATGACCTATCCCCAACCATGAGAACCACATCTCCTAGAAAAGATGTGGAGATTTCATCGTCAACTAGAATCCGAGTAAATGTAGATAAACTCATTGCAATAAGAGAGTGATTAAAAGTGAACACAATAATAGAGAGGGATTAACACGTTTAGCGGTTTTTAAGGATGTCAACTAAGTTATTATAAAGTTAGATTAGGGTTGTTTTAAATACATTTTTTTAATAAAATAAATCTATACACATTCTCAAATTACAAATTCTACTTGAAATTTATTTTTATATATAAGAATTAAACAAAATATTTTATTCTCATGTTTATATTTTCATACCCTAGCAAGGTGGATGATAGCTTAGGTATTTGTGGAATGTATGGGAATCTCATACACTTCTCATAACAAGATGTTCTCTTATGTTGGAAATGTTTTCATTGATGTCAACGACTGATAAATCCTAGACCAACTATTTGGCCTCTCTTGCCTATTGTCGAGCTGGGCAAGAAGGACGATTGACACTATTGCTCACCATGACTCCTTCTATTCCCACCCCGCTTCAAGGTGGGGCTATGATAGATGCCCCCCTTCCACTCTCCCCCATTCGAGCATATTTTAACAGGTGCCCTATAGGGGCCCACCCAACCCAACTATAGTTATTTGATGTTATTGATGAAAGTTGATGTCAACTTTGATATTGAGCTTCTACCCTCTATTGGTTCCTGGATAGGATTTTAAACTCCATGAGATACCAATATGCTTATGATGGATATTGAGGATTGGTTAGTTCCAAATGTGAGCAATCTATAAGCAATTGGTCCAACTATAGGGATAAGACTACCCTCTTCTGCTTTTGGCTCTGCAAAACCAAGGCGGGTGCACCTGATCTAATAGTATTAACTCTGACTGATAGTTCCAACTCTACCCCTTATTTCTCTATTGGATCCTTCAACAGATGAATACAGTGAGAGAATACTAAACAAGAACCTATTGTTCATTGATCCTCCATCACTGGGTAGGACAATACATAAATGTAAATAAAAGTAAAAGACTGGTAGTGATTTAAATGATTGGGATCATAAGGTTTGAATCATTCTTCTCAACACAAAGATAGGAGAATACAGGCCAGTGCCTTATCTATTGGGAAAAATATCAAGGAAAAAGATGAATACAATGGTGTCTGAAACTGGTCTCTAGACATAAATACAAAATATCCCAACTCTTTCCTGCTTATGAAAATCCTTCAAATAAACTCCAAGAACACATATTTCACTTTGATCAATATTTAATCTAACTCTAGGTTGGAACTCAAAGCAACAATACATTCACATAAACCTTATGCAAAGATTTAAAGATTCAAAGAATAGAGCAAAGGAGAGCAAAGATCTAAGGTTTGTATTAAGTATAACCTTTCACCATGTGCATACAATATTCAGAATAGTAAGCTTGCAAGATAAGAACATCAATCTGTACTTCTTCTCTATTGTTTGATAAAATGGTATAAAAAATTACAATCCTTGACTGAAAAGCTAGGGTTTCAAAAATTTCTATCTTTTTAACACCTAAACTCCAATCCCTTAGAATGATCATGAAAAATCCGTTTATACCAAGGGATGAAACAAGCAACCGATCATTCTAGGGTTACAAAAATTAATCTAAAAAACCTTTACAACAACCCCAAAGGGTTTACAATAACTGCACTACTGAAACAAATGAGATATTTGCAATTGAGTCAACATGCTTTATGTTTTCAATGCTATCCTTGGCTCCTTTTCAACAAATCTGATTTTATTATCTCATTGTCAAACTGCAATGAATGCCCTTCTGCAAAAATTCAACCCTAATATTCATTTGGCTCGGCACATAGGAAACAAAATTAGATTTTAGCTATAATTTATACCTTCTATATCCTTTCCCAACTACAATCTGTATTGAAGAATTCAATTCCTGGCCATCGCATTGCTTTACATGACTCACTGGTTCAAAAACCCTAGCAAAAACCCTGTAGGATATTTGAATTTGAATAAAAATGGTAATTGGCTCAACTTTAAAATGTGACTGTTGATCTATTTTATTCTCAGCAGATCGGGCGGTTCGCAAAAATCTTTCAACAGTCAACAAAAACTTTTGAAAATCTTCCGCCACCTCATAAAACTCTCGACCAATGAAAATTGAGCACGTCGACGATGAATCGACACTTTGGACCCACTCCTTATAAGCCTTAGATCGAACGATTGACGCATAATCTCATAGCCCTGGCAGACTCCATGAGATCATACGCCATCTATCAAATCTTCCACACTGGCATTCTTTAGAATCTCTCGGGCCCACTAACGTGTCTGCATTTCTTTCCAGCTCAGCCAATCACAACATGACACCTCAGCTATGAATCAGCAGACGGTCCCACTGTTCTTGGCTAACCCTTAACCCTTTTACCCATTTGGTGAATACATGACCAAAGACAATCGCATGTTCGCTGAGAAATTTAGGGCCTCACTAATTTATTTGGAGATTCAACAAATAGACATTCGTGTATCCGCTAAAAGATTTAGAACTTCGCCAGGTTACTTCGCGAATGAGTGAACACAAAGGAAACTTTATCGGCCCACTAAACATTTTGTCTGAGCTGCCAAAAAACTTTGATAACCCTGGGCCCGCCTGCAAATCACCACATGTCATCATACCATTCGTCACCTCCGCCCAGTCACCTCTGACACAGGACCCACTCTTCCCTCGGCATCTAATTGGACGACGAGCGTAAGATCACATGGGGGAAGAATATTCCATGCGATCATACACCGATCGTCGATCAAAAATCTCTGACACAGGCCCCACTGACAAGCTCCACCTCATTTTCATGTGGACCAATTAAAAACTGCCAACTACGCACACCTGGCAGTGGACCCGCCAAAAGAAAAGATTACGTCATAAAAAGAATCAATGGTTGTCTTATAATCTCATGCATCTGACACATCCTTTGCGAAGACACGCCCACCGTTGATCTCTGCAGATGTCAGAGGCTTCTGACATGCCGACAAACAGGACCCACTACCCTTGTCAAATCACCAATAGGTGGACCAATCACAGACTACCAACCGTGCAAATCTGTCGAACGGTCCAACGTCTTTGAAATGCCGCATCATTAGGAAAGATCAACGACCAGCGTAAAATCGCAAGCCTCTGACACATCACTTGCGAAGATACGCCAATCGTTAGATGCAGATGTTGTCAAAGCCGGGCCCAGGAAAGAAATAAGGTTGGAAACTATAAGAAATATTAAAGCGCTAGACATAGGAAAAATCACACTGACAAACTTAGGAAAAATAAAGCTAGACACTCGGAGACTTAGGGAAAAAGAAGACCGCCGGGTGAAAATATTTAACGCACATGAGTTATAAAGTTTTTAAGTGGCCCAAAAAGTAACACGAATTTAGAACAGGGCTAGGGCACACTTAGGGTTTTCCTTGCAAACGGCTAGAATTTGAAATTTGCCTAGGGTTTTTGCTAGGAAGATGGGAGAAATACCTGCAGAGGCATGAAATTTTTTCTTGTGCTAACACCCTCTAGAGTTCAATATTTTATGTTTTTGTTGGTAGATAGTATGTGGTATAAGCGATCCTCTAGCACCAAGATGGATTTTTTCTAACTTGATGCCAACATTTGCAAATTTCATGATTTGTATGCAATATGGTGTATGTCTAATCCCTGACCACTTATTTGATCTTCAATCATCATTGCTTGACTTCTTTTCTTTATAATTTTGGTCAAGTCTCAAGTTTTCCAACCACTTGGTTTGCCGATAAATGAATTAATCAAATGTTAAGTTTGAACTAAAAGGTAAATCTGAAAAAAAAAAGAGAAAGAACAACAAACTTGTAATATTGATATTTTTAGCCAGAATATGAGTTCGTGAACCTCTAAACTTGTTAAAAGGAGAATTTGTCAAAAGTCAAATTTGTTAAAAAAATAAAAAATAAAAGAGTAGAAGAAGATAGATTCACAATAGAAAGCATTCATTGAAATCCAAATTCGTCGAAGAAGTGTTAGTTGGAGTCTCGTTTCATCGAAATCGAGAAGAAGAAAATTAATTCACGAAAGGATGATCTTGCCGAATTAATAACGGTTTATATTTTGTGAACAATGATGGACTTATGAGTTTATTGCATTGATGTTTGATGCCTACAAATAATGAACATAGATTTTTTTCTTTGATACTTGATAGTATTCTTTTAGCAGTGACACTTTTAGAAAACGGTATGCATGAAGACCAAGCCTTGACTTGATTAGAAATAATGGGTTTTTTTGGGGTGGCTAACTTGTAGCATGCAATCTTTTCAGGACAAATTTCTCTTTGAAATAAAGCATGTGAATGATATATATAGAATTGAAATAAATCATGTGTGTGAATATTCGCATGGTGTGAAAATGTTCCATCCTTTCTAATTGAGCAAATTTATTTGTAAATTCAAGTTGTCTATGTGAGAAAAACTCAGAACATAGTAGACAAGATTATAATTGTATAGGGTACTAACTCTATGTAACAAATAAATTTTTAAAAAAATATAAAACAATAATAGTAAAAAATAAAATAAAATTTCATATAAAATAAGATCTACAATAATTTTCTCACATATGGAATAATATAATATAAGTATATCAATTTGACCAATTTGTCTATACATCAAATAATAATGATACAAATAGACCATCAAAGGTTCAGTACATTATATAAATCAAATATTAATACTATTCATCATTTTCGCCTCCTAAGCCTTAGATTACTCTCAACCTGCTATACTTGAGAATATGAATGAGGTCCAAGCGCTTTTATCATCCAGCCATATAGTGGTTAGCTCCTAGGAGGTGTTAGCTCCCCTTGGCTCGACATGAAAGGTTGAGTGCTTGACCCTGCATTGAAGAACCTAACAAATTGGAACCGATAGGTTAAATAGAATTTGGTGCAGTATTGTTACTATCACAACAACCATAATAAAATGTAAAAATGATGTATCTACACAGTGATATGGCAACAAGAAATAACCATAAACATCCACTAGTATCAAATGAATACAAACAATTGCTTTGACCAAATAATAATTATGACACTTCCTTGGCAGATAGGTCACACAAATCAAAGAAATGCCTACCCTTCCCTATTTACCCATATTCAACACCCCTCTATAAAACAATTCATACATGATCAAAATGTAAAAGAAAAATAATACCCTCCTAGTATTCCATGAAAGAACCCATTCCCTAGCTCTAGTAAAATGATGGAGGGTATTAATGTTCTCATAAAATCACCACCATGTGCATAGTTTGCTTCAACACTCAATTTGTAGATCTAAGAGTAAAATGTTTATTTAGATTACAACATGCATAAATAAAAGTTACCTCTTTAATTTACGCATAAAAAGATAATTTAGGTAGCATAACACGAAAATATATAATTAATTTTAGCTAAGTACTCACAATAAAGCTATCAGTTAACTAGATTTTAGAACATCTCTTTCCAACTAATTTAAAATCTTCCCAAATCTTTATTTGTTATCAAATTTTCTTTTAAATAAACAAATTAATAAGTTGCTCCTTAATAATTAGTACTTTCTATTTAATCGCACATATAGGTTAGAATCATAGCCACAAACTCTCCTTTAAATCTTCCTTTGGATATCCTTTTAAATGAATAATATTATAATTAAGCTGACTTTGAAACACATATATAAAAAAAACTAAGAGGACTCAATCTCGCAACATGGGAGTATCCCACACTTAGAAAGTTATCTTCACCACATTTAAGTAACCCTTTTTGTGGTTGCTCAAATTGCATGACCAATCATATACAACAATAAAGCTTCATTACACAAGTTTTCAGGAAATAAGGAGAATGAATTTTCAAATCAAAAGCATACAAATTTTCCATGTTGACCAAGGGAAATTAACAAGACATCATCGTAGGGAAGATCCAATCACATCGATCAACTACCCAAGTAATCTATCACTGGTAAAAAAAAAATTGGGGTGAGAGAAACTTAAAAGGATGACCTATAACTGAGGGTGTTCTATTGAATTGCAACTCCACAAGGGAGGGTGAGAGATTTGAAAATTATATACACCTATTTCTTTTGATAAATAAATTGAGGAACTTGAGAATCTGGGCTACAAACCCTGCGAGAATAATATATATACAACCATATAAATTGTAGGTTTTAGTCCACTGCAAGGCAATTGTAAGGGGTGACTAGTTGGATGGAAACCAAGACTTTTCTCAAAGAAAACTAAACACTGCATTTAGTTAAATAAAATTAACGGTAATGAAATCATGCACAATCATTAACAATTCAAGAGGCTTTACAATGACTGGTCACATATAATTTGTAGAAATCATAATTTAAGCTATGATCTCAAATAAATTCATCATTGTAACTCAATGCTAAATTTTCAATCATCGTAAAATAAAAATAAAAATTAATTTTGAGGAGCATATAGATCTATATTTATGCACAAATAAATAGAAGGAACCTGGAATGAAATTTCTAATCACCACCCAATCTATCTCAAGATTTTTCCCTAGATGCAATTCTTCCGTGTTCTACAATTTCTCCCTCAATCTCCTTTTGTGAAGATACTCTGTGTGTGTGTGTGTGTGTTTTTCAAAACCAATTTCCCTTTTGTTTATAATATTTCTATTTTTCCCAAACTTTTGGCTTGAACACTATGTTTTTAGTTTTTGTTTTCTTGCATGATTGTTTTTTATAAATAAATGCAGCGAAACAAGGGTGTTGTCCATTTACAAACTAGCCCAAAGGGAAACCGACAACATATTACAATAACATCAAAAGATGAATAGTATCAACATAATAACAACATTAGTAGATATACATAATCAACATATCATCCACCCAGGGAACAACAAAATCAGTCACCCTAGCATCTATATCAAAAACATAAAAAAAGGGACAGAGCAGTGCCTTCGGAAATAAAAATAGCTAAACTATTACTCAAATTACTAACCAGAGTCATAGTACCAACCATAAGCATATCGATAAAAAAACTACTAGAGTCCAACATATCTAAACCAACAATAATAAAAGTCTTAAACCAAGACCACTTAGGGTCATACCCAACAAAACAAAAAATATAGTTCCACGTGGTGTAGACTAAATTAACACAAAAAAGAACAGGGCCATGAAGCCCGTGCTAAGAAAAAATGCTGAGACTAAAAAGAGGGAACCTCCCTAATTCTTTTTCCTTCTACATTTGGTGGTAGTAAACCTCATGGTCACCCAGTCCTCTATTAGAAAATTGAAGAGTTCCTTTCGGTCAGCCTCCTCATTGTCACCCTTGGCGCTATCAGTTTGGAGCATACAGAGAATTGTAGCAGAGTTGTGCATAACCTTTAGAGAAAAATGAAAAACATTATAGAGCCTTTCTTCTACCTCCTCCAACTCTATTTCATTTTTTCAATCCCCTCCCACACCAGATCCTTCTTTCTACTAATACCTTCTATCACAAATTCTCCTTTGTCTATGGCCATAGGCACAATCTTAGTCTCCTCTAGGTGGGTTCAGGAGAGCCCAACTTGATACTAGTCGATACATGAGAAGAACTGATTTCAGGGGCAGATAGTATCTCCCTTCACACTAATTTTCTCTTTGGTCTTTTTCTCACTCTCACCCTTTTCATACGAGTCTGAGGCCTCTTTCAAGTTGATCTCTTTTTCAAGTTAGACAATGAATTTGGTGGACCTACAGGGAGTGCTAGTCTCCTTAGTAATTTCAACATTAGAATCAATTCAAATTTTGGCCTTTTTTGAGGCTTTGGCTTTGGATTTAGCGGGTGGGGAAGCCATTTTCTTCCCTTTTCCAGTTTATCCTATGAGAGTCTGGGGAGGTATCCTATTGGATTTTTAGGCTAGGGTTCTTAAGACATTATTTGTGACTAGGACTAAGAGTGTCCATAATACTGCCCAAGGGGGGAGTAGAGGAAGCAAGAACCTCATCCACAATAGTTTGATGGGGAGGGAATAGGGCCAAATGAAAGTGATAAAGATGAAAACTTAGGCCCTAGTGTAAAATGGTAAAATTTTTACTGTGGTTCTTGGCTTCCACTACATCCTTGACAAAACTTTCTTGCAAATGCAAGAGATAAAAATGAATAGAAATATCATTGGGATGTCTAAGATGATTCAAAAATGGGAGGTGATAATGGTAATACACTCCAAACCCTCTGTCTAAATTAAAATACTTCATCACCAATAGGAAAACACAGTCCCACGGCTCCGGTAGCTGCTCATGCTCATAGTCACCCCTTAACTTGATAGGTTATTCATCGTTGCAAAAGAACTAGTTCAAGCTAGTAGCATCCAAGACTTTACTTTTTTTCTTTCCAGTTACACCCTTTGGTAGATAGACTAACAACCTGAGAAATCACCTCTTCATTAACATCAAAAGAGATATCACCCACATTAACCTTTCTAGCCTCCCAAGAACCAACAAATTGCTTTGACATATTCTTGTTGTAACCATTCATGCACTCCATGAACTATGATATATCGCCCTCCTTGCAGATGTGTCACACAGTCCCATCATTCTTCCACTCGTCACACTTATCCAGTTCAACTCTAACTGGATCAACACCCATAGTAGCATTGAGCAAGAAAAAAGTAATTGCAGAGAGAATGACTCAAGAAAAATGCAGTGTCGTTGTGAGAAGAAAACCCCAAAATTAAACTTTTATTGGAAATAATCATATAGAGGCATGATAAATAAACATAATTAGTGCATTTATTATACTTTGTCCCTTTGGAATCACCCAACTTGTTTTTGGTAGTTTTGTCGTGCGAGGAGTCCTTCAGATGGTAAGGACTAAAAGAAAATATATTCTCAAACATGGTGAGGGATTTAGAAAAATCCACCAGCCTAGCAAAAACCCCACTTTTTATGAGGTTGTATGAATTATGATGACTCCTCCACCCTGTAAACACATCATGGTGCATTGAGGTGACATGTAATCTCTGGAGAAATTATCCATGTGGCCAATTTAAAATATAGTAAAAATTGTTCTCTAATGGGTAGGAGTTAAGAAGCCCACCAATAATGTCTAACACCACCACCACGCCCCACTAAAGGGTCCAGTTCATAGATTTGTTAACAAAAATGGGAATACATAGGAGTGTCATTTCTCAAAAAAGGTGAGAGCCCCTAGGAATAGAGAACTCTCCCTTGACCAACATTTAATACGAACTTGGTCAAGCCCTAGAGAGGCCATATGGTCAGTAGCAACATTTCCTTCCTTGTAAGTATGTTGGATAGTAAACTCATCAAATCCGTTGAGCAAAGAACAAATGTCCTCAATTATACCTTGGACAGACCATCCAAGGGTCCTAGTCACTTTGGTAGCTTCAATAATAAACTAAGAATCCCCCTCAATCACTAAAGTTTGAATGCCAATTGAGAGGGAAAATTTGACTCCCCATAAAAGAGCCATGCCCTTAGCTTGATTGCATGATTGTTAATAACCCAAATTTTGTGGTGTTTTCCATATTATGGGGTAACATGTATACACAGTTCCCTTTCCATCTTCACTTCCACCCCTCAAAGTAACTCTCTTATATATATATATATATATATATATATATATATGTATATATATATATTGTATATATATATATGTATATATAATATATATGTATATATATATATGTATATATATATATATGTATATATATATATGTATATATATATATATGTTATATATATATGTATATAATATGTATATATATATATGTATATATATATATATGTATATATATATATATATGTATATATATATATGTATATATGTATATATATATATATATGTATATAGTATATGTATATATGTATATATATATAGTATATATGTATATATATATGTATAGTATATATTATATATGTATATATATATGATATATATATATATATATGTATATATATATATATGTATATATATGTATATTATATATATATGTATATATAGTATATATAATATGTATATATATAGACATATACATATATTACATATACATATATATATATATCTATGTATATATATATATATATATATATATATGTATATATATATGTATATATATATATGTTATATATATATATACATATATATATATATATATATATATATGTATATATA
>BSBK01003365.1:0-77429 GCA_027943335.1 Chamaecyparis obtusa | reverse complement strand
AAATAGAGAGGGATAAAGATCCATAAACATACCATAATTTATCATTCTTTGCTATATATTTTTACTATCAACGTAACCATTGCACCCCTTGAAGGTACAATTGCTAGTTATCTAATATTGGATATTATGTAAAGTTGTCATTAGAAAAGGTTTGGTTTGTCTTATTTGTGATGAGTAATGGTCATTGGTACTTATAATTAATGTGTGTGGATGTAAAGAAAAAAGTGGAGAACATATATGCCATCTTTACTCTTCTCATGTTTTCAGATAATACTCAACTCTCATTTCCTTTGTGCTTCATTGCTTATTTTTTTGAGCTGTTGTATATTTTCCTCATCCAAACAACACATGGTAGATCCAAATGACATTGAGGATAGAGTACCAAGAAGAATAGACTATACAGATCTACTATCATTATTGTTTGGCAAAAATCTCCCTCAATATTATCTACTCTACCCTTTTTTAATGTCCATCTCAATTTTAAGCACAATGCGAAGGTTCTCCTTTGATTTTATTTCTTGGTTTCAAAGTTATTAGATTTTGTTATAATCTATTATTTTGGGTTTGCAGAGCAAAAATTGTTAATGATTAATTTACTATTCAATTAAAATATTATAATTTTAAAAATGGTTAAAATATTTAGTATAATTAGAAAAAAATTAATTAATAAAACCTTCAATAATTTTTTTATATATAGTTCAGTACATTTCAAATTATTATATATAAAACTAGTTATGTATTCAATTTAAATAATATTTTGAACATCAAATTTATGTTTTACATTTTTTCCTAAAGCACAAGTCATATGTTCCTTCTATACTTTCCCTTTAGCTTAAACATTGGTTCATGCAACATAACAAAATTTATCTGAAGAGAATTGTATCCGTGCTACAATTGTCTTTGTGAGAAAAAAAGGTTTAGTTAGAAAAAAAGTTTGAGAGCTACTTTTTTTTTTCCAAATTTAGGATATTTGAAAGGCACCTTGAAATATTAGTCTATGCAAAGCTAATACTTATTTCATAATTTTTCTACTTATCTTATAATTCAACATCTATAAAATTGGAATCTATATAAATAAAAATAGCAAGTTATTTACATGTGCCACATGAAATTATGGTTTCTATTTTATTCCAATAATAATTGTGGATACAATATTTTTCTCAATGTTTTTTTGATAATTATATTTAAAGGTATTTATGTTTATGTTTTAGATATGAGAATGCATTATAAGACATACATCCCATCTTTTTTGTATGCATTATGGATTAAATGGTGTTGTAACTGACATTCAAATATCTTCATTTATCAAACTATTCTTACCCAAGATTAGCTATGAAATGGTTGAATTATCCTATTAGTTATGCAATACCATAACACTTACTAATCTCATTATGGTATACCAACATAAGAATAAGCTAGACAACACACTAGAAATAATTTGGTCCTACTCAAACATGAATACTTAATGGCTTGTAAGTTTTCATTTTCAATTTATATAGCATTGATTTGACATATATTTTCCATTTCAATTAATTTCCATACTAAAGATGAATATGAAAGCCTCTAAATATTTCATCTCATTTTTCGTTGAAGATGAGAATTCAATAGAAAAATTATATGATTACATTTTAAAAAGAACACATCATCAACAAAATGATATTTGATAAGAAATAAATTATTATTAATTATTTTATTAAAGCTATAACATTTTATTTTATTTTAAAAATGCCAACACTAGTACAAAAACAACAATATATGACCAAATAAACTACCAAAAAATTGTAGATAAATGACCAATTTGGTCACTTGATCAATGGTAGTTTTTTTCTGGTCCTTTATCTCATGACCAACTTTATGACTAAACTATTTTAGTCATTTATTTGGTCATTGATTTGGTCATTGATTTAGTCATTTATTTGGTCATTTATTTGGTCATTGATTTAGTCCATTTATTTGGTCATTTATTTGGTCATTGATTTGCTCATTGAATTAGTCATTTATTTAGTTGTTTATTTAGTCATTTATTTAGTCATATATTTAGTCATAATTTAGTCATTTATTTAGTCATTTATTTAGTCATATATTTAGTCATTTATTTAGTCATATATTTAGTCATATTAGGGAACGATGGAATCGAACCACCATCCTCCTACTTGTAAAGTAGGTGCTCTTCCATTAAGCTAGTACCTTTAAAGAATAATCTCATCACGTAATAATTTGACACCCTATCAATGTAAAACAGGTTAGACACATAAAGCATATATAAAAAAACCATTGATATTGAGTATTTTCTTTTAGAAGTTGAAGTTTTGTAAAACACAATCACACTCAAGAGTTCATTTCATAGAAAGAAAAACATAGCATGATGCAATTACATAAATGGTTGGATATTATTAGAAATATAGGACCCTTGGACTAATTCTTGTCTTTTGATTATGGGCCATATAACAAGGACTTATGTTCTATTTATTTTGAGAAATTGAAAGTAATCATTTTAAGGCAATTTAGTGGTTATAGCTTTTAGAACTTCTCTATCTGTCTTCAAAGGACAGTTTTCTTATTTATAATGAGAGGCTCGTTCACAAGCTGCTTCAAAATCAATTTTAGAAATTTTAGTTTCGAGAAAAATAATAGTTGTTACTTTCCTTAAGTTTTGCTAAAGATAATCATATGGTCTGCCAATCTATATCACATTTAAAGGCAGTTCCTAAATTTTATAGCTTACTTCAAAGTGAGAAAATTTATTACTCATGCAAGACAAGCATCTTAAATCTTATTGCATATCTTGTCGAAGACATAGTACTCGGACAAAAATTGTAAATCCAAGTTCATTTCCAACTCTTATACTACATTGTCTTCAGTCATCAATGTGATGTTCAAAATAGTACAGTAAGACTTTATGGTTTAGCCTAGAGGTGCATTGGACATTACTAAAGATATGGTAGAAACTGCAAAATGCTTGGTGGATGAATGGTTACTGTTAGTGTTTCACCTGTGCATGTTTTTTTGCACCAAAAGTGGATAATGTGCAACTATTGCTCGAAATGAATGGATGGCCCTTGAGTTACTATAAGCTTCTAGGAAATGTTGTGGTGTATCACAAACCATGTAAGTATTCCTTCACTCTCCTCTTTTTTAGTGCTCCACCGCTTTCATGTACATAAAAAACTCCTAATGCCAAAAGAAAGACTTTTAATTTATTCTGGGATTTACCTAATTTTAAATTTTCTCATATCTATAGAGTACATCCCAAGTTCTACTAGCTACATGGATATTTATATTTTCGTGAAACAGAAAATTCAATAACAATCTTACCTTCCCCAAAATAGGAGCCATACCCATGATAACAGAAGCCAAGGTAGAATGGACATGCTGTGAAGAATCTATTGACAAGTCTTGTCAAGACAAATCTAACTTAATGAATAGCTAAATAATAGAAGTGAAAGTATAACAATTTTTAAAACAAGGATAAAGAATTTTGATGAAAGTATAGCTTGTACAAATCAAATTAGCTTCACACAAGGAAGTACGTGTTGGATTGCAAGCTGAGGATTCAATATTTTACAAAACTTGGTCACCTTTCCTGCAGCTGCAATACAAAAAATAGTGTTAGTCTTAAAAGACTAAGAAATGACAAATCTTAAACCTATCCATAACATTTCAAATTAAACAACACAACAAGATCCAACAGCAACGTTGACACAAGATATAAACAACTTAGAAATTAAACAACACAATAAGATCCAACAAAAATGTTGACACAAGATATAGACTGAAGAAATCCTCTAGGTGTTAAAACACCTTCTTGTGTCAAATGAAATCAACAAGATCACATACCAATGCTCAGTTGCAACCCACCATAAACATTGCCAGGCTATTGTAACACCTCTACAATACATCTTGTTTTCTTTTCTCTGCAACTTACCCAAACCATAGAAGTACATATATTTATAATACTACTAGATATCTTGATATATATTTTCTTAGCAAGTTGCCTGAAACTTCTTGAAAAAATCATGATTTTTTAAAAATATCATTAACCTCAACTTTGACCAAAATTTCCATAGTTGAATTGTAATATTGCTGGTAATATCATGATAAAATCTCATTTTTCAATATAAGCATCAAACCTGCAATTTTTCATCACTTTTATTTGACACTTGTACACCTTGAACATTGTAAGTAGCTGTCAAGATTTCTATCTATCAACAAATTTCATAAATGGTATTTGTACACTCAATAGATATTCAATTGACAGTTGTTTTCTCATTAGAAAAGAAAAAAGTACACAACGTGAGATTCTTTTAGGATAAACAAATGAGCATATGAAGTTTTACTAATGCTATATGAGATAGTTTTTGTGGACCTTATGAAAACAAAACATGGTTTACAAATTTTGAACCATGCAATATCAGTGACATGCAAATATTAGTTGAGTTAGAAAATTTTTACTATGATTTAAACTAAGGTCATTACCAAGTACACCATCAGCAAGATCTACAACAGTATTGATACAATAGAAATCATATGCGTACTAATGCCATTTACAATCACATCATTGCAAACAAATCCAGAGAGAAATTTTTCATATTGATTTCTATTGTAGCTAGAATCTACAAGAAGAAAAACTAGTTGAAGAATATTAAAAGTCTCCACAGGTTAAATGTCTCAAATATTCAAGATAGCAACTTAAATCACACCCATGTTTTTAATACAAAGAAAATATAAATTGATAAAAAGTTTGCAACTTGCACGGAATTGAATACTTTTTGAAGCCAGGTAAAGATCAGATACTGTCTTCCATATGCTAAAAAAAGAACATATATAATCTTAATATTGACTGATGAGTATAATAGTCAGTATAAAAAAACAAACTAATCAAATGATGAGTACAACTGCCAACTATATAAACATACTAATTAATGAGTACAAAAGCCAATATAAGTCAGCAGTCATGGAGAACTCCAATCCTAGAGTGCATATAGCCATTTGAAAGGAGTAAAGCAGGGCTCCACACAAACATATCCACTGTCCTCTAGAGATAGAAATCACATTCACAATCATTTTAGAAACCAAGATTACATTTAAACCTTCATGCATCTTCAATAAATTAAAAATCATTCTTTACTAGATGAGGTTCACTACCATTGCAGGTATTCTAAATATATGTTCAAAGAGTCCACATGCCTTGCCTAAACTCCTTGTTTCCCTCTCTATTTACTTCCCTCCAAAAATATCATATAATCACCTCAAACTTTCATCAATATTTCCCCCCATAACATATTTCCTCCATAACTTGTTTATAAAATATCTTAAAATATCTTCCTGCAAAAATATTGGTGATGTGGAGCTAACCTACAACATACTCAAAGTTCAAACAGATTCAAATGGTTTATGAACAGGAGAAAATAATACATTGATAGCTAGCAAATATCAAATGAGAGTACTCTATGCAAGACAAAACTTAAGAATTGTGATATATCATGCTAGAACTATAAATTACAAGATTGTATTATGCAAAACCTTTGTACAAAAAAGGAGACCCGATATATTTTAAGTAACCATGTTGCAATGTGCAGGTATAGAATGGAAAAGGGCATCATGACATGCACAAGAAATGTAATGTCTCGCATCCCAATAGTTCAGTTCTTAAGGGATCAGTTGCACCTTTGACTGTACCTACAAGAATAACAGTCAAGTACCTAAAGTTAATGCCAATGTGATGGAATGCATGTTGAGGGGAAGATAGGAGTTTTGTCAATCTCCAATTTTTGTGGGTTTTAATATAACAAACAATGCAAGTTTTTGCAGTAAAATGTTGTTTCATTTTGACAGTTTATTTTTTTTTTTGTGATTCATGGCTCTTGATATTGTTTAAGTCGATGGAATCACGTAAGAATTGGTTTGAGTTTGGTTATGGTTTTGAAGTGATAATACTCCTCTCATGTTTTCAAAGAATACTTAACTCTCATTTCCTTTGCACTTTATTGCTTATTTTTTTGAGATGTATATTTTCCTCATCCAAACAACAAATGGTAGATCCAAATGACATTGAGGAATAGAGTACCAGGGAAGAATAGACTATACAGATCTACCATCATTATTGTTTGGTTAAAATCTCCCTCAATATTCTCAACTCTACCCTTTTTAAATATCCATCTCAATTTTAAGCACAATGCGAAGGTTCTCCCTTGATTTTATTTGCTGGTTTCAAAGTTATTAGATTTTGTTATAATTTATTATTTTTGGGTTTGTAGAGACAAAAATTGGTAATGATTAATTGACTATTCAATTAAAATATTATAATTTAAAAATGGTTAAAATATTTAGTATAATTAGAAAATAATTAATTAATAAAACCTTCAATAATTTTTTTATATATAGTTTAGTACATTTCAAATTATTTATATATAAAACTAGCTATGTATTCAATTTAAATAATATTTTGAACATCAAATTTATGTTTTACATTTTTCCTAAAGCACGAGTCATATGTTCCTTCTATACTTTCCCTTTAGCTAAGACATTGGTTCATGCAACATAACAAAATTTGTCTCAAGAGAATTGTATATGTTCTACAATTGTCTTTGTAAGAAAAAAAGGTTCAGTTAAGAAGAAAAGTTTGAGAGCTACTTTTTTTTTCCAAATTTAGGATATCTGAAAGGCACCTTGAAATATTAGCTTATGCAGAGCTAACACTTATTTCATAATTTTTCTACTTATCTTATAATTCAAACATCTATAAAATTGGAATCTATATATATATAAAAATAGCAAGTTATTTACATGTTGCACATGAAATTATGGTTTCTATTTTATTCCAACAATAATTGTGAATACAAGATTTTTCTCAATTTTTGTTTGATAATTATATTTAAAGGTATTTATCTTTTTGTTTAGAGATATGAGAATGCATTATAAGACATACATCCCATGTTTTTTGTATGCATAATGGATTAAATGGTGTTGTAACTGACATTCAAATATCTTCATTTATCAAACTATTCTTACCCAAGATTAGCTATGAAATGGTTGAAGTATCCTATTAGTTATGCAATACCATAACACTTACTAATCTCATTATGGTATACAAACATAAGATACCTTTGCCATATATCGTCTATATCAATAGAATAAGCTAGACAACACACTAGAAATAATTTGGTCCTACTCAAACATGAATACATAATGGCTTGTAAGTTTTCATTTTCAATTTATATAGCATGGATTTGACATATATGTTCCATTTCAATTAATTTCCATACTAAAGAGGAATATGAACGCCTCTAAATATTTCATCTCATATTATGTTGGAAGATGAGAATTCAATAGAAAAATTATATGATTACCATTTTAAAAAGAACACATCATCAACAAAATGATATTTGATAAGAAATAAATTGTTATTAATTATTTTATTAAAGCTATAACTATTTTATTTTATTTTGAAAATGCCAATCTTAATAAAAAGAATCCAAATTTTTCTAACTCATTTTAGATGATTCACTAATAATATCTAAATATTTCTTAAATTTGTAAATACAATTTCATTTACCTTATTTATGGTGTCTCATGTGAATTATTCACATCGGTCAATTACACTCATACAAATAACTACAACCATTTCCTTGGACATGAAAATATCACTTCACAATGAATATAACAATGAAGACGAGCAGGACCCCGGATCCCACTAGCCTCAATCAGTTCTTTCGGGAGGGGGAATAGCCTATGAAAAAGCAAGGAGGGTTCAACAAAGAGGAGCTCCCCGACTTCTAGCCTAAAATCTATCTGATTATTATGAAATACTTTACTCTAGAGGGTAAGTTTACTATTTACTACTACTATCACCTATCATTTTTGAACCATATTAGGAATAAAGATTTGATGTCTATTCCTTTTTATCTTCTTCATTCTATTGAAAGTAATATTGCTGATATTAAGGAGAATCCGGACAAGCCCACCCCCATTCTCCATCCGGGGCTCCTCCTCCACCTCTTCCAATTCCACAAAGCCCTCTGTCCTGCCCCCCAACCCCCTATTATCCAGGAAATCAGCCAAAATGTGCCTCCAGTTGAAGTTTCTAAACCCACCCAATCCTCTCAATCCCTTCAATTTGTTCAGACTTCTGAGATTGATATGGTTGGAGGAAAAATACAGAAGAAGACCCATAAGAAGTGGACTGACCATGAGGACTCCTATATATCTGAGTCTATTGACCTCAAAATTGATTCTGAAAGTACCCCCATAACTGACCCCAAGAAGAAAGATTTGGAGGGCCTGGGTATTATTGAGGTGGACCTTAGTGGCACTAGGCATAGATGCTCTACTAGGATTGCCAAGGAGCAATGCAAGTCCAAACTTAAGAAGGCTGCTACCCATGAAGCCTCTGAAAAAGATTCCCTATCCCATGAGTCCCTCAATGACTCCTCTGATCATCTGACTAGCCCCCACAGAGGCAACCCCCATCCCCATTCCAGTCCCCAGCATACTCAAAATCTCTCCATCAACCCCACGCCCCCTCTGAGCCCCACCCAGGAACCACATAATCATGAGGATGATCCCAATGTTGACAGAGCCCCCTCTGAGGTGACTAATTTCAAAGGCATCCTCAAGAAATTTTTTTTGGAGATGGATAGTGACATCGATGACCTCAGGAGGAAGGTCCAGAGGCTTGAAGACCACTGCAAGCTGACCAAAAATTTTTCCCTGAACATCATGAGGAATTCGGCCACTACTTTGTGTCTTGTGCAGGAGAAGCTTGTTGGAGGAGCGCTGTCAGAGGATGAAGACAACAAGGATCTCTTCCAATTTTTGTTGGAAGAGTGGTCAAATACGTTGTTGTCTAAGAAGCTGGGGGGAAAAAGTAGTTAATTATGGGGGCCTTTATTTTGCTCAATTACTGGTCAGATTCCCCCGATGTTGTTTTTGGGTGTTTTGTCAATTGCTACTATTTTAAGACTAGCCCGGTGTGGCTCTGGTTTGCTTACAATCTAAACACTATTAGCTGTAGGTCTGATTTTGTTTTTTGGCATGCTAGCATCGTGATTTTTGTTTTTGATAGGGGAAAGTATGTTTAGAGTCATGGCTTCAATGCTTCAATGCTATAATGCTTATTTGTGGAACTCTCTTTTGACTAGTACCATTAACATGTTGTTAATGTGCCTCTAGTCTCGGTTATGGGCCAGCACCCTCTTGCTACTTTTATCTATCAAAAACATTGTGCTTCCCAATATTTTCATTTTATTCAATCAAAATTTTAATACACATTTACACCCAAACCAATTTTAAACCATAAGTCTAATGTATCCTTTTGTTCAATGTAAATATCTTCTCATTCATGAATCTATTATTAGTTGTGAGACCTCACCCCAACCAGTCATAGCATCTTTTCTTTCTGCATATTGATACATTGATACACTTGTTGATCTATTTTGATAGAGACTCGAGATACGATATTTTGATGGTGATTATTATATTATGTATCTATGGATGTGGATCTAGAGTACGTCTTGATCTTGATTATACATGGTTGGTAAAATGAATTAGTCATATTTAGATTTGATTACTGCACCTGATGATTTATGTACTTATGATGTTTGGATATCATTGAATAGAAATTGGTAATTTGAATTGAATTACACATATTGAGTTATGATACTAAATAGGAAATTGAATATGTATATTTCATGTAATGCTATCATCTTGAACTACTAATGCTCGATGTGAAGTATGCAGGTAAGAGAACCATGAGAATTATCAGAGAACCAAGGTTAAACACATGTGAACTAAGTAAGCCAATGCTTAGTCCAATGTGGGATTACAAAGCCTCATTGTAATGTGAACTTGTCGTAAAGGTGAATTTCCATGTGCATTAGTGGTTAGCTTCGTGTTGTCGTTCATGGCATTTGTATGTAATGTGCAATTGTTAGTGTCACTTGACACTTGTAATGTGCTCATTTAAATTTATTTTATTCCAGCCACTTCTAGGGGCCAATAAGAGGTTCTAGGGGTCATTTTTGACATTATTTAAGTATCTCAATGTTAGGGGTATGGGTTAGGAAGGTTTTGAGCATATCCTAAATCCCCTAGAGACTTTGGCAACCCTTTTTTGGACCCATTTACCCTTACCTATGAGATTAGATGGATCTTGACCCTTACCCAACTTCACCTTGCCTTCTAATCAAGCATTAATCATGGGGGGACAAGGAAGACCAAGTAGACCATAGAGTCAAGTCTGCATTTATGTTTGGTGGGTGGGTAGAATTTTGGAGCCCTTTTTAGTGGCCCTTGATAGAATTGGAGGGTGTTCACCCACTCTCTAATTTTAGAGACTTTAGGGTTTTGGAAAAAGGAGGACAAGTGGATTAGCTCTTCTCAACTATCAATTTCCATCACACTTGTGAAGGTAGGTCTTTCATTTCCATGGAGGTTTTCTTGTTTTTGCTCAATAGATTAGTTTGTGTTCTTGCTCTTTCATGTGATTGAAGTATATCCATGTTGTGCTATTGTGTTGTATGGGAAGGGAATTTGATGTTGGATTCATGCTTTTCTTTTTTTTTTTTCCTTGAATGAGGGTGTTCATGTTATGGGAGTATGGCATTACTCACCTCTTTAGGAAGAGGAAGAAGTGGCCTTGGGTGAAGGGGTTAGTTGAGCTCTCCATGAGGTGAGAGTCTCTTCTCTTGGAGAAGAGGGAAAAAATTCATGGTGTATGGGCACCATGAAGCCATTGCAATCTTTGTATCATGAAGATGTTGATAAACATTGTTGTGCATGTAAGATGGATTTGTAGCCTTGAAGAGGCAATGAGATATTTTTTTGAGGAATTTGTGGAAGCAATGGCATTCTCCCCTTGGAAAATCCCACCTTCACCCTTCATTAATGAGCTTGCAAAGTTCATTTGTGTAGACTTGGAGGGAGTAACTTGTTGTTATTGCATGTGTGTAAAATTGTGAGCATCTTGTTGTTTTGTTGCACCCCGTTTATACTTGGTTCTCCAAGCTTGGGGGTGGTCTCATAAGAGACCTAGGTTGGGTGGTGAGCACCCATGGTTCTCTCTCCTTTTATTGCAGGTATGGAAGCCCAAGATTCATGTGGAAAAAGCTTGAAGAAATCCCCTCCTTGATGTGCTTGTATCAAATCCTCATGTGTTGTTTCATTGTTGATCTTGAGGAAGATTCCTCCTCTTGTTGTAAATTGTAAAGTTGTTACCCATTCTTGGGTCCTTGTGAAGTGAAGTTATCATGTTATGTTGATCTCTCATTGAATATCTCCTTCAAATTGTATTATATAAATGGAATGTGAATGCTCCTTCATCATAGAAATTTTGTAATGAATTTGATAAGATGACTATAATGAAAATGCCACTCATTCTATCATGCCTATTAGAATTTGCTTCTTAAGATAGTGGAGTTATTTTCATGAAATGATATTCAAGATGATAAGAATGAAACATGATAGTTTTCAATGTCTTCCAAAGGTTAGCTTATGCTTGGGTATAGTAAGCTCTTTATTATAGTTTGAGGAATTGTCATAGTTGTATAATCAAATTCAAATGAACCTAATTCTATGTTTTTCTCTCTTCAATTGTAGTAAGAAACATGAGATAATAATATGAATGATGCTATTGGGAAAACCTCTTACTTAAAACTTTATTTATCAACCTCCATAACATATCAATCTATATACTAATGCACTCAGTAACTCAAATGTAAGCAAAATAGGAAAGGATGAAGAAAACTATGTTCTCAAAAAAAAAGACACTCCCAAAATTTTCAAGAGCAATTTGCTCTCTGGAAATTGTATGGGGATAAAATTATCCCAATACTACATAGAGAATATTCCTTGTTTCTCATTTAGACACTAAATAAAATTAACAAAACTAAAACATGCTCTAGACAACATTAAACCTAGAACTTAGCTTATATTTCTTCCTCTAAAACCATAATTATTTTGATCGTAAGTGTCTTTATTTTGACTTCTAGGTATTTAACATTTTCTTTATCTACTCCAACTCAACATTATTTTCAATGATCATTCTCTCTATTGGTATAATTGAAGAACATAAATCTTTAGTTATCTTATTGAGGAAATCAATTCTATCTTTAACTATTGCATCCTTGTTGTTTGCGTTCATTACCTCCATTGTATAGTCCATATCTCATACATTTTATTTAGATTCATTTTCTTTATCATTTAAATTAAAAAACTGAGTGGTATCATGTGTAGGTCATATGTTAGCCTCATTCCGTTTATATAGTTTGACAAGTTCTCTTAGTTTCTTTATTTTCCCTTTATCTATACTATAGTTATAGGTAATAGACTCTAGGTCCTTGATTTTTATAATAGTTTATGGATACCACATGGTGTGGTTCTTAGATATTTTTATAGCTTATCCTATTAAGAGTATTAACTCGGTTAAGAGTTCTAAGGCCTGCTAAGCCTACCTTGTTAAAGGATTTTACAATTCTAATCTAAGAACCGGGCCTAGTTAAAGCATTTACAAATAAGAATTGCTAAGATCTACTTGGTAAAGATACTTTACAACTGTGATTAATCTTTAATTAGAAACACAAAATAAGTCTGTCAAACTTGAATCATACATATTCTTATTAGATTCTTTATGATCTATAACTCAATACCTCATACTATGTACCTTTCACACTAACAATTCAATACTCGGTACATCTCAATCTCAATCTATTCTTTACTACTCTGTTACTCAATGGCTTCACTACTTATCACCTTCTTAGTAATATGCTTCACACATGCAGTCTCCTCTTGCATTCATATCACCATAACCACTCTCACATTGATCTTTACTTCTTTGGTCAATTTATACAATTCTAGAATCGGTGCTAGAAGTTCTAGAATCATCACATCAAGTGGTTCTAGCATTATTTACTCTTGTAGTGTATATTTCATCCTTTATTCTCATTGGAGGATCTCACCTTATAATCTAGTGTAATCATCATGTTGTGATCTCCAATGTTCTATTATACGATTTCCTCAGGATTGGTAAACTCTTTTATGTTTTATGTCCAGTTTCAATGTACTTAAAGATTCTTCTGATGTTGGTTTGCTTTTCTCAGTAACAAGTTTTCTTAACTTGATAATTGTCTCCTCTTCTTGGTGCTCAGTGCTCGATGCTTGGTACAAATTTTCTTAGTGCATGTGCTTTCTTTCCCTTTACCAAGATTCCTTGTCTTCCTATTTCCTTTATCAAATGACTTTTTTGCCTTATCGACTTGTCTTTTCTTCATTTTGAATGAAATTGAAAAACACTATGACTTCCTCATAACTAATGAAAACAAAATCAACTCTTAGGAGTATCAATCTCCCCCTTTGACATTAGTTTGGTATGTTTGTTAAAAAACTTCAAATTCATCAACAAAATTCAAAATTTGTGTCCTTATCCATTCTTCTTCCTTGATAAGCATATTACTCCCTATGAAGTAATAATTTCATTACTTCTTATATTCTCCCTTTTTGACATATTCGAATTCTTATACATATTTCCCCTTTCTATACTAATACAAATATCATGTATTTCCCCTTTCCTATACTTATATATACATACATAGTATTCCATTCTCCTATTTGGAAAAAACTTATATATATTCCCCCTTTTTTTAACAAAAAAGCCAAAACATATTAACTTATTGCTTTTCTAGTATGGGGATCTTATCAAATAAAATTTGTACTTCTCATGTGCATCCTTGAGTGATACCTTCCAGGTGTCCTTCAGTGTCTGCAACACTATTATCTACTCACTTAAGTTTGTTGTTAGCCTTACCATATTATCCATAAAACTTACATCTGGTGTGCTAACTAGATCTTTTTCCTTTTGAATATGTCTCTATAGATATTCTATGTGCCAATATCAAAATTGTAAATGGAGTTCAAGTAAATCCATCCTGATTTGATTTTCCTCCTTTATTAGCTAAAATTGCACTCCCATCAAGTTCTTTAGGCTCTCATAATATTCTTATATTAACTTAGGCTTGGTAGAATTCTTAGATAATTTCTCGGTGAGCTCTTTATCCACATTACTACCTTTTTCTCTAATCTCCTTTATAAAATTGGAAAACAAATTTTTTTGTTGAAATAGTAAAAGAATTATTTGTAACTCAGTTTCCAATTCTTTTATTAACTCTGAAAGATTTACCTTGTCTAAAGAAACTAATTGAAGAATTTATTCAGTCACCTTGGTCTCCGTATCCTTCATTTGAACTTGCAGCATATATTTAGTAGTATCTATGCCTAGTTGATTAATCTAACTAGCAATCTCTCTTAACTAACTGTAGATATCTCCTTTGTCATTTATTGTTGCCTCAGGTACAATCTCATTCAAAATACTTTTTACCTACTCCAACACATTTATTTTCTGCTTCTTTCCTAAGAGCTTATCTTGACAAGCTTTCCTCTTCAACAAATCTCCAAACTCAAAGAGTTTCTTAGGGATCATGGTTGTGTAATCAATCTTAGGTATCACAATGACTTCATTTATATCAGCATGTTTTTCTAATTTCCTCTTCTTTTATTTTCCATTAGAGGTAGATTTCTTCTTTACACCTAATTGAGTATATGTCTCCTTGATTTTATATTCTTTATCTTTCTTCTTCACTTCTTGTTTCTTCCCTTCTTTCTTCTTTTGTTCTTCTTGTTTCTTCTCTTTTACCTTTTCTTTCTCTTTTTCATGTTCTTATTATTGTGTAGTGGTCTCAGTAGGGGTCATAGATTCTTCATTCCTACTGTGTGTGGATTCAGTCTTTGTAATCTTATTGATCTCCTTTGTTTTACTATCCTGAGCTATTTCGGTAGGAAAATCAAATGCAGTAGGCTCTTCTTTTGTCACTTATGAGATAACTTCCTCTATCTTAGGAATATTCAATTCTTGAACAATTATAGGATCTTCAACCATCAATATTTCTTTATCAGAATCATCTGCATCCATTGCTTCTATCTCCATGGCCTCAGTTGCCATGGCATCTTCATCAATTTTGACTATATTATTTGGATCTTTTTCAGTAATGTCTTCAATAATGACTTCTTCCTAATTTGTGATCAGTTATATTGGTGTAGACTTTTCCTCTTGGTTTTTGAATCCTTTAATTTTCGGTTGATACATAGAAAATATCTTTCTCCAAAGATCCTCAATGTCTTTATGTACTTCTTCTAGTTGACCGACCATAATACGCAATGCCCTGCCCTTCACTGTGAATACTTTTAATATTATTTTAGTGTATCTTTTATTCCTCTCTTTATGGCATCTAAGATAGTGATTAGAAGGGACCTTTCTCTCATTTCCTTCTAGGAAATGAGAGCGTACTTCCATCTTGCATCAATTTTATGATTAAGTTCTTCATCAAGATTTTGTACTACTTGAACAAGTGTTATTCTAAACTTATGTAATTTAGTAATGACTATCTCTTCAATCTTATTCTTCTTCTCGTCAGTCTTTGTATGATATTTCAATTATTTCATGATAGAATAACCTCTATATTTCCCCAATATCTTGAGAAATTTATCAAGAGTTCTCTTATTTTTTCTTGGTGTAACCTTAAAATATGATAGGTCATCCAACTTAGTATCACTCTCCTTTTACAATTTCAAATTCCTTCTTGGCCTTACAGTAGCCTTTTTTTCTATAGCATAGGTCTTTGTCTTTACTAGTTGAACTACTACTTTCTTCTTCCCTCTTAGTGTGGAGGTAGGCCTTGTAGTTGGTCTTGTAGTGACTAGACTAGGGGTTTCTTGCTTTACTCTAATTTTCTTCCCCTTGATCTTTAAAGGCTTAGCAATATCCTCATCTTCAGTAGCAGCAATACCTAGACTTTCAGATAGTGTTCTTATGATTTTAATTATTTTCCTGATTTCTTTAGGCATAAGTATACCTACCCTTATTTTCTCTTTAACCTCTCATATGTTCCATACCAAGTTGAATTTTTGTCGACCAGATTCTCCAATAGTCCTTTGATTTGAATTTTTGTTGCATCTATATTCATCTCATAACCTATAGGTGGTAACCAATTAATTATTGGTTCCACAACCCTTATGACACAAACATCAGTATCAACTTCAAAACATAGTTCATTCTTGTACTCTTCCACTAACTGAGGTGGAATTCTGAATCTCTTTTGCATTCTAGCTTGAAAGTTGCTAAAGTAGTCATCCATTATTACATTAAAAATTTTACCCATGCTTTGAATATACTCACTAATCTGATAAACAATGGGCTTATATTCTTTCCATTTTACTTCACCGACTATAGGAAATGAATTTTGGAAGTAAAAGAAAATACATACCAACTGTGGTCCGAACTTCAATAGTGACTTGCTCTATATAATAGTATTATGCCTGAAGTTTTTTTTTTAGAAACAAAAGAGTAAATATCTACAATTTCAATGACCACTCAAATTATCTCAAGTGGGAATGTTTCTCTTAGTATCTAGAAATATTCTTCTTTCTAGTTTGTAAAAAAACTATGACATATTCGAACCTTGTTAATTCTTTCCCAACTTTTGTTTCAGAATTTATGTACTTGTAACTCTTACATTTAACCATCCTCATCATGTCAGTATCTTCAACTCTCAAAAGAAATTTAACCAAATTCCTACATGTTTCACAAGTTCCTCTTATGCAATCTATTTCTTGTATCGTATGTTCAATTTATTTGTCACATAAAATTGATGTTGTGAATTGGTTTGGTCATTTAGGAAAATTATTTTGAGAACCATCACTTTCTTTGATCATATTTTGATACCCTTTATAGTAGAGATAAAATTCAATATGATATCGACAACAACAAGTTTCAAAAGATTTATTTATCTTCACATAATATGGCTTTAATCTTTCAAACATTATTTTTCCAATATTTATGTCATGGTTTGAATTACAAAATGAGAGATACATTTTATGTTGTTTGGTTTCCAACCAATGTTTTGTGTGTCACAAATATTCCTTAGGCCCAATCCTATGCTTGATAACATCTCTAAAATTTGGTGAAGGATGAGTATGATTAGTCCAAAGCTTCTTAATCACTTGTTCCTAACTGTTTCAACAATCCTATCAAAGTGAGGAGCACTACACATTAGTTCCCAATCACCTTCCAATGTAGTATCATCAAAATTAATTCTTCCTACTATACCCGATATGAGATGAAAGTGAAGAGATTTTCCTTTTTTGGGACATTTAAAAAAAAAAAAAAAAAAGATCTCAATATCACTCTTCTTGAAATGAACTTATCTGCAAATCTAGTTGTTTTCCCAATGGAGTGAAAACCTTCCTTAACACTTTCAACAATATATTTTTGTACGTTAGATGATATCATCTTTTTTAAAGTTGTGTCTACACCCAAAAGATTTAATGGCTCTTTTAACTCGTATTTAAGAAGTAAAATTGATAAGAGTTGGGATTTTTCAAGTTTATAAAGATTCTCAAATTGTGCAATTATTTCCTTAGACTTTTTATTCAATGCCCCCTTCATAGTATTTGTAGGTTGTTTAGCATAATATCTTAATTTTTCCACATCCATTTCAATTAAATGATCTATGATTTTATGATTTATTTTTATCTTCAACCCTTTGTCAATAATAACATTCTCACCTGTTTCTTGAACTTGGGCTACAAACAAAATTAAAAAAAAAATCTTACTAGTCTTAAAAGGATACATATAGTTCAAAAGAAATACTCGTAAGCTGGGGAAGACCCAAAATACATATTCACCACAAAGAGACTAAAAAGAGAGAGATAGATGTGTACTTGTTTGAGCATGAGATGTCCCTTCTTGAACTTTTGAATCTTGTGCTTGTTTATCTTGGGATGACCGTTCTCCAACTTCAAAAGGTTGTGCGTCTTGAGCATTTCCTCTGTACAAAGATAAAATTACAACACATGATCAAATAAGTAGAGAGAGATAGATGCACGCACTCATTTGATCTTGAGATGACCCATCTCAAACTTCTGAAGGTTGTGCTTTTTGAGCTTGGGATGACCCTTCTCCAACTTCAGAAGGTTATTCTTCTTTAGAATTTCCTACATACAAAGATAAAATTACAACAAATGATACAATAAGTAGAGAGAGAGAGAGAGAGAGAGAGATCCTAATTGGTCCTAATTGGTCTTAAGTGGTAAGGATTTATTAGACATGTGTTAGGTCTTGGTTCATTTTAATAGGTGCTATTAGGTCTTAATTGGTCTTAATAGGTCTTATTAGTGACATGTTAAGTCTTAATTGGTCTTAATAGGTCCTATTAGTCCTATTAACTCTTAAGGGGTCCTATTAGGTCTTAATAGGTCTTATTGGCTCTTAATGGGTCAAGTAATAGGTCCTAGTTGGTCTTATTGGTCCTATTAGATCTTATTAGTCATAGGTTAGGTCGTAATTGGTCATGTAATGGATCCCATTAGGTCTTAAGTGGTCCTATTAGTTATTAAGTATCCTATTAGGTCTTATAAGATATTAATTGGTCTTAATATGTACTATTAGTTCTTAATTGGTCAAGTAATAGGTTCTAATTGTTATGTATTAATTGGTCTTGATAGGTCATATTAGTCCTATTAACTCTTAAGGGGCACTATTAGGTCTGAGGGGTCCTATTAGGTCTTATTGATAATTTTTATGTCTTATTAATCATGTTAGGTCCTAATAGGTCCTATTAGACCTATATTATTAGTTCTATTAGGTCTTATTAGGTCTTAGTTGGTCTTAAGGGATCCTATTAGGTCTTAAATTACTCATGTTAGGTCTTAAGAGGTCCTATTAGGTCTTATTTGACATGTTAGGTCTTAATTAGTCTTAATAGTTTCTATTAGGTCTTAATTGGTATTAATAGGTTCTAATAGGTCTTAATTGGTGTTATTTGTTCTTAATTTGTCTCTATTGGTCTTAATAGGTCCTATTAGGTCTTAATTGGTCTTTATAGGTTCTATTAGTTCCATTAGGTCTTAAGTGGTCCTATTAGGTCTCAAGTGGTCCTATTAGGTCTTAAGGGTCCTATTATGTCTTATTAGGTATTATTAGGTCCTATTAGGTCTTAATTGGTCTTAATTGGTCCTAATTGATCTTAATAAGTCTTATTAGGTCTTGTTAGTCCTATTAGGTCTTATTAGTCATATTTTGGGCCTTAATTGGTCTAAAGGGGTCCTATTATGTCTTAAGTTGTCCTATTGGGTCTTAAGGGTCCTATTAGGTCTGATTAGGTCTTAATTATTCTTAATTGGTTTTAATAGGTACTATTAGTTCTTAATTGGTCCTAATTGGTCTTATTAGTCACATGTTAGGTCTTAATTAGTCTTAATAAGCCATATTAGTCCTATTAACTATTAAGGGGCCCTATTAGGTCTTAGGGGTCCTCTTAGGTCTTATTAAGTCATAATTGGTGTTAATTGGTCTTAACACATCCTATTACTCCTATTAAGTCTTAAGGGGTCCTATTAGGCATGAAGGGTTCTATTAGGTCTTATTACTAGGTTTAGGTCTTATTAATCATGTTACATCCTAATAGGTCCTATTAGACCTCTTATTAATCCCATTAGTTTTAATTATGTTTCTTGGTCTTAAGAGGTCCTATTAGGTCTTATTACTCATGTTAGGTCTTAAGAGGTCATATTAGGTCTTATTAGACATGTTAGGTCTTTATTGGTCTAAATAGGTCTTATTAGTCCTATTTGTTCTTAAGGGGTCCTATTAGGTCTTAAGTGGTCATATTAGGTCTTACGGGTCTTATTAGGTGTTAATAGTTATTAGGTCAAGTTTTAGATCTAACTAATCATGTTAGGTATTAAAGGGTCTTAATAGGTCGTGTTACTCATGTTAAGTATTAATTGGTTTTATTTAGTATTGCAATATCACACATACATGTTTTGTTGAGATATGTCCTAACCATCCACTTGAGAGAGAGAGAGAGAGAGAGAGAGAGAGAGAGAGAGAGAGAGAGAGAGAGAGAGAGAGAGACCTTGTTTCCTATAATAATATCTTTCAAGTAATAATTTAGTGTAGTCTTATTTACCCTTGTCTTTTTATTTCCCATCAGTTTACCTCACAAAATTGCTCCACCAAAATTTGACAAAATTCAAAAAATACAATTCCAGATGTCTTGCTTCTCCAAAATGTAAACTATTATGCAACTTTTGAATTTACAAAATAAGGCAAAATTTTTTTTATATATATGAGATCATTACTAGCCTAAAAAATAACTATATTGGTCGACCAAGGTTTCTATCAAAAGTCAATTACTACTTTTGGTTCAAAGTACTTGAGTTAAGACTTTAACCACACAAATAAACTCAAGTACTTTTGATAGAAAGTAATTTATGTTGTAACCTCTAGATTAGACCCATTTTGCAAAGGCCAACATATTTCACAAGATTTCATGGCTTTGGGGCTCAATTACAGGGCACAAATGGAACATTAAGGATACACACTTTTCCATGGCACTATTACTCGAAATTATCTTTCTAATTGTTATATAAATTTGATAAATTTTTAGTTGATTATGTACATTTTTTTGACATAAATCAAATATAGGTTTATTACCAAATATAACCCTCTATGTTGAACATTCAATGAAAAATAGTAAAAAGGAGAAAAAAAATCTAAAAAATAACAATTCGACCCTAGTATTGAAGTCTTCTTTCTATCAAGAACAAAATTGAAATTGGACAAATACACGACAAGTTACAAGTTACAGAAACAATATATGTCAAAATTACATATTAGTCAATTTAAAAGATTAATAAAATATGAAATACTAGTGATAATATCATGAAACTAATTCCAAGTTCTAGATATGGATGTTACCAAATAAAATTTGAAAGAACCACATTGATATCTATTTCAAAAAAAAAAAAAATATGCTTTACGAAAACACTGTCACTCTTTGATAATGATATTTCCATCAACATACTACTTTTTGTGGGAGAAAGGAAAATTGATTCAAATTAATTCCAAAAAATTTAAAAATATATTTAGAATCTAGACATAAAACCCTAAAAGACTCTAATTTACTTCATCTTCTAATTTGAAAAGGTTTGGAGACAATAAGCATATGAAAATGAAAGTTTTTCTTCAAAATGTAGTGTTCAATGTCCATTTAGGCAAAATAGTGTAACCCACTATTGTAGGTTCACCCCTTAACTACTGCACATTTTCCTATGTTAGCAAGGCATTCAAAAAAATTATCTCTATAGTTTACGATTTTCTTATACTCATTTGACCATTTGATGCCAAAAATGACATCATAGGAACCCAAAGGGGCTACATAAAGGTTTACTGGTGTTTAAAATCTTGGGAGTTTCGATTAACTGCAAGATAAATAATGCTCCACCCTAAACTCTACCCTATTTCCATATTCTATCATCCATGGTTTAGCCATATATTATGCTCTAATAGGTAATCTAGATACTACTCTAAGATCTACAAAATATTCAGTAGCTCCAGTATCTATCAAAATGGAAACATTATGACTAAAAATATTACCATCTATTTGAATAGCAGTGGCTTAGAAATCAACCCGCCTATGATCAATAGCTGCATGAATTTGATGCAGTTTCTATAGACCTTTCCCATCCCTATGGGCTATACACTAAGGACAAGAGCTATCATAGTGGTCACCTCCATATATAAAAAAAAACCATCTTGGGGTAAATTTCTTCCCTCTAGCTTGTTCCTCATGTTGTCATTCTCATTCCTTTTCTTACCCCTATTTTGATTCTGAGTATTATTGTTGCAATTCCCTCCATAATTTCCTCGACCCTTTCCTCTTATGTTTTGAACACATTGATGTCCACTATCTTTTTGTTTAATATCCTAAAATTTCCTCTTGAAACCTTGAGTAACATTATATCTCTAGATTTTTCTCACTATAGGCATATACTGTAGTTTCTAATCCTATCCTAGGGCCTTATAAAATAAAAATCCATTGTTATAGGTTCATGTATATCAACCTCTAAACATATCTCAGGATGCGACCCTATAATAAAGTTGTGACTTCTAAATTGCCTATTCTGGTAGTAGTGAGGAACATACTTTACCAAGTGAAAAAATCTCTCATGATACTTTATAAAAGACAAGACACCTTGCATCAGATTCTGAAACTCATCCATGATATCTCTATAGGCTACAATCTTTTCTTTGTCATTTCACTATCCTACCATGTGGCAGATTCAATAATCAACTAAAAAGAACCCCACATAGCCCTAGATACGCCTGATTTCAGACATGAAAGTACTTCTCCATTGATATAATCCAAGCCTCATCATCGTTACCAATAGTCTTACCATTAAAGGTAGGAGGAATGACCTTCTTGAGGTATTTTCTTAAATATTCTTTTGCATTTTTTCCCTTGTTATTGGCTACTTTTGTAGCCCTTTGATTGACTTCTTATTTTAGCTATCCCTAATTCCTCCCATCCTATTCCTACTTCCACTAAGCCTCTAACCTCTGATCCTCTTTTTATTTCCAATGACCCTCTACTCTCAGATCCTCTTCCCTCTTTCTTCATTATTCCTATTGGTTCTCATTCTGCCAACCTATCAAGCACTACTTTAAATGATTCATATGATCACCTTGTTGTTTCAAAAGGTTTCCTTGTTCATTCAAAAGGGCTAAGATCTTATCTAATCTCTAATTTGGCTCATAATTCCATTCATTATTAGCTCCATCCCTATTACTATTTTTAGTATTCATGGTGAGTGGTCAGATCCTACACTAATAAAATTACACACCTTTAGTAATAGTAGACCAAGGCACTAGAATTTAACCATAGATCTGATACCACATGTAAATACTAAAATTCTCAAAAAAATTTCGCATGAACAAAGCACTAAAAGATTGCAATGTCAATAGCTAAGTCAAAGTTGGTTCCAATAAAAATCAAGTCAACTTAAGTTATCAATTCATTCATGAAGATACATATAATGATTTGTCCAACTTCTCAAATAAAGTAGGCAATGAGCAAGTCTAGATATACACGCAAATGGTGTCGACCATATTGTTGAACAGACTAAGTCTATCTATTAAATAATGATAAGTATCTAAATACAATAAAGGATCAATAGACCTACCTTTTGAGCATTGATACATCATTATAGTATGACATACATCAATGTATATATATCAAATATAATACCATGAAGGTTAACATAAAACATAATACCAAAATGCCATCAGAGAACTATCCATCTACAAATCCCTATCTCCTAAGCCATTGGACATTGGTCCATCTTCAAATAACAAGGTGGAAGTGTGGGTCAGGTATTTTTTCCACCTTACCACAAAGTGGTTAGCTCTCCCAACTTTCCACCTTACCACTATCTAATTTACACATATGCATAAGTAGAACTAATCAAATATGTGATAGAGAGATGAAACATAAACAAACACAAACACGTTTAAGAAAATATATGCAATATAGTTTTGACTAAAGCATAAAACACTATATTTGTATTAGAATATAGAAAGTAAAGAAAAATATCATTCTACCCTTCTCTATTTCACCATGTTTAGCACCCTTCGATTAACTAATTTCTCATAGAATGAAAGAAATTTAATAAGGATGTAAATTCATTCTAAGATTTCAAGCCACATATGACTAGAAAATTACACCCATTTTAAGTATGATATGAACTATCTTATATTATCAAATAAAAATTAATTTATACAGTCCACAATTCTCAACCAATATAAATATCCAAAACTTAGCATTTGTTGTTTTATAAAAAAGAACATTAATTAGTTTTGGGAGCATCAACAAACTTAAATAGAGAAATGCATTACTAGAATGGATTTGACATATAAAGATTGACATTCTTTGTTCCAAAAGCTACGCAATCACCAAAACAAAATTGTACCATTTTCAAAGAGATATTTGTTTGTCTTCTCTATTCCAAACATGTTTTAGGTTCCGAGCTAATTTACTAGCATCAATAAATAAATAGTATTTCGATATAATCAACAAGACTACTTGATTTGTCGATCACGTTTTCTGAAACTATTATTTGAAAAGATAAAAACCTGGTAGTTTTCACTTCCTATAATTTCCAGTTTCTGTGGGTTTGGTACCCTTTTGCTTTCTTTTTTGATGCCCTTGCTCCCAAATCTTGCTTCTTGCGTATCCTCCCAAAAGTCCCTCACACTTCCCATTTTAACTAGTTTCCCCCCTATTTCCTCGGTTTTCCATGAGTCTCTCATACCATCGAAATAGCATGCAAGGGACAGTTAATTCCAGTTTCTTCTACTTGTTGTCTCCCACCTTAAATGGCCCACTCTAGATCACAACTGATCTTTTTAATATTTTAGTGTTAGATATTTTGTTCAATTCGGATTTAAAAATAAGAGAAAGAACATTTCAAAATTTCAAATCATCAATGCTAGAAATTAATCTATCACTCAAATAAATCACAATAATGCTTTATGTATTCATTTTTTTTCAATTTTTTTTTCTTTTAAGTATATTATAAATTATCTTCATATTCATATCATAGAGAAGATTTAAAAGTCATTTAAAATAAAAAAAATTTAACCAACAACAGATATTCTCCCACATGTATACACCTAAAAATGGTCACCTAGACTATTAGCCCCTTTTGCTAAATCATAAATTGCTTATTCTTGATCAAATCCTTGTGCTATCATTTATTCGATTATTTTCTATGGGTTAACCATCTTATCCTAAATTTTTATTTATTAAAAGAAACATTTCCTCCCCTTTTAATAAATAAAAAGCCCCCACTTTTCCTCTTATCCTAAGTTGCACAAATAAAGCATTATTCTTATTTTATAAAAAAGGGGAAAAGACACTTTTTGTCTCATATGGACACAAAAGTCAACTCCTATTTTCTCATTGGACGATACTTGTGCACATGGATTGCTCCTCTTTCAAGCTCCACCGTTGATTAAATCTTTTGCCTCTTAATCTCCATGGTCCATTCCTTCTCATTTCCTATAAAAGAAGAGCTCTCTTCTTCATTCTAGACACCCAAACTTTTTATGCTAATATTATGCTACAGGTTTTCTAGGTCATCTTGGAGCTTTTGGAGATATTCTTGCATCTAGGGTTTGAAGATTTGGAGCATTGTTGGCATTCATCTTAGATCTTCATCAACACTCTATCTTCTTGTCTTCATTCTTGCATCATCATGGCTTTCTTGCTTCATAGTTAGATTTCATTTCTTGCATAGTAGCTTCATTTTCATGGCATTCTTAGCTTAGATTTCCTTTATGCTTTAGATTAATTCATCTAGTTTAACTAGGAGGCTTTGTAATACTTGCATCTTTCATTTCCATAGTTTAGCTTGCATTTCCATTTTTAATCTAGCTTGCATTGCATTTCATTCTTGATTCTTGAGGATATTGGCATTCTTGCCCTTGTCTTCATTGAATCTCCCATTGCATGGTTTACTAGCAAGGTTATTGGCTAAATAGCTCTAGTTGAGAGCATTCTTAAAAACCCTTGCACTCCATGCCTAGGGAGCTATGGATCGATTTGTGAGGCCTCATTCTTGAGTTCCCTTGCATGTAATGATCCATAGAAGTGTGACACAATTATAGCACACACCACACACTTCAGTAGAAGTCAAAAAACTATATATTTCTTTTAATCTCAAACTATTTTCCTTAGAAATATGACTTAGAAATAAAAAAAAATTCTTTAAATAAGTGGGGTGTGGAACCAGATTATCCATTCTCACTAGTGTCCAGGAGCTAGCCTCCCTTACCTCAACCACACTCACCTTCGTCCTGCGAAACAAAACTCAACCACTCAATTTACCATCAAAAGGTTAGCCCCATAACATAATAATCGAATTAAATAACATCATATTCATAGCTATTTATATCATTTATCATCATAATGCATGTAAATGATTAAAATAAATCTTCATAATTCTATTTCCTATCATTTTAGAAAATAACAAAAATTAGAATATAACATAGTCGAAAAAAAGATAACATCATAATAGCATTCACATGATCAAAATAACATGAAAACATCATCATAAAGTCGAAAGCATCTAGCCAAGTATTGACAAACATAACTAACATATAAACTAAAACATATCAACATAGGTCAAGGTGGATGCAACCAAGTCAACAAGGCCAATAAGTTGCAAGATAGTCCTGAATAATAATAGTTTATCTAGTGGACTCATAAAAATAGTTAATAGTTATACACCTTCCCATTCATTTGTTCCATTGTTTCAAAAATAGTTTCACTAACTTCTTCTTGTAGCTAGATCATTCCCAACTGGGATGCTCCTGCATCAAATTGAGGCAAAAAGAGCTCGGTCTCAAATAATGAGAATGTGTGAGGGTAGCTATGGAGGATAGAAAATTGAGAGAATTAAGCTATAGTTGAGCATCGTGTAGAATAGAGTTTGTAGAGAGAAGCCACAAAAAGTTATTAATTTTAAATGATATTGATTTGATCTATGTTTATCAAATATTGATTGAATAAAATTATAACTTCTCAATGATGCAGGAAACATTTTGAAAGGAAAACTAAATAGTCTTTTTTTAAAGAGTTTTGAAATAATGCATACAATGAAGTATGTCTTGTGTTTGGATAGATTGTCGAACATGGAACAATCTACATTAGGATTCGAGGGTGGAGGTGTGTAAACAGAGTGTTGACTATGAGGAAATTTGGACTTAAAAGAAAGCTATAGACCTCAAAAGAATAATTGTAACTGTGTGAAATCTTAAGTGATAGAGAGCTAGGATGTTACATAGTAAAGTGTTTTGCTAATTTAAGAGCATGAGAAGCAATGCTTGAAGATTTCTACAGATGGTATGAAGATGGGTTTGGAGGAGGATGAGGTGGCTCATCAGAAAACCAACACGATAATTCTACTTTTAAAGGAGATGTATTATAATAAAAAATTTTAATGACATTAGGAAGAAGTAGAAAATTAGAAGCCTTGTGAGTTGATTGAAGTAGTAGAAGTAAGATTGGAAGAAAGTTATGCAATGAGGAAAATCCCCTTGAAGTATGACAATCAAAACCCTTCAATGAGTGGAATACGGGAGAGAGATGTGAGAGCAGCCCATAGAACTGCACATAGCACAAATGAAAATGGGGAAAAATTGAAGTGATAAAATAACAGAAAAGGGGAAAGAAAATAGTCAACGTGGACCGTCAGCAGGGAATATGTTCAAAAAGTAGATTTGGGGGTTACTACAAAGGTTTGTGAAGGCCCTATATTTGATCAAGAACCTAATGAAGATGATGTTATTCTCGGAGAGGAGATAAAATATTTGAAGATTTTTTCTATTGTAACGTTATTGATTTTTCTAATTTTTGTGAAATAGAGATAAATAAAGAAGAGTTCATACAAGTAGATGCACTAAAGATTTTTTAGTTGCAGATGTTCCATATGTGCATGTAGAAGCTCTATAGAGAGTACAAGTGGATTTCTCAAATACTCTAAATTCATGTTAGAAGGTTCCTTGTTTGCATGTGTAAGCATTAGATGATAGCACATTAGTATCTTGGTGGAGGTGATTGGTCTATGGTAAGTTGGATCCCAGGAAGGAGAAGAGTAGAGGAAAATATATTTTTTGGAAAGATTGAAAAATTTTGGATGCAAATCGACAATAGAAGAGAATTGAGTAGTGAGAAAAGTTGTCAAAGGAGGGTGACAATTGTTTTGACAAAAAAATTAAAAGGGGAGGAAAAATAATTAATTTTACACATCTTACATAGTGATGAAGTCTACCTATCTATTTCCATCTTTTGAGTTCTACTCACAAAATCTTTTTTATCGAGCATGTCTAATGTAGGAGTATCCAAGTGAACCAACAATACACATCACCAAAACCATTTTCAGGTGTGGTTTTCAATTTTGGTTTGGTTTGATGGTCATTGACATCTCTATATCACCTTACAAAAAAAAAAATTTCATGATATTGTTGGCTCTGGATCTCGGACTACAAAAGATGGCTCTCGAGAGGACCAGATGACAAATTCAAATTACAATGAACTCTATAACTTTAGTGCATAAGCGTCTTAAAGTTTTATTATCAAGCTCTTACTAGACAACAAAATTACAATTGATCTATTTGATATGTATGCAAAATATGGAAGCATTGACAAGCCTCAAGAACTCTCAAATGTTGCTATATTGGATTGATTCTTTCCTAAACTAATTTCTGATTCTTTCCTAAACTGATTTCTAATTCTTTCCTAAACTGATTTCAGATACTTTCCTATCCTATAGACAATGCAACTATATGCATAAGGCAAACAACTTGATTTTAGGATCTAGAAGATGTATATGTACCTGTACAGATTCATTGTAAAAACAAGAATGAAAAAATAGTCTTCTCAATTTTTTATTTTTAAGTTGGTATCAGAGCTTCGAAACTTGAATCATTTGTACCCCTTCATTGAACCATGGGTAATTTAGATTCACAAGTATTGAAACTTGGACATCTCTAAAGAAGGGGAACTCTCTAAACCTGTTAATCAAGAAGCGGGTGAATTGGAGGTGTATGGTATAACTTTGGATCAAAGTAGTGATGAACACCTAGAAACTGAAGTTGTGGCTCCACCTCCGTCTGATTCCCTCACCCCATGTGAAACTGATACACCAAACTAATCACTTGCTGAGGATGTTCCTGAACCATCTAGAAAATAGCTACCATAGCATCTCACCAGAGGTATCCCTAAACCCACATATGAACTCGAACTTTCTAGTAAAGTTAAATATCCTATGAGTCATTATGTGTCTAACCATCATTTATCCGAAGGTTATTATTCAATTTGAAGGTTTATCATTCAATGCAGGGATTGTACTTGATGAAACAATCTATGATTTTTGGTCTCAAATCATGGAGATGCATATTGCTGAGAAGGAGAAACTCTCTTTCATTCATGGTAATTCACAGCCACCTACCGAGAAGGATGATGGATATGAGAAGTGGTATGCAAACAATCAAAAGGTCAAGAGATGGATATTGGTATCTATGTCCCCAGAAATTATGAATTGATACATTCTCTTACCCACCGCTCGAGATATTTGGAAAGCTCTTTATAAGGCTTTTTATGATGGAGAAGATCAATTGCAGGTGTTTGTCTTGAATCAAAGGGCTTTCTCTACCAAACAAAATGGAAAAAAACTCTCTGTGTATTATGGAGAAATAACCAAGATTTTTGGTGAGTTGGATCATCGTGATAAGGTGATCATGGAAAGTGAGAACGATGTTGAATCTTATCAAAAATCAGTTCAGCGACAAAGGGTGCATATTTTTGTTGCTAGATTAGATGGTGACTTCAAACAAGTCCATGGTGAAATTTTGAGAAAGGATCATATTCCTGAATTAGAAGCATGTTATGCATTGGTCTACCATGAATCTGTTCGATGCACAATGATGATTGGAGAACTAGAAAAGATTGAAGCTTTAGCCATGGTGACTCAAAACTGATCTAATCAAAACCAGCCTTCTCAAAGCCTGCCTAAGATCACTAATGGTGTTGATAAATCCACCTGCAAATGCACCCATTGCAATCAAACTGGTCATACCCAAAGTCACTTCTTTGAACTTGTGGGGTATCCAGAATGGTGGGAATGAAATGGTGACCCTTTGGAACACATTAGGACATGTTAGAGGACCTATGGACCAAATTTGTATGACTTTTTCCTAGTAGAACTCAAAAAGGGTCCATGGGGTTCTCTGAGGAGACCACATGTCAAATTAGGGTTGGTAAGCCTATTAAGGGGTCATTAGGGTTTCAAATGTGACTTTGATGGAATGGTGACCCTTTGGAATGCATTAGGACATGTCAAAAGACCTACGTACAAATTTGGATAACTTTTTTCTAGTAGAACTCAAAAGGGGTCCATGGGGTGGTCTCGGGAGACCACATGTCGAATCATGGTGTGTAGGCCTATTAAGGGGTCATTAGGGTTCTAAATGAAACTTCTATGGAATGGTGACCCTTTCAAATTCATTAAGACATGTCAGAGGACCTATGTACCAAATTTGGATGACTTTTTCTTAGGAAAATGCAAAAGGGGTCCATGGGGAGCTCTCGGGAGACCACATGTCGAAATGGGGTTAGTAGGCATGTTAAGGGGTCATTAGGGTTCGAAATGAAACTTCTATGGAACCATGACCCTTTGGAATGAATTAGGAGTCCCTAGGGGTCAAAAGGGGTCAGGGGGACTCCCTAGGGGTCCTAACATGTACTAGGACCCCTAGGGAGTCCCCGTGACCCCTTTTGACACATTGAAATGCTCAAGTGTGTCCTAAGGGGTCCTTTTGACCCCCTAGGGTTCCTAACATGTGATAAGGTGTACTACGACCCCTAGGGAGTCATCATGACCCCTTTTGATGCATTGGAACACTCAAATGTGTCTTAAGGGGTCCTACAACCCCTTAAGACACACTTGAGTGTTCCAATGTGTCAAAAGGGGTCATGATGAATCCCTAGGGGTCCTAGTATGCTTTATCACATGTTAGGACCCCTAGGGAGTCCCCGTGACCCCTTTTGATACATTGGAATTCTCAAGTATGTCTTAAGGGATCCTATAACCCCTTATGACATACTAGAGAATTCCAATGTGTCAAAAGGGGTCATGATGATTCCCTAGGGGTCCTAGTACGCTTTATCATGCGATAGGACACCTAGGGAGTCCCCGTGACCCCTTTTGACATATTGGAATGCTCTAGTGTGTCTTAAGGGGTTTTAGGACCCATTAAGACACACTTGAGCATACCAATGTGTCAAAAGAGGTCACGTGGACTCCCTAGGTGTCCTAGTATGTGTTAGAAACCTTAGGGAGTCCCCCTGACCCCTTTTGACACATTCGAATGCTCAAGTGTGCCTTAAGGGGTCATAGGACCCCTTAAGACACACTTGAGCTTTCCAATGTGTCAAAAGGGGTTATGGGGACTCCTTAGGGGTCCTAGTATGCTTTATCACACGTTAGGACACCTAGGGAGTCCCCCTGACCCCTTTTGACACATTGGAATGCTCAAGTGTGCCTTAAGGGGTCCTACGACCCCTTAAGGCACACTTGAGCATTCCAATGTGTCAAAAGGGGTTAGGGGGACTCCCTAGGGGTCCTAAAATGTACTAGGACCCCTAGGGAATCCCCGTGACCCTTTTTGACACATTGCAACACTCAAGTGTCTTAAGGTGTCTTTTTTACTCCCTAAGGTTCCTAAAATGTGATAAGGCATACTAGGACCCCTAAGGAGTCATCGTGACCCCTTTTGACACATTGCAATGCTCTAGTGTGTCTTAAGGGGTCTTAGGACCCCTTAAGACACACTAGAGCATTCCAATGTGTGAAAAGGGGTCACGGGGACTCCCTAGGTGTCCTAGTACGTGTTAGGACCCTTAGGGAGTCCCCCTGACCCCTTTTGACACATCGGAATGCTCAAGTGTGCCTTAAGGGGTCATAGGACCCGTTAAGGCACACTTGAGCATTCCAATGTGTCATAAGGGGTCACAAGGACTCCCTAGGTGTCCTAACTCATGATAAAGCATAATAGGACCCCTAAGGAGTCCCCGTGACCCCTTTTGACACATTGGAATGCTCAAGTGTGCCTTAAGGGGTCCTACAACCCCTTAAGGCACACTTGAAATTTCCAATGTGTCAAAAGGGGTCACGAGGACTGCTTGGGTGTCCTAGTATGTGTTAGGACCCCGAAGGAGTTCCCTTGACCCCTTTTGACACATTGGAATGCTCAAGGGTGCCTTAAGGGGTCGTAGGACCCCTTAAGACACACTTGAGCATTCCAATGTGTGAAAAGGGGTCACGGGGACTCCTTAGGGGTCCTAGTATGATTTATCATATGTTAGGACACCTAGGGAGTCCCCGTGACCCCTTTTGACACATTGGAATGCTCAAGTGTGCCTTAAGGGGTTGTAGGACCCCTTAAGACACACTTGACCATTCCAATGTGTGAAAAGGGGTCACGGGGACTCCTTAGGGGTCCTAGTACACTTTATCACATGTTTGGACACCTAGGGAGTCCCCGTGACCCCTTTTGACACATTGGAACGCTCAAATGTGCCTTAAGGGGTCCTTAAGGCACACTTGAGCTTTCTAATGTGTCAAAAGGGGTCACGGGGACTCCCTAGGTGTTCAAACACGTGAGAAAGCATACTAGGACCCCTAAGGAGTCCTTGTGACCCCTTTTGACACATTGAAACACTCAAGTGTGTCTTAAGGTATCAAAGGACCCCTTAAGACACATTAGAGCATTCCAATTTCAATGTGTCAAAAGGGGTCACGGGGACTCCCTAGGTGTTGTAGTACACGTTAGGACCCTTAGGGAGTTCCCCTGACCCCTTTTGACACATTGGAATGCTCAAGTGTGACTTAAGGGGTTGTAGGACCCCTTAGGGCACATTTGAGCATTCCAATGTGTCAAAAGGAGTCACGAGGACTCCCTAGGTGTCCTAACGCATGATAAAGCATACACGTTAGGACACCTAGGGAGTCTTCATGACCCCTTTTGACACATTGGAATGCTCAAGTGTGCCTTAAGGGGTCCTACGACCCCTTAAGGCACACTTGAGCATTCCAATGTATCAAAAGGGGTCACAGGGACTCCCTGGGTGTCCTAGTGCGCGTTAGGACCCCTAAGGAGTCCCCCTGAACCCTTTTGACACATTGAAACACTCAAGGGTGCCTTAAGGGGTTGTAGGACCCCTTAAGACACACTTGAGCATTCTAATGTGTGAAAAGAGGTCATGGGGACTCCTTAGGGGTCTTAGTACGCTTTAACACACATTAGGACACCTAGGGAGTCCCCGTGACCCCTTTTGACACATTGGAACACTCAAGTGTACCTTAAGGGATCATAGGACCCCTTAAGACACACTTGAGTGTTCCAATGTGTTAAAATGGGTCACGGGTACTCCTTAGGGGTCCTAGTATGCTTTATCATGCGTTAGGACACCTAGGGAGTCCCCATGACCCCTTTTGACACATTGGAACGTTCAAGTGTGCCTTAAGGGGTTGTGGGCCCCTTAAGACACACTTGAGTGTTCCAATGTGTGAAAAGGGGTCACGGGGACTCCTTAGGGGTCCTAGTACGGTTTATCACGCGTTAGGACACCTAGGGAGTCCCCGTGACCCCTTTTGACACATTGGAATGCTCAAGTGTGCCTTAAGGGGTCGTAGGACCCCTTAAGGCACACTTGAGTGTTCCAATGTGTCAAAAGGGTCAGAGGGACTCCCTAGGGGTCCTAACACCTGATAAAGTGTACTAGGACCCCTAAGGAGTCCTCGTGACCCCTTTTGACACATTGCAATGCTCAAGTGTGTCTTAAGGGGTCGAAGGACCCCTTAAGACACACTTGAGCATTGCAATGTGTCAAAAGGTGTCACGATGACTCCCTAGGGGTCCTAGTATGCTTTATCACACGTTAGGACCCCTAGGGAGTCCTTGTGACCCCTTTTGACACATTGGAATGCTAAAGTGTGTCTTAAGGGGTCCTACGACCCCTTATGACACACTAGAGCATTCCAACATGTCAAAAGGGGTCACGATGATTCCCTAGGGGTCCTAGTACGCTTTATCACATGTTAGGACACTTGGGGAGTCCCCGTGACCCCTTTTGACACATTGGAATGCTCAAGTGTGCCTTAAGGGGTTGTAGGACCCCTTAAGACACACTTGAGCATTCCAATGTTTGAAAAGGGGTCACGGGGACTCCTTAGTGGTCCTAGTACGCTTTATGATGCATTAGGACACCTAGGGAGTCCCCGTGACCCCTTTGGACACATTGGAATGCTCAAGTGTGCCTTAGGGGGTCCTACGATCCCTTAGGACCCCTAGGGAGTCATCGTGACACCTTTTGACACATTGCAATGCTCAAGTGTGTCTTAAGGGGTCGAAGGACCCCTTAAGACACACTTGAGCGTCGACCCCTTAAGACACACTTGAGCATTGCAATGTGTCAAAAGGTGTCACGATGACTCCCTAGGGGTCCTAGTATGCTTTATCATGTGTTAGGACCCCTAGGGAGTCCCCATGACCCCTTTTGACACATTGGAATGCTGAAGTGTGTCTTAAGGGGTCCTATGACCGCTTATGACACACTAGAGCATTCCAACATGTCAAAAGGGGTCACGATGATTCCCTAGGGGTCCTAGTACATTTTATCATGTGTTAGGACCCTTGGGTAGTCCTCGTGACCCCTTTTGACACATTGGAATGCTCAAGTGTGTCTTAAGGGGTCGTAGGACCCCTTAAGACACACTTGAGCATTCCAATGTGTGAAAAGGGGTCACGAGGACTCCTTAGTGGTCCTAGTACGCTTTATGATGCATTAGGACACCTAGAGAGTCCCCGTGACCCCTTTGGACACATTGGAACGCTCAAGTGTGCCTTAAGGGGTCCTACGATCCCTTAAGGCACACTTGAGCATTCCAATGTGTCAAATGGGGTCACGGGGATGCCCTAGGTGTCCTAATGCGTGATAAAGCATACTAGGACCCCTAAGGAGTCCTTGTGACCCCTTTTGACACATTGCAATGCTCAAGTGTTTCTTAAGGGGTCGAAGGACTCCTTAAGACACACTTGAGCATTGCAATGTGTCAAAAGGGGTCACGATGACTCCCTAGGGGTCCTAGTACACTTTATCACATGTTAGGACCACTAGGGAGTCCCTATGACCCCTTTTGACACATTGGAATGCTCAAGTGTTCCTTAAGGGGTCATAGGATGCCTTAAGATACACTTGAGCATTCCAATGTGTGAAAAGGGGTCACGGGGACTCGGGGTCAGTAGGCCTATTAAGGGGTCAATAGGGTTCAAAATGCAACTTTGATAGAATGGTGACCCTTTGGAATGCATTAGATCATGTTAGAGGACCTACATACCAAATTTGGATGACTTTTGCCTAGTAGAACTTGAAAGGGGTCCATGGGCTGATCTCAGGAGACCACATGTAGAAACAGGGTCCGTAGGCCTGTTGAGGGGTCATTAGGGTTTTAAATGAAACTTCAATGGAATGGTGACCCTTTCTAACACATTAGAACATATCAGAGCACCTACGTATGAAATTTGGATATCTTTTTCCTAGTAGAATGTGAAAGGGGTCCATGGGGTGCTCTCGGGATACCTCATGTCGTATTGGGGTCCGTAGGCCTGTCAAAGGGTCATTAGGGTTAGAAATTAAACTTTGATGGAACGATGATCCTATGTACCAAATATGGACATCTTTTGCCAAGTAGAACTTAAAAGGCGTACATGGGGTGGTCTCGGGAGACCACATGTCGAATTGAGGTCGGTAGGGCTGTTAAGGGGTCATTAGGGTTACAAATGCAACTTGGATGGAATGGTGACCCTTTGGAACACATTAGGACATGTTAGAGGACCTATGTACCAAATTTGTATGACTTTTTCCTAGTAGAACTCAAAAAGAGTCCATGGGGTTCTCTGAGGAGACCACATGTCAAATCAGGGTTGTTAGGCCTATTAAGGGCTCATTAGGGTTCCAAATGTGACTTCGATGTAACAGTGACCCTTTGGAATGCATTAAGACATGTCAGAGGACCTACATACCAAATTTGGATGACTTTTTTCTAGTAGAACTCAAAAGGGGTCCATGGGGTGGTCTCAAGAGACCACATGTTGAATCATGGTTTGTAGGCCTGTTAAGGGGTCATTAGGGTTCTAAATGCAACTTCTATGGAATGGTGACCCTTTCAAATTCATTAAGACATGTCAGAAGATCTATGTACCAAATTTGGATGACTTTTTTTTAGTAGAACGCAAAAGGGGTCCATGGGGAGCTCTCGGGAGACCACATGTCAAAATGGGGTTAGTAGGCATGTTAAGGAGTCATTAGGATTTGAAATGCACCTTCTATGGAACCATGACCCTTTGGAATGCATTAGGACTCCCTAGGGTCCAAAAGGGGTCAGGGGGACTCCCTAGGGGTCCTAACACGTACTAGGACCCCTAGGGGGTCCCCCTGACCCCTTTTGACACATTGAAATGATCAAGTGTATCTTAAGGGGTCCTTTTGACTCCCTAGGGTTCCTAACGCATGATAAGGCATACTAGGACCCTTAGGGAGTCATCATGACCCCTTTTGACACATTGGAAATCTCAAGTGTGTCTTAAGGGGTCCTACGACCTTTTATGACACACTAGAGCATTCCAATGTGTCAAAAGGGGTCACGATGATTCCCTAGGGGTCCTAGTACACTTTATCACATGTTAGGACACCTAGGGAGTTCCCGTGACCCCTTTTGACACATTGGAATGCTCTAGTGTGTCTTAAGGGGTCGTAGGATGCCTTATGACACACTAGAGCATTCCAATGTGTCAAAAGGGGTCACAATGATTCCCTAAGGGTCCTAGGACAGCTAGGGAGTCCCCGTGACCCCTTTTGACACATTGGAATGCTGAAGTGTGCCTTAAGGGGTCATAGGACCCCTTACAACACACTTGAGTGTTCCAATGTGTGAAAAGGGGTCACGGGGACTCCTTAGGGGTCCTAGTATGCTTTATCATGCGTTAGGACACCTAGGGAGTCCCCATGACCCCTTTTGACACATTGGAATGCTCAAGTGTGCCTTAAGGGGTCCTAACACGTGATAAAGCATACTAGGACTATTAGGGAATTATTGTGACCTATTTTGACACATTGGAATGCTCTAGTGTGTCATAAGGGGTCGTATGACCCTTTAAGACACACTTGAGCATTTCAATGTGTCAAAAGGGGTCACAGGGACTCCCTAGAGGTCCTAATGCATGATAAGGCATACTAGGACTCCTAGGGAGTCATTGTGACCTCTTTTGACACATTAGAATGCTCAAGTGTGTCTTAAGGGGTCACGATGACTCCCTAGGGGTCCTAGTATGCTTTATCATGCATTAGGAACCCTAGGGAGTCAAAAGGACCCCTTATGACACAATTGAGCATTCCAATGTGTCAAAAGGGGTCACGAGGACTCCCTAGGTGTCCTAACATGTGATAAAACATACTAGGACCCCTAGGGAATCATCATGACCCCTTTTGACACATCGTGACCCCTAGGGAGTCCCCATGACCCCTTATCACGTGTTAGGACCCCTAGGGAGTCTCTCTTTGCCTCTAGTGAACTATTCTTCAAAGCGTCCATTTTTGCATAGCTAGGGTTTACGACGCTTGTAAAAGGCACATTTAATACAAAGATTTAGCTGACCACATTAGTACATATATAATATACATTATATATATCATATGCCTCTTTTTTATATATATTATATACATAAATATATGTAAAAGTTCAATTGTTTTCATTTGCTCCCACCATTTTTTCAGCAGTTGGGGAATATCAGGTACCCGATATTTTTGGGTACCTAATTTTTGCTAGGCAATATTTGATGAAAATATTCCCTGTCCCCACAAAGCAGACAATCATGGAATTTCATACTTTTTTCACATGTTGCAAAACAAAAAATGTGATTTGGGGCCCATTGTTTGATTTTTTTTGATTTGTGGTTTCACCATGGGAAGCACCAGTCATCGAAAGGCTAAACATAAGAGGAAGTTGATAGATGATGAAATTTAGGCATATAGGGAAAAAGATAAGGAAAATCACTGAAGGAGGAGAGAAGGTATGTTAACCATTAATCAAGGTGACCCCGTAAATGTAGTTGTAAGTGAAGAGGATGTTCAATTTGAAAATGCACAGATGGAGATTGAAAATGTAGACTTTGGGAATGAAAATGTTGCACAAGAATGACATGAATGTTATACATCTCGAAATTATATGCGAAATGAAGTCCCTTGTAATAAAGATAATCAATCTTCAAATTCAGGGCTTTCAAAAACACCTAAATGGTTAATTGAAATTGAGGAGAACATTATGAATAATTGGGAAGGAAAGAGGTCACATAGAACCATTAGGTTGTGGGCTTCAAGACTTTATGATCAATTTTTTCAAAACAAGACATTGGTGGAGAAATGTCAAATTTTTGTGCAGTTGTTAAAGATGCAAAAGATGAGACCCATGCTTGTGAAATTGAAGATTCGTGTGAACAAAAAAATGGAGAGAAATGCCATTGTTGTGAAAAATATTTTCAATGCTCTCAATAACATTGGGAAGACTAGCAGAGAAAAAGACAAGAGAGTTGCTCGGAGGGTTATTACAACCTCCTTAGTAAGTCATCAGTTGAGAAAGGCTCGTTTGATGAGACAAACTTGTGTTGACTTCAATATAGACCGTAAAACTTTGGGTAGAGCACTTACAAGAAGAGAAAGACTTGATGATCCGCTTCAAATTGATACATGGGCTTATGGTGGGAGACTTCCACGTTTCAATAAGAAGCTAACAGATGTTGTCAAGGATGAAATTCAACAATTTTGGGATGCTAACTCAAGAGTGTCACTAAATGTGAAGGATGTCTTGAAGTTGAGAGTTGGCAATCGAGACCACACTCCACATCCTAAACATTATGTGGAGGTAAGTCAAACAATGTTGTATAAAAAATTTTGTGAGACACATCCAACATTGAAAATATCACAAAGGTCTTTTGAATCCGTGAAGCCATTTTATTGTGTACCCCTTAAGATTTGAAATACATGTTGTTGCAAATATCATGTTGAGTTTTCAATGCATCATGAATTATTATGGTCCATTCATTCTAAATTGCATACTAATGAAATGCTAGAGGATTGTGGTGCAAGTGGTCTTCCAAAATCATCAAGAGACTTGCTAGATCAATTTTTATGTCATAGAGATGATGGTTGTTTATTTTATAAAAAAAATTGCTTAAATGCCAAGTGCTTAGAATGTGGTGGCTTGTCCAAGTTTAGAACATGTTTTCATGAGGGTTTGGAACACAATTTTGGAAAGACACTCATCCAAAAAAAGGTATATGAAATAGTGAAATATACATTGAAGAATGGAGGTGAAGGCTCTAGATGTGAGTTAGTTGCAAAAGAATACAATGTTGCTGATTTTATCTCAGATTTCAAGAAAAATCTTTTTTACAAGTATGCAAGGCATAGTCACAGGTCTCAATGGCTAGATCAACAATTCAGGACATGTAAGGACACTTTCCCCATTGGAACTATTATATCCATTGTAGACTTTGCGGAGAACTATACATTGCAGCCCCAAAATGAGACTCAAGCTCAATATTACAATTCGATTCAGGTTGCTATTTTTGTACACATCACATATAGACATTCCCCTGATATCACAAAAGATGAGCGAAAGATAATCAGAGAGTACCATTTTTATATGAGCGACGACAGGTCTCACTCTCATGAGTTTGTTCAACATTATTTCTAGAACTATTTTGACTTCTTGTAGGAAAATGGTATTGCTATGGATAGGCATCTCATTTGGTTGGATAATTGCACTGGTCAATTTAAGAATGCCAGAATGTTTTTTTGGTTGTGTAGAATGCATGTGGAGAGAGGTGTACCTCATATTTGGAGTTTTTTTGAGTCAGGGCATGGGAAAGGGGAGCATGACGGAGCAGGTGCGTGTGTCAAGAGAGCTCTAGTTAAGGAGCAATTGAGGATTTCAGGTGCTATACTTCTTGATGCTCATTCTATTGTTGATTGGTGTACTTTAGCATTGTCATAGGGGGGGACTCTTGATTCTACAGTGCGTAGATTCTTTTGGTTGGTTGAGGATGGAACCTTAGGAGATAGATTAGATTGTCAAATAGTGAAAGACTCTTCAAAAATGCATTCATTTCGAAGCTCCAATAGTAGTACATGGACCATTTGGACACGAGAGTTGGCTTGTTTTTGCCCCATGTGTTTTTAGTATGATTGGGATCATTGCAAGTCAAGTGAGTGGGTGGATACATGGGTTCCATAGTATCTGACTCCTTTATCTTTGACACTCTCTATAACAAATGATGACATGGACACTTTAGTTGACTATGACCATCTTTCAGATCTTTTGAAGCCAGGAGATGTTTTTGCATTGGTTGCACTGTAGGGGAATGATGAGAGGTCAGATTATTGGTTAGCACATTGTGTACAAGGTAAACAAAAGCTTGTACAACTGATGACAGATGGTGATGGGTTCACATATCCTACTGGTTCAGTTGTTGTTGTGGGAACATGGCTGCGAACATACATGATTAGAAAGAATGGAGTTCCCGCATTTGAAGACTATGAGAAGCACAAAACTATTCTTATGTATTCACACCTTGTTATAGAAACAAATGTCAAGTTGTCAAAGCATCAAGGAAGACCAAAGACAAAAGAACTTTGGACTATTACTACTGTTGATCATGAAGCACTATTGGAGACCTTGAAGCAAAGAGATGACCCTTCAGGAACACTTGACTAGGTAATAAGTTAACTTAGTGCATTATTTTCTAAGTTTGTTAAGCTTAATTTCAATACATTAATTTCACCTTTCTTAGATTGTATTTTGAGTCAATAAACTTGGTTTTGTATGTGGAATGTAACTTATGCAGGAGCACCTATGAAGACACCTATGGTCACCATGGATCCAATTAGAGATAGAAGGACAAAAGGATCCTTAATGGTTAATTGAGATCTTTTGAAGCCTATAATGGCAATTTGTAACAATCAATTTGATTTAAAAGTTAAATGTCCTAAAACTCTTCATAAGGACTTATGACCAAAATCATGTATGGGTGGCCAATAGTGCCAAGAAGAGATCTTACATGTCATATACTTATGTCATTCGCATGGTTTGAATTCTTACATGTTTGATTGTTGTTTGTAATGCTTTAAGGATATTATTTTTTATCAAATTTAACAAGCTTAATCATGATTAATTTCACAGTTCAAATTTCAAACATACCACTAACAGTCAGTTGAAAGTGGATCGTATCTCAGACCTCATGAGAGGTATTGACAAACTGTTAGGTGCTACAAGATCATGTTTTTGAGATCTACAATAACCTCTCTCGGTTTTGGGCAATTCGACTTCATTTGTATTTGGCAAGGCGATCTCAGTCGATGCCAAAACTTGTAGTGAGGGTCAGTTGAAAGTGGCTCAGCAACGTATCTTTCAAACCGTCTGACCTGGCATCGAACCATCTACTCCATTGGCTCTAGTTGGCCAAGTAAATGCCAGTGACAACCCCATTCTACCCACAGAGTCACGAAAATGCTCACGACCACGCTCGACCCAAGTGACCCCAAGGTGCACTAAGCACGATTGGGCAGTGATCTTCTAGGGCTTGTATCTCAGACCTCGTGAGAGCTATCAACAAACTGTTAGGTGCTATGAGATTATTTTTTTGAGGTCTATAATAACCTCTCTCAATTTTGGGCGATTCGACTTCGTTTGCATTTGGCAAGGCGATTTCAGTCGATGCCAAAACTTGCAGTGAGGGTCAGTTGAAAGTGGCTCAGAAGCGTATCTTTCAAACTGTCCGACCTAGCATCAAAATGTCTAGTCCATCAGCTCTAGTTGGCTGGATAAACACCAGTGACAACCCCATTCTACCCAAAGAGTCACGAAAATGCTCACGACCATGCTCGACCCAAGTGACCCCAAGGTGCACTAAGCATGATTGGGAAGCAATCTTCTAGGGCTCGTATCTTGGACCTCGTGAGAGCTATTGATAAAATTTTAGGTGCTACGGGATCATGTTTTTGAGTTCTACAATAACCTCTCTCAGTTTTGGGCGATTAGACTTCATTTGCATTTGGCAAGGCAATCTCAATCGATGCCAAAACTTGCAGTGAGGGTCAGTTGAAAGTGGCTCAGCAGCGTATCTTTCAAAACGTCTGACTTGGCATCGAACCGTTTGCTCCATTAGCTCAGGTTGGCTGGGTAAACACTAGTGAAAACCCCATTCTACCCACAAAGTCATGAAAATGCTCGCGACCACGCTCGACCCAAGTGACCCCAAGGTGCACTAAGGACAATTGGGCAGAAATCTTCTAGGGCTCATATCTTAGACCTCGTGAGAGCTATCAACAAACTATTAGGTGCTACGGGATCATGTTTTTGAGGTCTACAATAACCTCTCTCGGTTTTGGGCGATTCGACTTCATTTGCATTTGGCAAGGTGATCTCAGTCGATGCCAAAACTTGCAGTGAGGGTCAGTTGAAAGTGGCTCAGCAGCATATCTTTCAAACCGTCTGACCTGGAATTGAACCATCTGCTCCATCAGCTCTGGTTGGCCAGGTAAATGCCAATGAAAACCCCATTCTACCCACAGAGTCACAAAAATGCTCGTGACCACGCTCGACCCAAGTGACCCCAAGGTGCACTAAACATGATTGGGTAGTGATCTTCTGGGGCTCGTATCCCAGACCTCATGAGAGATATCAATAAATTGTTAGGTGCTAAGGGATCATGTTTTTGAGGTCTACAATAACCTCTCTCAATTTTGGGTGATTTGACTTTGTTTGCATTTGGCAAGGCGATCTCAGTCGATGCCAAAACTTACAGTGAGGGTTAGTTGAAAGTGGCTCAGCAGCGTATCTTTCAAACCGTCTGACTTGGCATCGAACCGCCTGCTCCATCAGCTCCGGTTTCTCAGGTAAACACCAGTGAGAACCCCATTCTACCCACAGAGTCACGGAAATGCTCGCGACCACGCTCGACCCAAGTGACCCCAAGGTGCACTAAGCACGATTGGGCAGTGATCTTCTGGGGCTCGTATCTCTGACCTCGTGAGAGCTATCAACAAACTATTAAGTGCTATGGGATCATGTTTTTGAGGTCTACAATAACCTCTCTCAATTTTTGGCGATTTGACTTCGTTTGCATTTGGCAAGGCAATCTCAGTCGATGTCAAAACTTGCAGTGAGGGTCAGTTGAAAGTGGCTCAGCAGCATATCTTTCAAACCGTCTGACCTAGCATCGAACCGTCTACTCCATCAGCTCCAGTTGGCCAAGTAAACACTAGTGACAACCCCATTCTACCCACAAAGTCATGAAAACACTCGCGACCATGCTCGACCCAAGTGACCCCAAGGTGCACTAAGCATGATTGGGCAGCGATCTTCTGGGACTCGTATCTCAGAGCTCATGAGAGCTATTGACAAACTATTAGGTGCTACAGGATCATGTTTTTGAGGTCTAAAATAACCTCTCTCAATTTTTGGTGATTCAAATTCATTTGCATTTGGCAAGGCGATCTCAGTCGATGCCAAAACTTGCAGTGAGGGTCAGTTGAAAGTGGCTCAACAGCATATCTTTCAAACTATCTGACCTGGCATCAAACCATCTACTCCATTGGCTCTGGTTGGCCAGGTAAACACCAATGACAACCCCATTCTACCCAAAGAGTCACGAAAATGCTCGCGACCACGCTCGACCCAAGTGACCCCAAGGTGCACTAAGCACGATTGGGCAGCGATATTCTGGGGCTCATATCTCAGACCTCATGAGAGCTATCAACAAATTGTTAGGTGCTATGGGATCATGTTTTCAAGGTCTACAATAACCTCTCTCAATTTTGGGCGATTTGACTTCATTTTCATTTGGCAAGGCAATCTCAGTCGATGCCAAAACTTGCAGTGAGGGTCAGTTGAAAGTGGCTCAACATCGTATCTTTCAAACCGTTTGACCTGGCATCAAACCATCTACTCCATCAGCTCCGGTTGGCTGGGTAAACGCCAGTGATAACCCCATTCTACCCACAGAGTCACAGAAATGCTCGCGACCACGCTCGACCCAAGTGACCCCAAGGTGCACTAAGCACGATTGGGCAGTGATCTTTTCAGTTGTTGGATTCATAGAGGATTGGGACTATATCAATGGGAAACTCAAGAGTGATTTTCAATACCAAGCTGATGATGCCTTCATGATGCATGATAATGCAGTTCTTTGTGTTAACATCAGTCATGATTCAGAGATGTTGGCTTCAGGTTCACAAGGTGGGAAAATTGAGGAGGACGTGCTCGCAATTGAATCCCAAAATACATATGTATGATGGCTTCGAAAAAATATTTATTGGTGTCACTTGCATGAAGCGGTATGTTTGTGGAGAGCCAGAAATGACACGCTCTAGTTATAGCACCAAGCATCCAATCAAAACACAGATGCATTAACACTTGTGTTGCAATAAGATTCAGATGGCACTATTCAGTAAATTAGTCCCTTTGCGTCTATCTCGTGTTTATGAATAGATGTTTGTAAGCCTTTATTGCTTTCAGGTTAAAAGCATTATCATTTATAGTTTAGTTGATTCATTGTAAATCCTGCACGGGGAGTTGTACTCAGATAATTCAAAGGGCACTTACGCTTCTCAATAGTGAAGTGACCCAACTGTTGGTGTTGGTTGAGTCTTTTTGTTTGGGCTTTAAAGGTCATTTTGTAAGCATTTCTTTCGAAGACAAATCTGTTCACCAATAAGAAGTTAAACCTCAAACATAATAAGCTCCATGAATAGGGTATTCCAGAGTAAAGAAAAACAAATGTAACTTCAACAAGATATAATTTAAATCATAATGATAATCATAGTCAAGATATAACTTCACCATTCAATTCCACAAACATGAATAATAAATATGTATATACAAAAGATGACGCAAATATAACATATAAATGAATATGTTCTATATATGTATCAAATGTATCAAAAGTATGTCCATATACAAATATGGCACATGCCATTTCAAAATGTCTACAAAATCAATGTTTTAAGGTGTACAATGTGGCATATATGCCATCTCAAAATGTGCCAAGTGTCATCTCTAAATGACCACAAAACTAAAACTGCATCCTATGCTATAGCGGGATCATCAAAATGTAGCCTCTTTGAAGAAGTGTTGGGCTCTGATTGATCCTGCATAAAAAATGAGTTCAAACCAAAGTTAGATTGCTTACTTTATATGATTTGTACATATATATATATATATATATATATATATATATATATATATATATATATATATATATATATATATATATATATATATATATATATATATATATATATATATATATATATATATATATATATATATATATATATATATAAATCATAATTTTCAAACACTAATTTAATTAAAATTATAACTGAATACAAATAAATTTGTACCTGGTCTCTCGATCGCCTACCATGATCAGGTGTCCTAACATAAGTCCTAGGTAGCGAAGGGACCATGCCAACAATACCAACTCTAACCTATAAATATATATTTGCAATAATGAGATTAGTAGACTGGTGCAACATAGAGTAATAAATCTACAAAATAGGATGATAGCATAATAAAATTACAAATTGATTGAACTAAAATTAAAACTTACATCTGGTGATCCCTCCTTTGGAATAGTGGGCTGGGTCAACAAAGAAATGAAAGATTCTCGTGGGACCTCCCTCACAGTCAGAGTAACCTATGAGAGTAAAAAGATTGTCAATTATATATCAATGTACTTCATCATAGCAACCCTAGTTACAAAATATAAATAACAATATGTAAAAGTCTACGTACAATCAGGCTATCACTCCGAATCAAGACGCCTGTAACCCTACACCGCCGAACTGGTGTCGGGACATCATCAATAGCCACACCCTATACAATAAAGTGCAAGTAAAATATTTATTACTACACACAAGTGGCATACATATGCATGCATAATTAATCTTAAATAATTAACTACATTTCCTTTGTTGACACCTGATGAAGGAACCCCCTCATGCCCCCCATTAATGTTGGCTGTAGCCTGCAAGAACACAATAAGATGACAATATATATTAGTAAATGTATGAATTTTATTGCTCTAATTGATAGAGATTTAAGCATGTACACCAAATGATATAAAAAAAAACTAATCGGTTCATAATTTATAATATACCGTATAGTCATCAAGGCCAAATGAAATGGCCGAAAGTGTGGACTTATCCACCTGTCTCACCTCCTCCTGTGTCATCGACTAAACATAAATGGAAAAAATATATATACATAAGTGCATGCAATCATTAAAACTAATCTAAATAAATAAATTATTTTTAAATTAAATAAGTCACGTGACAAATTTATTTATAATGTTTACTCTTACCGTATCAATAGGAGTCAATGGCTCTACATGCACCTCCTGAGCACTCTCATGAGATGTAGATGCTCCATGAGGTGTTGCAGCCTTTGCAGTAGCCTCTCCTCTATCTCCCTCATCAATATCATGAAACTGATATATATCAGAATCAGTAAGCGGTCTGAGGCACATATGCCTGCACATAATGCATGTATGGGGCTCTCATACATGTGAACTCTGACAAGATGTCGATGCGCCAACAACATCCATAGGAGGCAACACTGACCTAGTCTGTGTGATCAACTGATCACTCAGTAAATGAATTGCCCTAATAGTCTATTCAGCAGCCTCTCTAATGATATCAGGATGCTGCACTGAAGGAGGGGGTGCAACATTAGTAGGGGGGACAAAGGTAGTGGCCTTTCGGCACTGGGAAGATGGCCTAGTCTGAGGAGCTCCTCTTCCTACGCCCATGTTGGGCCTCATACTCCAATAATCAACATGTTGACCAAGCACAAACTCAGCATACAATTTTTTAAGGAAATAAAATGGGACCTCCAAATTGCTATGTGGTGGTTTATCAAAAACCATCCACTAGTGATCCCAAAAGTTTGTGCACATTGCTTCATTTTTGCACCATTTTATTAATAATTTGGGCTTTTTGGGGTCAACTGGTATTCCGGTTTTAGGATCAACAAAAAGGGCAGCTATATCTTCCTTAGTTATATTAAGGGTTGCAATCCCATCATGGTCAAGCCCATCATCAAATTGGTCATGCATATCATCACGCCAATGAAGAGCAGCATTATGTTGCTGCGTGAGTGTGTCAATATTTCCAACAATTGTATTTAGTGTGGTAAGCATGGGAGCTAATGTAGGTATATTTTGATACGTGTTTTGGAAACCTCGTATTGTGTTCAAATTTTTTTCTATCAAATCTTGTAAAGATTTAGGGTTTAGATATAGGGGATTGTTTTCGGGATTGTTATTTGGAGGGTTATTTTCTTCATTGTTGTCAGCCATGCCTGATTAAATAAAAAACAAATCTAAGTTTCAAATATTATTACAAATATAAATACAAAACCCTATTTAAAAAAAAAAACACTACATTTACAATGAAAATGAAATAAATTAATAAAAATATACAATTAACTACTTACCAAATATGCTTGAAGTCAAATTTGACATTTCGAATATCAGGTATCCGAAAATATATCGGGTATCAGAAAACTGCGGCTAGAAAATGATAAAATCACGCTAGGAAATGAAGAATAGGGCTCACGGGTGCGGGATATATGCCACAGTTATCGGGTACCTAAAAATATCAGGTACTCGATATTATCGGGTACCTGATATTTTTGGGTACCCGATTAGGAATGTGCTTTGGTGGTAGGCTTGCCCAGGTGTACTGACACCCAGGCCTACTAAAAAGTCAACAAGCGCTTTCATGCACTTTTGGATGAGTGAAAAGTGAATATTTTTCACATCGCCACTTTTTGGCCCCTCACCTTCTTGCACATACCCAAAAATTCTATTCGAAGCGGGGACATGACAATATCTCATTTGATGGATTGTAGGACCCATCAAATAGGTACTTGTCAGATCTATCTACATTGAAGGAGAGAAATGAGAGAAGGGTAGATGAAAGTTCTACATGTAGTACGGCTAAAATGGGGAGATCAACTAGAGGTCAAAAGATTAAAAAAAAATTCAATAAACACATGCAATTTTTTCTTGCTAAAGGGGGGTCATGTTCTTATGATGATGAGACCAAAGGTGACATCAAGGTGCCCTTTCGGTACAAACATATTGAGAAAGAATGGGTACCTAATGAGGTACCTCCAATTAACACTGATTTTCTATGGATGGGATAAAGGTATGTTACAAAAAGGTTGTTGAATCGATGAAGTATGTCGATTCATGTTATAATTACAATGATTGGATATATATTGTTCAATATAAAAAAAGTATGTGTAGGTATGCACTATCAACAAATTATATACAATGGAAAGAAAATGATCAAAGTAAAATATTTTCTATGTACATTGATGGGAGACCAAAAGCAATAGGTAATATTGTGGGTTTTATAAATAGTATGCAACCTTCCTAAACTAATAAGCAACCCAATTGTATATTTGAGGCACGTGAGGGGAATCAAGTTTTTGTATGTGTGATAAAATGAATAAGTGTAGGGGAAGAACTGCTAATAGATTACCATTTAAATTGCATAGATACAAACAAAGTTACTATCATGAGGGTGGTAAGTACTATATACCATTTTGTTAATAAGTTTTTTTTGCTAAGTTTATTGCTTTTAGTTCACTGAAGTTTTTATATTTAATCTTTGTCACATGACGATATGGATCCCCCACATGATAGAGGCCACAAGGATGCTCCTTCCACCCATTCTTCAACAACGATAAACCTTATTGAAATTGTACAAATTAGATAGTTGAAAAATGTTATATTATTATGTTATTTTATTTAGGTTTTTAGAATTTTTATGATAGTTTTACTGATATTCCTATCACAATTTGATATTCAGGATAGGGGAAAAGCACCTGCAACAACATAGGCAATAGCTACCCCTTCTGATGATGATATCGCAGAAATGCCTAATATAACAATTATGTTGAAGAAAAAACAAAAAAAAATCAATTTAGAAATTATTAGCATTTTGGATGAAGCAAATCCAACTGAGGAGATGCTGAAGAGGCAATGTGAATTGATGGTGCAAGCACATCATTATGAAGTAAGCAGTAATGAATCTTTAGTTATAACAAAAGTTCAATAAAGGTTTATATTTTATACTCTTTTATGTTGTGAAGTAAAATATGTATGTGTTCTTGTTATAGGATTTTTTGCAAACTCAAGTACCTGTCAAGGACAATGCGGTGAGGCTAGTACTAGCAGAGCTCCATTTGCCTCAGGTAAAATAATCCTTAAGTTGACAAGTTCCAAGGAATTTGTTCTTTGGAACATTCAAAAACTTTTTAAGTTAACTCTTACTTTAATTATTTCAAAATGTCTTTGCTAACAATGTATTGTTCAGGTGATCAAGTGTAGGAGACTCCTCCTAGGAGGTCAACGAACGCCCATCCAAGATTTTTGAGTGCAATGTTGGCAACAAGGGGCATGCAAACATCAACACCTTCATGGTCTATGCCTGGTAAATCCTTGTTTTCCTATATTTGGTTTTGTGTTGATTATGATTTGATAATTTGTACTTTAATCTTGGGTGCATCTCATAGTGGATTAATTTTGTTCAGTAGGAGATACACCAGCTCCATCTACTATGCTAGATACAAATTAGATTACATGTATTGGTGATAATTCACCATCATTTCCAGGATCTAACCGTGTTTCTAGCACGGGAGTTATGCATACATCATTGTTGATTGGTGATAATAAATTGATGCCTTTAAAATGTCCTAAGCTTCCAGGTACTTTAAAATTATTATTTTTTATATTGTAATTTGCATTTACCTATGACATTTTTTGCAGGAAATGATTCATTTTATAAGATGCTTTATGACCTCACACTAAAGATATTTGGGCCCACCATACATACAAGGTGGAACATCATAAGTGAACTAACCCTATCCCACTATTTTTTTTTCATATCATTAATTGGTACAGTATTTTTCCTTTCATTCAGGGCTTTTCTTTTACTATATTCAAGGTACACAACTTTAGATAATTTTTCTATCTAACAATTTTGTGTTTTTTCTTAAAAGGTGGAACTTGCAAGATAAAAAATTAAAAGATTAGCTCATTAAATATTTAGAGCATGAGTTTGGTAGTAATATTTTTGAGGAGAAGAAAATTTTAGAAAAGGATGCCAAACATATTAAGACTGTGAGGAACTCATATAGAAGGAGTCTCATCCAAAACCCAAAGTATGGGCATCCTCCCTTTATTCCAGTCAGGGATTGGAATGAGTTCATTTTGGACGCAAAGGAGAAAGGGGATGCTCAAAGAGGAATTACACCAGCAAATGAGAGAAGAAGGTATGCAATAGTATTAACTACTAGTACAATGTAATAATGCACTAATTAGTGATCTTTATATCTATATCATCTAACATATTTCAAACTTTTCATAGGTTGTAGGACACATCAAAGGCAACAAAGGCCAGGCTGGAAAAGATTGGGCAGCACAAACTTGGCTCTGGTGGATATTCCAAAATTAAAGCACGAATTGTAAGTAGCAGTAAATGAATTATAGAGGAAAAATATTTATAAAATGCAAATAATTTTTTTTAATAAAAAAATGCAAGGCTCTAAATTTAATTTAGAGGCCACAATAGAACACAAAAAAATTGCCTTCAAGGAAGGCTATCAAGCCATGGCTGAATGCCTACACCAAGCTTCCACTGGCCTAACCCAAGAGTCTCCTGCATCATGTGAATAGGTAAATATGCCAAAAAATATATATTAGAAATTGAATACTTGATCAACAATCTATTTGATAATAATGTGCATGACATTGCAATGCAACCTCTTAATCGTAACACAGATCCTACGCCACATGATGAAGCCCCTGATGTGCATCGTAGTGTCGATGGAGGTGTTCATTTGTTATTTAAAATTAATTATGTAATTATTAATACAATTTAACATCTTAAATTGAACTTGGTGTAACCTTTTTTGTGTATATTTTAGAGGATACTGAATGTCATGCTGAACGAGTGTCAGAGGATGTTCAGAGTGATTACCATGTAGATCATGTGGCACATTCAGGTAAAGAAAATCTATGTTTTGTTCCTTTAAATTAATTTTTTGATTTATAGTTCTTTTACTTAATTAAATACTTGTAATTCACTAATATAAAATGGTGTGAATTTAACTCATGACGTAGTTGTTATGGCAGTGCACCTCCCTTTGGCGCAACAGCCTCCTGTTCCTGAATAGATGAGGAGGAGATATGTGTTGGCATTAGAATCAGTAGAGAAGGGGAATGATGAGGACATTGATCTTCCTCTTAGAAATTACATTAAAAAAATAGTAAGAAACCCAAAAAGAAATGATTATAATTAACATTTTTTGCTAGTGAAAGAACGTTGTCTTAATGGATGTAATTTTGTACTAGTTATGTTGGTGAATGATGTGTTAATGAATTATTCATGAATGTTGTGTGTTAATGAATTTTATGTGTTAATGAATTATTCATGAATGTTGTGTGTTAATTAATTTTATATGTTAATGAATGTTATCATGTGATTATAATGATTGAATGTTATATTTCAAAAATGGATGAATGAATGAATGAATGAATGTTATTAGATGTTAATGGGGAATTTAGAGTGATGTTAGGGGGGGGAGGGGCTAAATGAGCTTCCACCTTCACGTGGTTGGCCTTGTTAAGTAGAGAATATTAAACTATTCTCGAAACCAAGTGAAGCTCAAACTTTAAAGATAAGCTAAAAATTAATAGTGGCAGCCAATTAGCAAGTCGAAATGAAGTTCATCGTTACAGGTATCTTGCATTCTCAATGTTTGGAGCATTATTAAAAGCATTGTTATAAACATTTATTACCGTTATGATCTCTATGCATATCAACACTCTATCATTGGCTTTTTGCACACTTTACTAATCACTGTTATGTATTGCTAATGCATTATAGCAACACTATCTTTAAGCCCACTTGACCATTATTTTTGCAATAAGGTTCTTGTGATTGTCACTTGATGTCCTTTTGGCCTCTAATTTGCCTCATATGATACTTTTACTATGTTCCTATTAGGTATCTTTTTTTGCTCTTTATGACAATCATTTACAAACTCACCATGCTATATATGATGACACAATAATAAAATGACACCTCTGTATTATGGTTCTTGTCATCCCTCTCTAAAACGTGACCCTTCTATCAAAACAAAGACTCCATCTCTATTCTTGAAAACATGCCTTCATCATTTCTTGGGATAGTGCTTTAACATAGTTCCTAGATAATTGTGACTAAATTTTTTATGGCCTTCGATCGATCTCGTTGACTTTGCTACATCAAGAATGGTGAACAACTCATCTTCCTCATGGATCCTGTCATTTCATTGTTTTGTATCAATGTTTGTTCACCATTGACTTTGTATAGAAAAAACCTTGAACAATCACTATGTTTTCACTTCCATTACGTCTTTGTCCTGCATTCGTTGTTATTGCAACATTACTTACTACTATTCTTACTGCAATCTTCACATTCTAAAACAAATCACTATTTTATAACCTTGAGCACATCTTTGTTCTTTGATTGTGAATACCACAATGTTCTTTGACAATGTACACATCACTATTTTTTGAAACCTCTTTGTTCATTGTCAATCCATCTATAAACAATGATTTGTTTGTATATGTCATTGTCCTTTAGACATTGAACACCACTACTTCTATACAATGAGAATTGTCTTCATAGCACTAATTTTGTCAGTTTGGCTGCTCTTTCTTATTACTTAATAACAATGATTTATTTTTACTTCAATCATTTTGATAGTCATGACCCTTATATATACCCCCGTGACAAGGAATGTCACTAATTTGTGACCCTCTTCACTTCCCTTAATTCATTTATTGTTTGCATTGAACAATGTTTGGCCCAATCATGCACTATAGCAACAAAACTACTATTTTGATCTTTCTTGCTTTGTTAATGATAGTGTTTTTGTCTTTGAATCATTGTCTTAATTATTTCATAAATGTATCCCTTTGACTTAGGGGATGAGTTTGTTGTCCTTTTGACAGTGACTATCATTATTCTCTAACAGTGCTCTTCTAGTGTTCCCTCACTATTTTATCTTTCTTGGTCACTGTTTTGTATTCCTAATCGTTGTCTTTACCAACAATGTCTCACACTACTATCTTTAGCATTGTTCTTGACTGACATTAAACATTCCTTCAGACTAATAGGATCTGCATATCTCTTTTCCTTCATGACACTGTCTTTCTATGTATATTTCTCAATTTCAGTGTTATAATGCAATGCCACTATGTTTAAAACCCTTTAATCTTAGGTATTATTGTATCACTACTATTGATGATTATCATTGTGACATTAAACATCATTTTAATATTGTGTAGTTTTTTTCTTATGTCAAAGTATTCTTTTACTATAAGAACATAATTTATGACCATTTTAGTAACTATTCTAACATCGCTATATGCTTGTGATTTGTTGATCTTGTTTCTTTGCAGTCCTTGGTGCACTTGGGGAAAAGTATGATGAGGCAATGAGAAGAAATGATGTGAGGGCAATTATTTTTATTGGTATGTATGCCCTTTTAATATCAACGTCATATTCAAGTTCAAGTGTTTTTGAGTTTTATAATTAGGAACATGAAAAATGACCATGTGTTCTTTCACTGTTCTTGTTTTCTTATCCACTAGGGCAAGGAGGCAAATTCTCAAGTGGTTTTGACATCAATGCTCTCCAAGACTGTCAGAAGACTGGTATGAGTTTCTGAAGGACTATTACCAAAATTTTATTTGATCTGTTGTTTCATATAATTTCACAAGCTCTAAGTTTTCTTAGTGTTCAATTATTTTTAACTGTTTTCTAACAAGGGACATATCTACCCTAGGTTGTGTTTCCGTTGATTTGATGATCAAAAGAATTGAAGGTTGGTAATGTGGTATTTAATTTTTTAATATAACTTTTTTTCATTGGAAAGCTAAGTTTGATATTGTGAGCCTGATGGTGAATTTGTACAGTGGAGATGTTGTTTTTCAAGATAATGTAAGTGTACAAGAAAACATGTCTTTTTATCTTGTTAGTATTGTTTAATTGCATTATTAAGAACATAAAATGTTAGAAAATAATTTTACTTGTTTTTATCGATTTGACTTGTGCCTCATAACACTAATTTGTGTTCTGATGTAGATGCTAAGAAGCCCTCCATTGCTGCTATTCAAGGGCTTGCACTTGGTGGAGGGTTAGAATTAGCAATGGTATGGACTATGGAGAAATGAAACTCAGTTTCTTATTTTATATTTCCAAAGGTTCATTGCATTACATGATCTATCTGAAGTTTCTAATTCATTCTATTTTTGAAGTCTTGTCATGCTCGTATTTCAATGCCAAAAGCACAACTTGGGTTGCTAGAGCTTTCTCTTGGAGTTATTCCTAGTTTTGGTGGTAAGTGTTGGCACCTTTCTCTTGGTTGTGTTTGGATGTGATGAAGGGTGCTCCCCTTAATACCACAACCACATAAGAGAAATAGAGAAATAACAACAATAATATGCAAGAACAGAAAATTGGCTTCTTATTATCTCCACAAATGTGGAATTACAAACTTTCAGAATTACAATATGCAAAGCCACATGGGCATTCCCTTACAATATTCTGTAGGAAAAGCCTCGAATCAATACCCAGATCTACTACCCAGAACTATTCTCAACTCCTAAGACAATAATACAGCCTTCCTTATATAGGCAATTTTCCACCGCCTGGGAAGGTTCCAGAATTTTAGCCAATAAGGCCGACCAAACTTAGAATTATTTTATTTTACATTTTATTACATCATAGTCGGCTCAAGATAACCTTTGAAACCCGAACAAAAATTTTGAAGAAAATTATTTTCCGCCATTTCAGGTGGCCCAACTTCCAAAGACCATAAGTCATCACCAGTTGACCCGATCGGCTATTATAACCTCATTTCGAAAATGCCACGAAGTGCTCTACAGGCTTGACCCGCGCAAGCGCTCGTCACCCAAATTTTCAACCTCATCCGGGGCCTCTAAAGCCTTCAAAACTGAGTTCAAAGTTTCTGTACCCTGCTACCAATACCGAAAATCTTCAATATCTTCCAATATACACTTGATCTGGCAATGAAACTTTACTGGCAGACTTATATGACCAAAATGAACCTCCAAGAAAGAAATCAGATCATTCTGAGCACATACGAAAATGACCAAAAATAGTAACTTTCCATAAATAGCAGCTCTGCACAAAATAGCCCTTATTGAATACAAAAATAAAAATATTTTTGGGTGATGCAAGATTGCTCTTACACCCAGGATGCTCTTGCATCAGACACCCGGGGTAATTTGAGAAGAGACCCTGTCACAACTCAGGTGTCCAGAGGAAAACCAAGATGGCTAACCTCCTCCTTTGTCAGCCATGATGAATCTTCAAAAGGTCATCCTTTCCACTTGACCAGATATTCTTCATATGTCCTGTTCCTTGTGCTTCTGCCAACACGACTGTCCAGTATATCTTTGATCTCCTTAGTGTCTGAACTAGTTGCTGGAATACTCCACTATGCTGCTGTGATCTCATCTTCAACACCTCCTTCATGATACTCTGTCAGATCTGAAATGTTAAACACTGGTGAAATATTAAGCTTAGTAGGCAATTCTACCTCATATGCGTTTCCTGAATCATGTTTCTTCAGTATCCTACATGGTCCAAACTTCTTCATTTTCAGCTTGTTATATGTACCAACTAGAAACCGCTCCTTCCGCAAATGAACCATGACTTCATCACCAACCTGAAATTCCTTATACCTCCTTTTCTCATCTGCCTTAGCCTTATACTGTGCATTCATCTTGGTAATATGCTTCCTCACCTCCTCATGGATGTTCTTCAAGTGTTCTGCAAAATCCTTAGCTTCAGCACTACTTATTTCTCCTTTATCTATCTTCCTCAATTCAGATGCATTTCTTGGACTACTTCCATATACAATCTGGAATGGTGATTTACCAGTGCTCCTGTTGACAAAATTATTGTATGCAAATTCTGCCTATGGTAAAATCAAATCCCATCCTGTTGGCTTATCTCCAACCAAACATCTCAACAAATTTTCCAAACTATTATTCACCACCTATATCTGTCCATCAGTCTGTGGATGATGTGATGAACTAAACTTCAAATCTATCTTCAACTTCTTCCACAATGTACGCTAGAAATATCCAACAAACTTAGTGTCCCGATCTGAAACTATGGTCTTTGGCAAACCATGAAGTCTCACTACTCTGAAAAACAATTCTGCTACATGAACATCATCATTAGTCTTCTTGCAGGGAATAAAATGTGCCATCTTTGAAAATCTGTCAACTACCACAAAAATTGAATCGTGTCCCCGCTGTGTCCTCGGTAAACCAAGAACAAAGTCCATGCTGATATCCTCCCAAGGCTTCTCTGGTACAGGTAATGGCTGATACAACCCTGTATTCTGCTTCACTCCCTTTGCCATCTGACATACTTGGCAACTCTGTACAAACTTCTTCACATCTTGCTGCAACTGTGGCCAATAATAATTCTCACTAACCAAACCAAGGGTTTTATCACGACCAAAATGTCCAGCCAATCCTCCGCTATGCTTCTCCTTGATGAGATTCTCCCTCATAGAACTTCGTGGAATGCACAACTGACTCCCTCTGAATAGCATATCATCCTGGATGATGAAATCCAACCATTTCGTCCTGTCTAGAGTAACAGGTTCTGTACAAGCTTTCCAAGCTTCACCAAAATCAGGATCCTCTGGATATAAATTCTTGAGTTCCTTGAACCCAACCACTTCAATCTGCATTTCTGTCAGCAATAGTTGCCTTCTGCTAAGAGCATCTACAACCCTATTAGACTTTCCACTCCTGTGTTTCAAAACAAATGTATAACTCTGCAAAAACTCAACCCACTTCAAATGCCTTTGATTCAATTTTCCTTGACTATTCAAATATTGCAAAGCTTGATGATCAGTATACAAAACAAACTCCTTAGGAAGCAGATAGTGCCTCCACTTTTTCAATGCCTGAACTATAGCATAAAATTCTTGATCATAAACAGAATATTTTCTCTTGGCATCATTTAATTTCTCACTGAAATAAGCAACAGGTTTACCTTCTTGGCTCATAACAGCTCCTATTGCAGTACCACTAGCATCACAATCTACTTGAAACACCTTATTAAAATCTGGAAGTGCTAAAACAGGTTGTTCTATAACTTTTTGTTTCAACAATTGAAAACTCTTTTCTGCCCCATTAGTCCACTTAAACTCTTTTCTATCCCCTCTCATTGTTTCAGTCAAGGGTCCACAAATACTGCTAAAATTTTTGATAAACTTTCTGTAAAAGCTAGCTAGACCATGAAAAGATCTTACCTCAGTAGCACTCCTTGGAGTAGGCCATTCAAGGATAGCCTGTACCTTCTCTGGGTCCATTTTTAGACCTTCTGCTAAAACTACAAATCCCAAATACACTAACTCTTTCTTCACAAAACTGCACTTCTTCAAATTAATCAACAATTTCTCATCTCTCAACTTCTCAAACACCATACGAATATGCATCATATGTTCCTCCAATGTTTTGCTAAAAATCAAAATATCATCTAGGTAAACAATGACAAACTTACCCAGAAATTCTTTCAGAACCTTGTTCATGAGCTGCATGAAAGTACTCGGTGCATTGGTTAGCCCAAAAGGCATGAATAACCACTCATATAGTCCTTCCTTTGTCTTGAAGGCAGTCTTCCATTCATCTCCTTCTCTGATCCGAATCTGATGATATCCACTCTTCAGATCTATCTTTGAGAAATACACAGCTCCACTCAAACAGTCCATAATATCATCTATTCGTGGCAATGGAAACCTGTACTTGATTGTGATCTTATTTATTGCCCTAGAATCTGTACACATCCTCCATTCTCCATTCTTCTTTGGTGCTAATACCGCTAGGACAGCACAGGGACTCAGACTCTCACGGATCAATCCTTTTTGTAACAGTTCATGTACTTGTCTGTTCAGCTCCTCACTTTCTGCAAGTGTCATTTTGTGTGCTGCCTTATTTGGCAAACTCGCTCCTGGGATCAAGTCCATCTGATGACTGATCTTCCTGACTGGTGGTAATCCATCAGGCACATTATCGAATACAATATCCTGAAACTCATTCAACAAATCTGCAACTTCTACAGGAACATCTTCTACTTCCTCTTTACCAGCTTTTGGAATTAAAGAAAAACATACATGCTCATGCCTCATACCATCTAGGAAATTTCTTCCATAAAAAAAAGTTATCCTTGCATTACCACATACCTTTTCTTCGGTCTCCTTCAATGGTTTTAGCTTATGTCGCACTCCATCCTTTGTCAGGGAATAGGTATTCGCACGACCATCATGTACAGCACATCTGTCAAACTGCCATGGTCTACCCAACAGCATATGACATGCATCCATAGATATGATATCACACAATACCTCATCTTGGTATCTGCCAACCTTGAACTTTACTAGGCTTTGTTCATTGACCATGACCTTGTGGTCATCCTATACCCAGGCAATCCGATATGGATGTGGGTGTTTCTGTCTCTTGAGCTTCAACTTTGTCACCATCTCTTCTGACACCGAATTGTCAGTGCTTCCACTATCAATGATCACATCACAACATTTACCTTCACACTTGCACCTGGTGCGAAACAGGCTCCTCCTTTGCTCAGGTTCATTCTCACCACTCAACAGGACTCTTCTGTTAATCAACGTTTCTCCTCTTTCAGCATCTTCAGAATTTGATGATCTGGCATCTTCATCTACATGTGTGACTCTGGCCTGGCCTTCATTTCTCCTGTCTGTTCTGCCTTGGCGCTGAGGACATTCAAATGCCCTATGACCTTCTTCTCCACAGTGAAAACATGTTCCACTGAAGCCTCCTCTTCCAGATCCTTGTCCTCTTCCTCTTCCTCTCTGATCTCTATTATTCTGATCCTGGAAGCGATTGGAATTATTTCCATGCTGATTCTGACTGCTACTGGCCTCATCCTTCTTTTTTGGATCTTCATTTTGGCCACCATATGACTGTCCACCAGATCGTCCACCGCAACCTCTTCCATTTTGTTTGCTATCGAACTTCTTGTTCAGCTTTTCCTCTACTTTTAGGGCAAATTGGTATGCCTCCTCAATACTGTTCATTCGAACCAAATTCAACTCCTCCTGAATGCTTGGCCTTAACCCATTAAGGTATCAGGCAACTTTCTCCTTATCAGCTTCTGCATGGCCTGTTCTGATGAGGAGTCGATAGAAATCCTCTGTATACTCCTGAACAGATCTTCCTGCTTGCTTCAAACTTTGCATTTTCTTTAGTAGATCAAGCTCGTAATCAACAGGAATGAACTGTCGCTTCAATTTATCCACCATCTGATCCCATCTTGTGATTTTATCTTTCCCTCTTCTATTTCACTCCAATTGAATTTCTTGCCACCAGATCTTCGCATGACCTTTCAGTCTGGCCTTCGCAAATTTGACCCTATCAGGATCCTCAACATCTTCATACTCAAAATATTCCTCACATTCATTGATCCAGTCGATCAATTCCTCTGGGTTAAGATTTCCAGAAAATGTAGGAACCTCAATCTTAGGTCTTTTCCCAATCTTGGAAATCACCCGAAAAAGTCTTTCTTCCTCCTGGTTTACAATTTCAGCTTCTCCTTCTTGATATTCTTCTTTGGCTTCATCCTCGCTTTCATCTCTGACATTAAGATTCATTCCTCTACGAATCTCTTCTTGTAATGCTCACACTTGTCTCTGCAACTCTCTAACCTCAAGTGTTACAACACCAGCTCTTCCGCCACGTTCCCTTCGTGGAGGCATTTTTGTGATGCACGCTGAAACCCTAGCCACGGTCCTGGTGCAAACTGCCTCACAGTTGGCGATTTGTTTACACACTCAAGAAAACCTGGCTCTGATACCACTTGATGTGCCGTATGTAATCCTTAATAGTTTGAATTTCTAAATATTGTTCAAAAACAAGGTTTGAATCATTGAATTTCCAAAGCATTATAGTTTTTAATATTTATGAGTAAGGATTGGCACTTTTCTCTCAGATATGTTCGGGCATGCCTTACATCATTCTTCATTATTTGAATATATTTAATAAAAGATGAGGAAATGTTGTAATTTTAAACATAGAGAAAATACATGAATTTTAAACAGAGTCATCTCTTGTACTATGCCATTTTGATTTGAGTTGCCTGGTTTTGTCATTTACCAGTCAAACTATAAAAAAAAAGGAGGTTTTTTGTTCTAAATACATTTTGTTAAGATTTATAAATTGTATTTGTGAGTAATGGAAATAAATTATTCTTGTAGCTTTGATTTGTGTTTCCAATATTTAATGTAGTAGAATAATAAAAATATAAGTTGATATTCATTAATGGCTTGAATATTATGCTCCTCTCTAGACTAATGTTTTATGTGATATTTAGGATATGATAAGGAAAGGTGAATTTAGTGATCTATAGAAGCGTATCATGAATAGTAAAGCTAATTGATGTAATTGTTGTAATTTATTCTATTGGCCCTAATGAAATTATGCCATTGGAAATGATTACTATGTAAACAATTAATGCGTAATATTGGTATGCTTAATTTGATAATATATTTTAGTTTTTTAAACCAAAAATTATTATTGGTCACTTTTTTGACGTATTACTAATAGTCCTTTCGATGAGAATGCTATATATTTGATGACTATTCTGACCAAATTTTGTCGAAAGAGAGATGAACAGACTTTGACATTTCGACGAGAATGCTAAACCTGCGATGACAGTTTTGACCCTAACTTGTCACAATTTAGATGGACATTGGTCACATAGATGGATGGTATGATCGACAATTCTTCTAGGTTGAAGCGATTATTTTGACGACTATAGACATCAGAATTATGACGAGGGTTTACTATGTCGTATAATTGACGAAAAAACTCCAACAATAGTTTTGGTCGTTTGGTTGACCAATTTGTATAAATTTTTTGACTAATCCTCATCGAAAAACAAGCTAAAATTTACTAGTGTAATTAGGTCCTAATTGGTCCAATTGGTCCTAATTGATCCTAATAGGTCTAATTGGGTCTAATTGGGTCCTAATAGGTCCTAATTGGTCTAGAATTGCATCTAAATAGGTCCTAATTGGTCTAATTAAGTCAAATTAGGTCTTAAGTGGTTTAATTAAGTCTAATTAGGTATAAATAGGTCCTAGTTGGTCCTAATTGGTCATAATTGGTCCTAGTAGGTCCTAATTGGTCTAGAATTAAGTCTAATTAGGTCCTAATTGGTCTAATTGAGTCTTTAATTAGGTCCTAATTGGTCTAATTGGTAATGAATTAAGTTTAATTAGGTCTTAATTGGTCTAATTAATCTAGAATTAAGTCTAATTAGGTCCTAATTGGTCTAATTGGTCCTAATTGGTGCTAATTAGTCCTAATAGGTCTAATTGGGTCCTAATAGGTATCTAAAATTATGTAATTACTTACCTTTTATCATGGTGTCCTCATTTGAAGATTTATAGCAATCTACGTTTCTCATTCTATTTTGGTAGCAACTTAACTTCTTTCGGTTTCAATATGATTTTTTACACTTAAATTTCAATAGCCCATATCGCAGATAATATGAGCAAGAAACCTTTCAAAAGTTCAAGTTGTACATTGTTGATCTCTTCATCCTTGATCAAATTTGGCATTCTTACCTAGCTACAACTAAACATATATTTTTGAAATCTTCAACTTGGTAGTCACAATTCCTTTATTATCAGAGCTAAAATTTCCTACCAAATTTCTTTGGCATCTCTTTTGGCAGTTCCTTGTGGGTACAATCAGCTTTAGCATTTAGAAAATTATGATCTCCATTTCAAATGATAGTAAAATCACATAGTCATAACAATGGTCCTCCCTGATGGATTTTTGCCAAAACCAGTTCTAGTACAGATTTAAAGAGTAGACAAAGCCATATCCAAATATACTTCTATGTTAGAGAAAAAATAGAATTTTATTGATTCAACAAATGAATTGCATCTCTCTTTTACAAAGAATTTCACACAAACACCAAAATTGTGTAAAAAAAATGGATTATTTTTAAAAAACTATTGAGATATAATAAAAATGAAAGATTGTAGTATTTCACTTGTCTTTGATATCCTATAGTTAGTCTGAGAGAAATATTCTATAAATAAGAGGCTGTGTGATTGGTTTTTACCGGTTAATAAAATATGTTTCTTTTTCTACTATAGCATATGTGTGATTTAATTAATATCTATCAAAGAGTTAGAAGGCCTTGAGCCAAAGCAAGGTGATATGTAGCTAGTTTTGACTATTGTAATAATGAAAGAAGTCATGAGTGTGCATGAAAAAAGGTAATAGGTTATCATAGTAAATGTTTTCCTAAAATGGAAGGTCTTTTTCTTTGTATTGTTGGTTACATGTACAAGAGCTCACTTTGCAAAGGAATTTACAAAAAAAATCACTAATTATTTTCTAAAAGAAGTTTTATTTGTTACATGAAGTTGTTGGAAGATAAGATACACTAGAGTAAAAGGTTGTTAAATTGTGAGAAAATAAAACTTGCATAAAAAGTAAATTGTTGGAAGAAAAAGGAGTATGTTTTAAAAAGAATGTTGAAGATCTATAGTGATATAATAAGGTTAATGAAGAAAAGAGGAAATCATCTTAGGAGAGATTAGCAGTTTTGTTTATTAAGCACTTTTAATAAGGTGTAGAAGTAAATCAAAAAGTTTGGACAATTGTTGTATCTATTTGAAGAGTCTTCTCTAAGAAGTATTGATGTAGTTTCAATGAAGCTCTATATTGAAAGTCTTAAAAGTGCCCAATTTTCAATAAGGAAAGTTCTTAATTTCTTAAGGTTTTAAAAAATTCGTTAGAGGCACTTGGTGAGAAGAGAGTGTAAACACTTTAAATAAGTTACCGCTTGAAGATACACTTTTTACTAATAATTACTTTGTATTGGCCATTTGGTCTTTATCATTTGTATTTTATTAAGGTAAAAATAGGTTTTGAAGGGACCCAAAACCCTTTAACAAAAAATACATATAGATATAACAGTCTGCACCATCCTAGAAAAATAGAGTTCAAAAAATAGAACAAGGAATAACTACCCTGAAGATAGACATATTAAAGGTAGATAAGAGCCAACAAACATAAAACAAAAATACAACTAAATAGGGAAAGAAAAAAAACAATAGGAAATGATTAAGCCAAGTTCTTTAGAACCTCAGACATCTATGCCTCCAACATGGTCATAACCAGAGTAGTCTTCTTTCAGTTCTTAATCTCCAGAGGAGAGTTTTAATCCTTTCTCTTAAGGTTTCCTTTGGTCCTCTTATAGGGCTCAAAAAATTCCTAACCTTTATCCTAATCTAGCTCCTCAATCTTCTTTTCTTGATGCTCTTTTTCAAGGGTTTCGACAAACCTATTCATAACTTTTGTTGTATTCTTTATACCCTTATGGATCTAGTTCATGGTCGACTCAAGAACCTCCTTAAGAATGGTAATGTTCCACTCTAGCTGAGGCCCTTTTCATCTTATCTAGGGCATCCATTATCTTCTTATGGAACTCCACTGTCAAATAATTCTCCTTTGATGTCCATAAGTTTTTCCTAGCACCATCAACAATACTAGTTATCCTTTCCCACCTCCTTAGAATCCATAATTTGAATTTTGTTGCCAAGAGCCATTTATTTAATCTTTAAATTCTTGGTTTCATGGAAAATTCATTTATAAAGAGAAAAGGAGTTAATCACATGATCCCTAGTTAGACCTAACACATCATATTTATCCTCTTAGTCAGGCTTAAGATGATTTAAGAGTCAGAATTTAACTCCATAGGGGACACACCACCATCCTTATTGAGAAAGGCTTCAGTAGGAAAAGCACTTACATTGGTAATAGGGGAGGGAAGGACTTGAATTTCCACTGCAAGATCCTTCTCCTTAACTAAAGATTACTCCTTTTCATTACCCTTACAAATATTAGGATTATTTGTGTTCCTTGCAAAACCCATAGCTGCAGGGGAAACTTGAAGACCAAATTATTATCTCCACAGGCTTTACCAACAACCCAAGGATTCAACCCAAAACCTTCCACCTTAGCCTTCTTAGAACTACCAATCCTAGCACTCGATTTAAGGGTAATCTTGATATCAATGGAAGGAACAAAATCATCATCCTTAGTAACAAAGTCATCACCTTTTCCTCTTCCCCTAGATTTTGAAAGTTAGTTTTAGGAAGTCTCTTAATTTCAGAAAAATGAATATAATCCTCTTCCTCATATTTAGTGTCCCCTTCATCATCAATTTCCTCCACCAAACCTTTGAGACTAGTTTCCTCATTATCATAAATGGAGATTGGATTTGATGGGGTAGGAAGGGAAAGGGATATTCAGCATTCATAAATTAGAACCAAAAGAACTTCATGCAGCATTGGGTTTTTATTTGGGTTCTTGCAATGATCTTTTATGCTACCCTTAAGGGAAGACCATAGTTAAAATGAAATGGAAACCCCAGTCTAGTGGAGAAAATGATTTAACATAACAAAATGGTATCCAAATACCCTTGTAAAATGACCATCAAGTGTTATATAATATCCATAAATCATTTAAGTATATGTCCCCAACTCTTCTTAATCTTCGCTAGATTATAGCTTCTTTTAGTTCCTCTCTCTTCCATCTCTTCCTTCTCCTTGTCCATTTTAGGAAATCTACAACCCTCTAGCTTCAAAATTTTCCTATCTTTGTAAAATTTCTTGTCATCCAAGGGAATACAATTAACTTTCACAATTAATTTTTCATCACATTGACCCGCCTCCCAAAGAAAACAATACTCTTGTCATTCAAATTTTTGGAAAAGAGCTCAATGATGTTGGGGTCATAGTAATGGATATGCTCAAAATAGACAGTGAGAGTGCCACCTTTCAAGATGTTCTTGACCTTCTCCTTAATTTTGGTATGGTCACAATGCATAGGTTCAACACGTCTCCAATCCCCCCATGTCTATATTAATAGAGCTTTGATTCATAACCATAATACATGCCCTTTGTTTAGCAATTAAACAGAGAACTGCCTAGAATATGTGTGAAGGGAAAGTGCAATAATAAATTCGGAAGGTTTTCTCATGAGAAAAATCTATTTAAATTTCACTTCAAATATAGATTATGTTGTCACTCCACTTGCCTAAATTAAATTAATTATTAATCAACAATTTTACGTTGTACCCTCCACCCAACCTATCATGGAAAAGTAAGATGGCCACCTCAATCTCCAACCTATCATCTTTATGACATATACAGTTTCCAACGCTGACAACACCTATGTTTTCAAACAAGTTGGTGACCCCATTCACCTCATAGTAGACGTGATAAATATAGAACCTTTCAAAAGAAGAAATTATATCTTTGGATCAATAAATCCATAAGGTTATCTCATGAGCCAAATCTTTGGAATTTGCACTTTGGATATAGATTATGATATCAATCTACTTGCCTAACTTAAATGTAATCATTAATCAATAATTTTACCTTGTACCATCCACCTGACCTCTTTTGTAAAAGTAAGCGGCAAGCTCAGCCTCCAACTTGTCATCTTTATGCCACATATGCTTTCCAACACTAACAACACGATTTTTTGCAAACTAGTCAGCGTCGGGCTATTGGCCTCATGGTAGACATGAGATACATATCACCTTTCGAAAGAGGAAATTATATCTTTATATCTATGTATCAAAGATTCAATAGTCCATTAATGTGTAAAGTTTCCATGTAAACAATTACTAATATTTTTAGAATCTCAATCCACCTAAACATTTTTGTGATTTAACCGGAAAGCCATAAAGAGACCTTGATAAGCTCCAATGTTTTTGGCTATGTGGTTTGTGTGACTACCCATGGGGAGCACCACAGTCGAAATGAAGATGTAATTTTCATCCCTTCTCACTCCCCCACACCCAATGGTCTTTATCATTTGTTGATGTCATGTCTTTCTCTTATTAATTAAATACTTTATTATTGAATTATTAATTAATTATGTCTTTCTATTTTATCATATCATATAAATTCAACTTAATGTACTCTTTTCATCTATATAATCAAATAATTTTATCAATTATTTAATCATTATATCCTTCTCATATTAATTTATCAGGGGTTAAAAAAATAATTTAATTATTTGGTTCCCTTATCCTAACATCTCTTCTAGGGTCTCCTTTTCATCATTTTCACTATCAGATAAATTAATTTTATTTAATTGGCTAACTGTTGGCATGTCACAATAATTAATAAATAATATTTATTAATCCAATCCACTTATCTAATTTTCACACTTATTTGTCCCCACTTCTAACTCTTCCATCTTTCCATTTTAATTACTCTCTTTCTCTACTCAATTTATTCCTTACTCTTCCTTTTCTCCACTTTCAAAATAGAAGCTTTTATAAAAAATCAATAGTTTCTTTATTTACTTTCAATCAACTTAACTTTCCTCATCTTTTTAAATAGATTATTTAATTGAAAATAAGTAATTTATTTATTTATTTATACTCAACACAAATTACTTATTTACACTCAACTCATATTTCCTATACTTTTGAGCATAAATTTGGAGTGTCATTTAAACCCATACATCTAATACCTTTTAATCAATCTCATCCATTAAATAATCTCTATTCCTGAAAATTGCTATCAATTTCCACATTTCTGACAACCATGACTATTCAATTTCTAGATTATAGTCATTATTAACATTCCTTTGATGCACTAATGTATTTTGATTTGTGATCTAGCAACACCACTATGATGAAATGAGAAGAAATGATGGGTCCATTTCAAAGGAGTAGTTTTCTTTAAATTTGTTTGTTTGTTATATGCTTTGTATTGAAATCTCTATTGGTGAAATTAGGTTTATTACATGATAATGGATTTTTTTGTGGTTAGATTTCTGATTCACTCTCTTTTTCTTCAATTTATTGATCTATAGAGAGGATGTTGATTGAAAGGTTAGATACAACTGCTATGGTGTTTTAACAGCTAGCAGTTTGGAAGAATGGAAGTCATCTTAGTAGTAGCTGAAGCCAAAGAGTAGTTGTAATAGTTTGAGTGAAGCTATCAAAATTTGAAGAGATCATTAGAAAATGATTGAAAAAATGAAGCAGAAAACAACAATATTGTCATCATGCAAACTGGAGTTACTAAAAAAGAAAAGAAAGAAAGGGGTATACAAAACATTAAGTTTTTGAAGAAACTACCATTTTTGTTGAAGAATATGATTTTGAATAAATTAGAGCACAATATGAAACAAGACAGGGATATGGAGAGTCTATTCAAAGTCAACGAAAAAAAAGATATCACATCTAGCAAGTGATAGGAGATTTTGGTAAAGAGGAAGGTGCTCTAGCCTTAGCTGAAGTAACTAAAAGAAATATTTCAGTTTAATGTCTAAAGACAAGGAGTCAAAGATAGAAATAACTTTAAGTAGAAAATTGTGGCTAGTAAAAAGACACTAGGAAAATAAAGATCAAAATGATCTAGGGAGAACGATAGTTTGAGTATAAATGATAAAAAATCTTATTGTTGATGTTGAAACTATTAATTGTAGAAATTAGGAAGAGTGTTGGAAGAATTTTTTCTCTTCTATTTTGTGTATGCAATTAATAAATTATTGTTATATTTTTCATAAAGTTATTTATCACATTTCCTAGATTAATGAGAGACTCCATCAACATATTGGTTTTATTCCTCCATGTTTTATGAAAATGTTCAATTCTAGTTTACACCTCATTTTTGGTGTTTGCATGAAATTCTCTATAAAAGAGAGGAGTTGTAATTCATTTGTTAAATTAATAATAATCATTTTTAAAAATCTACCATAGAAGTTGGTTTTTATCAAGTTTTTTCTACTCTTCTCTATATTTAATATTTTAGAAAATATTCAACAATGTTTCTTACACTTGGTAAGTGAAACAATGTTTCTTAATTAATATAGTGATCTTGAACAATTTAACATACACTCCTACTCTTATATACATAAAAGTGAAACATGTTATATATAGATTGAAGAGTGAAACATGTCATATATGTATTGTATATCCTAGATTTAACAATATATTTAGTTTTTATTTTAAAATTAAATGGCTTGCAAGTGCTTGAAATGGTTGAAAAGAGTAGTTTAAATTATAATGTATTTTAACAATTATTATAATATTCATATTCATATATGTATCTTCAAATATAAAACTACCCCATATATACACTCTATATAATAATAGATTTTCATAATGGATGATCCTATTAACCTTGATGGACACAGTAAGTATGCTAAATAGTGGCAAGCTAGATAAATATTTTTGGGCTATGATAAAGTATACACTACTTATTATCAAGTAGATATAGATATCAATTTTTTATCTATTTCATTAGACACCTTATGAGATATGAATTGGTGAATAACCATCATATTTTGATATAAGTGTATTTGAAAGTGAAGCCTTCATTTACACTTGAAAAGTCAAATTATTTAAATTTGTTATCAAGGCTATAGAGTGTGTTTTTATGCATTATGGAGAAAATATTAAAGCATATAAGCTTAAGAATCTTGTAGCACTATTTTAAAAAAGTCATTATAAGAATACAAATTAGGGACCTTAGGATTTTTTCAGATATTGAAAGTGGTTCTATGAAAAGGCCAGAGAAAATAGTGAGGTTAAGCTATATGAACATACATGTTTAGGTTAACAAAAAAGATCCTAGGTAAGAGGAATAGAAGTTTTACAAATAAATTTTATGAGGAAAAACTTGAGTCTCTTGTTAAAGTCTACAAGGTAATGAAAAATTGTTCATAGGTATGGATAGAGCCTTGTTTCCATGTCACAACAATACAAATGATCTGTCAATTTTACAACAATCTTACTAATTTATTATTTTATTTTAGTATATCCCACTTTCCAAAGATTACCTGTTGTGACCCATCATTTGATACATCTCTCTACACTCATTAGAGAGTATAATTTAAATTTACATTGATACATATTTCTCCCTATCCTTTTATACATTGAGCCTATATATTGGCACATCCTACCCCTCATAGTTACTTGATACACACATTTACTATATTATAGTTCTAGAGCCATACCTATTGATCTAACATTGCCTTATATTCTACTTATAGAGAAAAAAGTACTTTTAAATAACATCATGAATTCCCCCATAATACATGATAAGGTTATATTTCCATATCTTTACATTAGGGGTCATCATGTGTTTTCCCTTAAAGTTTTTGTTTCATTAATACATAAATTCACTAAGGGGGCATGATGTCTTTCCCTCACACATTATGTATACATATTAGAATTAAATTTGGAGCTATTTTCTATGTCCTCCACATTTATCTTACACTTTGGGGGCATCAAAGTCTCTCCTTTACATCTTATATATTCAATTAAAATATTTAAACATTAGGTGGAATCATTCAATCATTGCATCATTTATGAAAATCTTGATGTAATATTTTACCTGTTTAAGTTTGTTAAACTTTGATGGTACCATCAATACTTATCACTTATTCATACATGTATCCATTCATACTTATCTAGGGAAATCATTATACATTTATCATCCACCAACTATGATAATTAATTCATAACAATTTTTTTTCCATATATGCTTTATCCATTAAAATTTCTTTCACATATGCACTTCCATAATTATCACATATTTCAATCAACCCATTCAAGTGAGCTTATTTGGTTAATATATTTTGACTACGAACTTACACTCACACATCTTTAAGGTCACTTTGGAAACAAAATTATTTTATCTTTACATTTTGACTATCATTTTCTTATCTTAATAGATGGTGAGCACCATGTGTCAAAACTTTCTTACATTTTTGTTTAACGCAACACTTTATTCATCATGGGGGCATTAAAATTTCCATTTTATACTCTATTTTACCTTATTACATCACATTTCCATAGATAACCTTTTTGTTTATTGAAGGTTTCATTGGTTATAGGTTACATAATTGTGCTCCTTTGGGTCATTTCAATTAAATTTGAAAGCATTGTTCCAAGCAACCTCCTTCATTCCTATGGTCCATTTTCCCTTATCAAAGTCTTATGCCTTGTATTTTGTGCCCTTGTCGATACCTCTCATACAAATGAAGGATCATAGAAGAATTTAGAGGATCTTTGGGTGAAGTGAAGAAACTTACTTTACAAGTTACAAAAGTAAAATTTAAGAGACTAGGAAGGAAAAGTCCATGACTCTCGATATGACCCTACTATTTTGATTTGACCTTGTATATAGTTAATAGAAAATTTTGATTACTAGGTGATCAATAGATTGATGTTAATTATATTTTACCTAAAGAAATATCAACATTTAACATCCATTTTATGCAATTTCAAATCATCAAACTAAACATATTTATTTTTTATTTACATTTCAAAGTACTAATTAAATAGTGAAAATAAATCAATAAGCATATTTATTCATCTGAAATAATCTATAAGATCAAGCATGCACATTTTGTTGCATTAATCTATATGAGATATAAAATTATATATATATTTAAACACTATAATTTTCATATCAATAATATGTTGCTAAATAGAAATCCAAAATTATTTTAATAATTTGAATGAAAAACAATGAAAAATGAATTATAATAACAATATCATAACCACTTCGTAACACTTATTACCCTCAGTAACAAAAATGATTGCAAAGTGAAAAGCACAAACGGTCCCAACATCCTTCCAAACCTAAATATTTGCTTGAACCGTGGGAAACCTCTGTAAACCTAGGTTTACCACTCCGCATTTTCAACATATAACTAGTAAATATTTCGTAAAGTTAATTTGAGACAAGGTCTGGTTTGGCTCATTGCTAGCAAGCAATGGGGACCGCTACTTAAAATTTACTTTGGCGTGCAAATAGAGAAACACAATGGAGTCCCCTTTGTGAACGTCTTCTCTCTCTATCTCTAAACCATGACCTTCAACCTCTTCATAGATCTTGCAGAGAGAACGAGGCATTCTTCAGGCTGTAATTCTTATTTTAACTATTTTATTGTCATAAGCCTCAATACCCACATTAAGGCTTACGGAATCTCTATCAGTGTCAGATGGATTCTGATCCACAATTGAATCTATGATTGCCAGTAAATGGGTTTTCTTTTTCTGCAGCTCTTGGACACTCGTTTGAAGATTCTTGATATATCTACAAGTTTCTTCTATTATGTAATCTTTTGCAATCTGAATCATGCCAAAAGCTCATGAAATGAAGATTAGGGGAATGTGAATGAAAACTCTCTTAAGAAAAACAAAACTCACTCAGGGAAAATGTCATTAAATTACCTTTCGAGAGGTGTAAACAGGCAGTAGAGACTGCAAAGTGGATACCAAATGACCCATTTTTTGCCTCATTTTTTAAGATATTCCTACACTCTCATTTCTTTTGCGACGTTTCATTTCTCCCACTGAATATGAGATGATCTGCTGTGTATTTTCCTCATCCAGATTGTCGTGATCAAGCCTAATGGCACATGCCTGATCCAGATCTGAATGTTGCAGAGTAGAGTCCATGGAATATAATAGAGTATACGAATCTACTTATTCTCTGAAAATCTCCCTCAAGATGATCTGTTCAGCACGTCTTTTTATACAGCCATCCAGGTTACAAGCTTGATGCAAACTTTCTCTGTTGGTTTTGAGGGAATGACACTGAAGAGTTTGAAAGCCAATAGAAATATGACTCCTAAACATAGGACAATTACTAACCTTTTAGTACGAGCAAGGTGTAAATTTGTTTTTGATAGAAAAAAGCAGCAAGAGGGTGCTGGCTCGTACAAAGGCTAAAAGCACATTAACAATATGTTAATGGAAATAGCCAAATAGAACAGTAAAGCAGCAAAACCAATCACACTTGCCTCTATCAAAAACAAAGTTAATGAAGCTAACTAATCAAAAGATGAAAACAAGCCTAAAGCTATTAATGTTCAGAGTATTACCAATCCAGAGCCACACAGGTTTTAGTATCAACACAATAAAAGTTAACAAAGTCCCCACACACAACACAGGGGAAACTCAAACTGTAATTAACCAAAATAAAAACCCCCATAACAAAAACTAATTTTTTTCCCCCAACTGCCTGGATAGCAGTGTTGGACCATTCCTCCTGAAGAAACTGGAAGAGATCTTTGTTATCTTCATCCTCCGCCAGAGCACCACCAGCTAGTTTTTCCTACACAAGACACAAAGTAGTAGCCAAATTCCTCATAATTTTTAGGGCAAATTTATTGGTCAATTTGTAGTGATCATCCAGCCTCTGCATGTTCTTCTTGAGGTCCTTAATGTCTCTGTCTAGCTCCGCAAATTTCTTTTTGAGGGTGCCTCTAAAGCAAGTCACCTCAGGGGGAGCTATGTTGTCTTTGGGAATAGACTCTCCATTCAGGGTCCCAAGGGTGGGGCTCGGGGGGGTGGGGTTAATGGGGGTATTCAAAGTATTTTAGAGGCTGGAGGGGGGGTGGGTGTCAACCCTCAGGGGGCTAGTTAGATGGTCAGAAGAATCATTCAGGGATTCAGTAGAAGGTGAATCTTTCCCGAAAACCTCACGGGAAGCAGTTTTCTTGAGCCTGGACTTACATTGCTCTTTAGCAATTCTACTTGAGCACCTACGACCGGTACCACTAAGGTCCACCTCAATGTTGACCTGACTATCCATGCATTTCTTCATTTTATGTTTATGGTCAGTGTTGGGGGTGCTTTCAGACTCAATTCTGAGGTCCACTAAGTCAGAGATGTAGGAATCCTCCTAACCAGTCCATTCCTTGTGGGGCTTTTGCATTTCTTTCCTCCGACCGCAACAGGTTCAGTCTCCTGGGCAATATGGAGGGAGTGAGAAGAGGACTGGGTAGGTTTGGCAACTTTGGGCTGAGAAACATCCTGGATAACTTCCTAAATTATAAGAGGGGGTTGGCGGGCCGAGCAGATGGCTTTGTGAAACTGATAGAGATGGAGGAGGAGACCCTGATGGAGAATGGGAATAGGTTTGTTCAGATTATCCTTGATATCCAAAATGTTGCTCTCAATAGAATGTAGAAGGTAAAAAGGAATAGACATCAAATCCTTATTTCTAATATGGTTTAGAAAAAGCAGGTGGTAATAGTAGTAGACGGTGAACTTACCCTCCAGCGTGAAGTACTTCATGATGATGAGGCAGATTTTAGGCCAAAACTCAAGAAGCTCCTCTCTGTTAAAGCCCCCCTATTTCTTCACAGGTTTCTCACCCTCTCGAAAGAATTGGTTGAGGCTAGTGAGGTCCGAAGTCCGGCTAGTTTTTTTGTATTTTCTCCCTGTCATACGAAGCCCCGTAGCTTTGGCGATAAGTTCTTCATTAAGTTGAAAGTGAATGCCTCCCATCGAGACCTTCCTATTATTCCAGGGGGAGACGAACTACTTCAAAATCTGCTCATCATGTCCTCCTCTCATACACTCCATGAAACCCCAAATCCCGCACTCCTTACAGTAATGAGTGACCAGAGCATCATTGGAAAAGGCTTCATCAATCTTATCAGGTTCAATGCGAAGAGTATTGCCCCCCATCTCAAAATCCTGATCTACCAGCGTCAAGGAAGCCAAAAAACTAGAAAGTTGAGTAAAATTGTAGACGTTGGAAAACCTCTTATTTTGACGAAACTTTCCCAAAACTGGGTTACACATAGAGCGCTGGCTTTGAGGAAATCTTCAAGAAAAGTGCACTGTACCACTAGATCTAACAGATCTGTAGGTGCCTTTATTGGCAATACAATCGAGGATACACTTGCTGTCTAGAATCGCCAAGTAGGCATCCTGATTCGGACAGCATTTACATTGCATGTTTGGAAAGTAATTATCAACTTGCATGGGGTAATGGGAGCACATTTTAATAATTTCAAAAAACTTACGAACACGCTGGCACGTGATCCAGTAGGATTGCAAATTAATCATGATAGCAGAGCACATTAATTCAAATTCTTTTCCTCCTCGATGATTTGCTGAGTCATCAAGGGCAGGTCACTCACCCCACTCCAGCTGGTGAGTTTTTGTTGATGTAAGGCAATCGCAGCGAAAGAGTCGGCAACTTGATTTCGTTCTTTGTACGTGTGTTCAATAGTGTAGTGCTGGAAGTTGTTCAAAAGCACTTTGATTTCTAGAAGGATGGGTTTGGTCTGCCATCCCACACTGACCCCACTTTTGACAGCCTGAATCACCACTTTGGAGTCTCCTTCAATAGCTAGGTGACTTGTGTTCAGATTAATAGTGGTTTGAATTCCCCATAAAAGGGTTGTTCCCTCAGCTTGGGTAACAGTGCCATTATTAACGGGACCAGCAAAAGCAATCAGGCAATTGCCCTTGTAGTCACGAAGGATCCTGCCACTGCCTTGACCCTTAGTGTTAATAGCACCATCAAAATTTAATTTGATCCATCCTCTGGTAGAGGCCATCCATTTAGTGGCTTTTCTGGCTAATTTCTTGGTGTCATCAAATCGAGAGAACCCCACTAGGATATTCCATTTATCAGTAGTTCTAACCTCCCAGGCATTGGGGGGAGTAGAGGGGAGCTTCCAATTGGCTGCCCGAGTATTCTCACATAGAAGTCTGGTACCTATTAGGAGACAGGTTCTAGCGGGTGTACTCTCATCTCTGAAGATCCGATTGTTCCTTTCCTTCCAGATCACCTAGCAGACGTGGGGGGGTATCAAACGCCAGAGGTGTAAATTTGTTATTGAATGATTGATTATTGATTTTAATGTTGTCTAAATGTTTTATGTGTTGAATTAAAACTTGTGTTTAGATGCTTCATGTAAATATAGAATTGTCTAAATCACTTGTTAATTTTCTCTCATTTACAAGTAAATACAAAATAATGTTAAGAAGTTATAATGTATGAATTCATATTTCTAAGTAAAAAATTATATCTTTTTTGGATTAAAAAAATATATATTGTTTTTTCTTAAATATATTTTTCTACTATTAATACATTCTTTTATTACATGATTGTCACATATAATCTACTAAAACTCTATTTAAAAGAATTTGCATCTTGTTTATCAACTAAAACTATTTAAAACAAACTCTTAACTTTATAGGTCTCTATTCATAATTAACCCCTGCAAAAATCCTTATTACTCCTTTTTTTTCTCAAAAGTGTTAACACATATAATCTAAATTTATTATATTAATAAAAAAATGTATTTTATTTTTCAACTTTAATTGTTTGAAAGGAAGCTTGGCTTCTAAAACCTATGCAATAAATTAACTTTTAAAAAAACAATATACTTTTCTTAAACATAATTTATATATGACTAAAACTTTAATTAATATAAAATATAACTATATTACACACCAAAACTACATGCTTAGAACATCTATTTAATTGCAATATGAACTACAAATGTAGAATTTTCTTAATTTATCTTTAACAATTTCACATACATTTGTAACTTCACAATACACTCTTTCATATTTCATGTCAATCTATAAAATGAAAGATAAATAAATTTTTTAAATTAATTGTCTTATGCCTATTCCACCAGCCAATATTGACTAGTTAATTATATATTTTCATTATAAATTGTTTTGTATTACTATTTTTAATGGCATAAATGTGATGTAGGAACATCCCAAAAAGCCATAAATTTGCATCACTAGAAAATGTTGTAGTTTATTTCTTTTGTTTTAATTTTGGTTTTTGTTCATAGTATTTTAATTTTGGTTTTTGTCCATAGTGTGTTGGGAAATCAATCCAATGTGTTCATGCAAGAAATAAGAAATTTTAATTAAAAGAGATATCAATATCTATCATACTTGTATTCATTAATCATTTTATCTCATAAATTACTTAAGAAAATAAAAAGGCCATAGTTGAAGATTGTAAGCCAGTCATCAAGTTGATTTGAGAAGGGGACAAGAATAACAAATTAGGGGGAAATGAAAAGATGGTGCTAGAATGGTGAATATTTGTAATTTAGACATCAAATCATTGTAGAAAAATAATAAACTAAAATTAATATTTTATAAAAGAATGATTTTACATTGTTTTGAAAATGGTTTATAAAGTCTTATTTTTTCTTGGTAAGGGGAATGAAAAGATGGTGTTAGAATGGTAAATATTTGTAATTTAGACATCAAATCATTGTGGAAAAATAATAAACTAAAATTAATATTTTATAAAAGATTGATTTTACATTGTTTTGCAAATGGTTTTATAAAGTCTTAGTTTTTCTTGGTAAAACTAACTTACATGAATAAAATTTTCAACCAACTAACTAATTTAACTAGAAATTAATTATATTATTTAATGTAAATCATATTTCTTAATGACCCACCTGAATGTTCACATTATGAAGGTAAAAATGAATAAAATTATATCAAAATTGGGCTAAAATTCTTGGTTTAGGTAAATATTTTGAATCTTCAACTCTTTGGCAACATCAACCTAAACTTCTCGGTCTAGGAAAATGGATGGTTATCGAACTATGGTGCAATTCACTCAATCTTCTCTTCTTTAGATAATTTTTTTATTTCCAACAATACTTGTAAATCAAGGTCCATAGTCCATTATCCAAAATTATTCCACTCCACTTCTAGATCAAGAGAAACTCTAGATCAATTACAATGGAAAAATTGTAAAATAATGAACCAAGAAAAACTCAATGATCCATAGATACCACTCACATGTCTGTAGATCGATACATACTCAAATATATGCAAACTAAGACAACTGCTATACAAATCAACAAAAACTCAAATATTGGCAAAATCACACCTTTTCTTCAAGAAGATGGATTAAATGTATGCCAAGGCCCCTTCCTCAAGGATACAAATAAATATTCTTCTCATGCAATAAATCACCTCCGAGTGAGAAGCTAGCTTGGGAAGATAGATATCCTCCTGCTTTCATTTCCTCCAACCTCTTATTTGATCTTTCTTTACATTCTATTCTTCAAATTCTCCAAGAACATTGAAACCCCTACCAAGTGTGACACAAATGGAAAATACATGCAATATATTATGGCCATGATAAAAATTATAATTTTTTTGCAAAGTACACTTAACAAAATATTTTACCTCATATTTCTAAAATAACATTCTAATTAAATATTTAAAAAAATGCTTCTTCTTATTAAATTTTGACTACTTGTAAAGTGAACCTCCTACCTATGCTTGAAAAGCATTTATCTTGTCCATAACAAAGTCATTGATAGAAACCATATGTCCTTGAAGTCTATTAAAATTGGGAGCAATCAGGATGCCATATCAAACACTCAATTTCATTTCTTCATATGCTTTTATCTATCATATAAAGTACTAAATATAATAGTAATTATTTCTCATTGAAATCTCTACATTTCCACTTCTAATTTCATACCTTTCTTCTCATTTACGAGCATATATATATATATATATATATATATATATATATATATATATATATATATATATAATATATATATATATATATATATATATATATATATATATATATATATATATATATATATATATATATATATATATATATAAATATATATATATATATATATACATTTCCACTTCTAATTTCATACCTTTCTTCTCATTTACAAGCATATATATATATATATATATACATATATATATATATATATACATACATACATACATATATATATATATATATATATATATATATATTATACATACATATATATATATATATATATATATATTATATATATATATATATATATA